>JANJGN010000187.1:0-600000 GCA_026770705.1 Isurus oxyrinchus
CCACAGCTACCTCGACTACAGCTCCTCACACCCCGCTTCCTGTAAGGACTCCATCCCATTCTCCCAGTTCCTTCGCCTTCGTCGCATCTGTTCCGATGATGCTACCTTCAAAAACGGTTCCTCTGACATGTCCTCCTTCTTCCTTAACCGAGGTTTTCCACCCACGGTCGTTGACAGGGCCCTCAACCGTGTCCGGCCCATCTCCCGCGCATCCGCCTCACGCCTTCTCCTCCCTCCCAGAAACATGATAGGGTCCCCCTTGTCCTCACTTATCACCCCACCAGCCTCCGCATTCAAAGGATCATCCTCCGCCATTTCCGCCAACTCCAGCATGATGCCACCACCAAACACATCTTCCCTTCACCCCCCTTATCGGCATTCCGTAGAGATCGCTCCCTCCGGGACACCCTGGTCCACTCCTCCATCACCCCCCTACTCCTCAACCCCCTCCTATGGCACCACCCCATGCCCACGCAAAAGATGTAACACCTGCCCCTTCACTTCCTCTCTCCTCACCGTCCAAGGGCCCAAACATTCCTTTCAAGTGAAGCAGCATTTCACTTGCATTTCCCCCAACTTAGTCTACTGCATTCGTTGCTCCCAATGTGGTCTCCTCTACATTGGAGAGACCAAACGTAAACTGGGCGACCGCTTTGCAGAACACCTGCGGTCTGTCCGCAAGAATGACCCAAACCTCCCTGTGGCTTGCCATTTTAACACTCCACCCTGCTCTCCTTGCCCACATGTCTGTCCTTGGCTTACTGCATTGTTCCAGTGAAGCCCAACGCAAACTGGAGGAACAACACCTCATCTTCCGACTAGGCACCTTACAGCCTTCCGGTCTGAATATTGAATTCAATAACTTTAGGTCGTGAGCTCCCTCCCCCCATCCCCACCCCCCTTTCTGTTTCCCCCCTTTTTTCCCCCTTTTTTTTCCCTATAAATTTTATAGATTTTTCTTTTCCCACCTATTTCCATTATTTTTAAATATTTTAAAATCCTTTATGCTCCCCCCACCCCCACTAGAGCTGTACTTGAGTGCCCTACCATCCATTCTTAATTAGCACATTCGTTTAGATAATATCACCAACTTTAACTTTAACACCTATGTGTTCTTTGGTACCATTGTTACTGACATCTTTTGATGATCTGCTTCTATCACTGCTTGTTTGTCTACACAAGCACCTCTGTCTCTCTCTCTCTCTCCTTCCCCCCCCCCCCCCCCCCACACACCTTAAACCAGCTTATATTTCAACTCTTTCCTGGACTCGAAATCAAGTTCTGTCGAAGGGTCATGAGGACTCGAAACGTCAACTCTTTTCTCCTCCGCCGATGCTGCCAGACCTACTGAGTTTTTCCAGGTAATTCTGTTTTTGTTTTAGATTTCCAGCATCCGCAGTTTTCTTTGTTTTCAACTCTGTGTTTAATTGACTGCCACTGCTCTTCAAGAAATGCCTATCTCCTTGAAGAAGTTCTGTTCCTCTCTGCGACAAGATTTCCGTATCTCTCTGTTGCCTTGTTCACCTTCTTTGCTTTCCATTTCCCTCCTAGTGTTTGACAAGGTGTTTACTAAAACCCGCTTTCACAGCCATATCTCCTTTCTCAGTGACTGCCTCCGTCTCCGACTTACCCCACGTGGATTTCAACTGAAATTCCACCCCTCATCTTTCGAACCCACCCAGGATTACCGGTATCTCCGGGACATAAAACGTTTCTCAGACTGCTGTTCCCGTCACATTCTGAAATCCACACTCAGTGCCATGCGCCGCCATATGAACACACTCGACCTTTCCCTCCAGCAGCACCGCCGTACCCTTTTTCAAAGCTGCGCGTGCCCTCAGTTTCATTTTATCCTTCGGCTCATCCGACGCCTCAACAAGAAACTTTTTCTCTTTCTCTCAACTGCTAAGGAACGCAAGCTCCAACAACTCATCGACACCAACACCCATCTAGGACCCTCCACCCCAGCCTGTCCCTCCGTCCCCACCCCATCTTCCAATCCCAGCCCCAGCCGTGTATTCACTATACCCCCTGACCTTCCCCTCTCCGATGCTGAACGTTCAGTGCTCAGCAAAGGACTTAGTTTCATACCCTTACGCCCTCACCTCAATGAATTTCGGGCTCGGCATGATGCTGAACTCTTCTTTCGCCGTCTTCGTCTCCGGGCTCACTTCTTTGGGCAGGAGTCCTCTCCCAGTTCTACAGATCCTTTTACCCATCTCCAATATTCTCCCTCCACCTGGACCCCTCCCTCTGGATTCTTACCTTCTCTTGATCTTTTCATTGAGAACTGTCGGCGCGACATTAGTCGTCTCAATTTCTCTACTCCTCTCACCCATTCTAACCTGTCTCTCTCTGAACTTACTGCACTCCATTCTCTCAGGTCCAACCCTGACATTGTCATCAAACCCGCTGACAAGGGTGGTGCTGTTGTTGTCTGGCGCACTGACCTCTACCTCGCGGAGGCTGAGCGTCAACTCGCAGACACTTCCTCCTACCTCTCCCTCGACCATGACCCCACCACTGAACATCAAGCCATTGTTTCCAGGACTGTCACTGACCTCATCTCCTCTGGGGATCTCCCTCCCACAGCTTCCAACCTGATAGTCGCCCAACCTCGGACGGCCCGCTTCTATCTCCTACCCAAAATCCACAAACAGAACTGCCCTGGTAGACCGATCGTCTCAGCTTGCTCCTGCCCCACAGAACTCATTTCTCGTTATCTTGACTCCCTTCTCTCTCTCCCCTTGTCCAGTCCCTTCCCACCTACATCCGTGATTCCTCTGACACCTTACGTCACATCAACAATTTCCAGTTCCCTGGCTCCAACCGCTTCCTCTTCACCATGGACGTCCAATCCCTCTACACCTCCATCCCCCACCAGGATGGTCTGAGGGCCCTTAGCTTCTTCCTCGAACAGAGGCCCGAACAATCCCCATCCACCACTACTCTCCTCCGTCTGGCTGAACTTGTTCTCACGTTGAACAATTTCTCCTTCAACTCCTCTCACTTTCTCCAAATAAAAGGTGTGGCTATGGGTACCCGCATGGGCCCCAGCTATACCTGTCTCTTTATGGGATATGTGGAACATTCCTTGTTGCAGTCCTACCCCGGCCCCCTTCCACAACTTTTTCTCCGGTACATCGATGATTACTTCGGTGCTGCTTCATGCTCTCGTCGGGACTTGGAAAAATTTATTAATTTTGCTTCCAATCTCCACCCCTCCATCATTTTCACGTGGTCCATCTCTGACACTTCCCTTCCCTTCCTTGACCTCTCTGTCTCAATCTCTGGTGATAGACTGTCCACCAATATCCACTACAAACCCACCGACTCCCACAGCTACCTCGACTACAGCTCCTCACACCCCGCTTCCTGTAAGGACTCCATCCCATTCTCCCAGTTCCTTCGCCTTCGTCGCATCTGTTCCGATGATGCTACCTTCAAAAACGGTTCCTCTGACATGTCCTCCTTCTTCCTTAACCGAGGTTTTCCACCCACGGTCGTTGACAGGGCCCTCAACCGTGTCCGGCCCATCTCCCGCGCATCCGCCCTCACGCCTTCTCCTCCCTCCCAGAAACATGATAGGGTCCCCCTTGTCCTCACTTATCACCCCACCAGCCTCCGCATTCAAAGGATCATCCTCCGCCATTTCCGCCAACTCCAGCATGATGCCACCACCAAACACATCTTCCCTTCACCCCCCTTATCGGCATTCCGTAGAGATCGCTCCCTCCGGGACACCCTGGTCCACTCCTCCATCACCCCCTACTCCTCAACCCCCTCCTATGGCACCACCCCATGCCCACGCAAAAGATGTAACACCTGCCCCTTCACTTCCTCTCTCCTCACCGTCCAAGGGCCCAAACATTCCTTTCAAGTGAAGCAGCATTTCACTTGCATTTCCCCCAACTTAGTCTACTGCATTCGTTGCTCCCAATGTGGTCTCCTCTACATTGGAGAGACCAAACGTAAACTGGGCGACCGCTTTGCAGAACACCTGCGGTCTGTCCGCAAGAATGACCCAAACCTCCCTGTGGCTTGCCATTTTAACACTCCACCCTGCTCTCTTGCCCACATGTCTGTCCTTGGCTTACTGCATTGTTCCAGTGAAGCCCAACGCAAACTGGAGGAACAACACCTCATCTTCCGACTAGGCACCTTACAGCCTTCCGGTCTGAATATTGAATTCAATAACTTTAGGTCGTGAGCTCCCTCCCCCATCCCCACCCCCTTTCTGTTTCCCCCTTTTTTCCCCCTTTTTTTTCCCTATAAATTTTATAGATTTTTCTTTTCCCACCTATTTCCATTATTTTTAAATATTTTAAAATCCTTTATGCTCCCCCCACCCCCACTAGAGCTGTACCTTGAGTGCCCTACCATCCATTCTTAATTAGCACATTCGTTTAGATAATATCACCAACTTTAACTTTAACACCTATGTGTTCTTTGGTACCATTGTTACTGACATCTTTTGATGATCTGCTTCTATCACTGCTTGTTTGTCTACACAAGCACCTCTGTCTCTCTCTCTCTCTCCTTCCCCCCCCCCCCCCCCCCACACACCTTAAACCAGCTTATATTTCAACTCTTTCCTGGACTCGAAATCAAGTTCTGTCGAAGGGTCATGAGGACTCGAAACGTCAACTCTTTTCTCCTCCGCCGATGCTGCCAGACCTACTGAGTTTTTCCAGGTAATTCTGTTTTTGTTGCAGTTAGTAACTCTATTCACAACGCTGGTAGTGACTCTATTCACAGCGCTGGTAGTGACTCTATTCACAACGCTGGTAGTAACTCCATTCACAACGCTGTTAGTATCTCTATTGACAACGCTGGTAGTGACTCTATTCACAACGCTGGTAGCGACTCTATTCACAATGCTGGCAGCGACGCTAGTCACAACGCTTGCAGCGACTCTATTCACAACGCTGGCAGCGAGTCTATTCACAACGCTGCAAGCGACTCTATTCACAACGCTGGCAGCGACTCTATTCACAATGCTTGGAGTAACTCTATTCACAGTGCTGGTAGTGACTCTATTCACAACGCTGGTATTAACTGTATTCACAACGCTGGTAATAACTCTATTCACAACAATGGAAGTAACTCTATTCACAAAGCTGGGAGTAACTCTATTCACAACGCTGGTAGCCACTCTATTCACAACGCTGATAGTAACTCTATTCATAACGCTGGTAGTAACTCTATTCACAACGCTGGTAGTAACTCTATTCACAACGCTGGTAGTGGCTCTATTCACAACACTGGGAGTAACTCTATTCACAACGCTGGGAGTGCTCTATTCACAACGCTGGTAGTAACTCTATTCACAACGCTGGGAGTAACTCAATTCACAACGCTGGGATTAACTCTATTCACAACTCTGGTAGTAACACTATTCACAACGCTGGTAGTAACTCTATTCACAACGCTGGTAATAACTCTGTTCACAGCACTGGTAGTAACTCTATTCACAAAGCTGGGAGTAACTCTATTCACAACGCTGTTAGCAACTCTATTCACAACGCTGGTAGTAACTCTATTCATAACGCTGGAAGTAACTCTATTCACAACGCTGGTAGTAACTCTATTCACAACGCTGGTAGTAACCCTATTCTCAACGCTGGCAGTAACTCTATTCACAACGTTGGTAGTAACTGTATTCACAACGCTGTTAGTAACTCCATTCACAACGCTGTTAGTATCTCTATTGACAACGCTGGTAGTGACTCTATTCACAACGCTGGTAGCGACTCTATTCACAACGCTGGTAGCGACTCTATTCACAACGCTGGCAGCGACTCTATTCACAACGCTGGCAGCGAGTCTATTCACAACGCTGGCAGCGAGTCTATTCACAACGCTGGCAGCGACTCTATTCACAACGCTGGCAGCGACTCTTTTCACAACGCTTGGAGTAACTCTATTCACAGCGCTGGTAGTGACTCTATTCACAACGCTGGTAGTAACTGTATTCACAACGCTTGGTAGTAACTCTATTCACAACGGTGGTAGCGACGCTATTCACAACGCTGGTAGCGATTCTATTCACAACGCTGGTAGCGACTCTATTCACAACGCTGGTAGTGACTCTATTTACAACGCTGGTAGTAACTCTATTCACAACGCTGGTAGTAACTCTATTCACAACACTGGTAGTAACGCTATTCACATCGCTGGTAGTTACTCTATTCACAACGCTATGAGTACCTCTATTCACAAAGCTGGGAGTAACTCTATTCACAACGCTGGTAGTAACTCTATTCGCAACGCTGGTATTAACTCTATTCGCAACGCTGGTAGTAACTCTATTAACAAAGCTGGTAGTAAATCTATTCACAACGCTAGTAGTATCTCTATTCACAACGCTGGTAGTGACTCTATTCACAACCCTGGTATTAACTCTATTCACAACGCTGGGAGTAACTCTATTCAGAACGCTAGTAGTAACTCTATTCACAACGCTGGTAGTGACTCTATTCACAACGCTAGTAGTAACTCTATTCACAACGCTGGGAGTAACTCTATTCACAACGCTGGGAGTGCTCTATTCACAAGGCTGGTTGTAACTCTATTAACAACGCTGGTAGTAACTCTATTCGCAACGCTAGTAGTAACTCTATTCACAAAGCTGGTAGTAACTCTATTCACACGCTGGTAATATTTCAATTCGCAACGCTGGGATTAACTCTATTCACAACGCTGCTAGTAACTCATTTCCAACGCTGGTCCTAACTCTATTAACAACGCTGGTAGTAACTCTATTCACAACTCTGGTAGTAACACTATTCACAACGCTGGTAGTAACTCTATTCGCAACGCTGGTATTAACTCTATTCGCAACGCTGGTAGTAACTCTATTAACAACGCTGGTAGTAACTCTATTCACAACGCTAGTAGTAACTCTATTCACAACGCTGGTAGTGACTCTATTCACAACGCTAGTAGTAACTCTATTCATAACGCTGGTAGTAACTCTATTCACAACGCTGGGAGTGCTCTATTCACAAGGCTGGTTGTAACTCTATTAACAACGCTGGTAGTAACTCTATTCGCAACGCTAGTAGTAACTCTATTCACAACGCTGGTAGTAACTCTATTCACACGCTGGTAGTAACTCCATTCACAACGCTGGTAGTGACTGTATTAACAACGCTGGTAGTAACACTATTCACAACGCTGGTAGTAACTCAATTCACAACGCTGGCAGTAAATCTATTCACAACGCTGGTAGTAACCCTATTCACAACGCTGGTAGTAACTCTATTCACAACGCTGGTGGTAACTCGATTCACAACGCTGGTAGTAACACTATTCACAACGCTGGTAGTAACTCTATTCACAACGCTGGTAGTGACTCTATTCACAACGCTGGTAGTAACACTATTCACAACGCTGGTAGTAACACTATTCACAACGCTGGTAGCGACTCTATTCACAACGCTGGTCGTAACTCTATTCACCACGCTGGTAGTAACTCTGTTCACAACGCTGGTAGTGACTCTATTCACAACGCTGGTAGCGTCTCTATTCACAACGCTGGTAGTGACTCTATTCACAACGCTGGTAGGGACTCTAATTACAACGCTGGCACCGACTCTATTCACAACGCTGGCAGCGACTCTATTCACAACGCTGGCAGCGACTCTATTCACAACGCTGGCAGCGACTCTATTCACAACGCTGGCAGCGACTCAATTCACAACGCTGGCAGCGACTCTATTCACAACGCTTGGAGTGACTCTATTCACAGCGCTGGTAGTGACTCTATTCACAACGCAGTTAGTAACTCTATTCAAAACGCTGGTAGTGACTCTATTCACAGCGCTGGTAGTGACTCCATTCACAACGCTGGTAGTAACTCCATTCACAACGCTGTTAGTATCTCTATTGACCACGCTGGTAGTTACTCTATTCACAACGCTGGTAGCGACTCTATTCACAACGCTTGCAGCGACTCTATTCACAACGCTGGCAGCGAGTCTATTCACAACGCTGGCAGCGACTCTATTCACAACGCTGGCAGCGACTCTATTCACAATGCTTGGAGTAACTCTATTCACAGCGCTGGTAGTGACTCTATTCACAACGCTGGTATTAACTGTATTCACAACGCTGGTAATAACTCTATTCACAACACTGGAAGTAACTCTATTCACAAAGCTGGGAGTAACTCTATTCACAACGCTGGTAGCAACTCTATTCACAACGCTGGTAGTAACTCTATTCATAACGCTGGTAGTAACTCTATTCACAACGCTGGTAGTAACTCTATTCATAACGCTGGTAGTAACACTATTCACAACGCTGGTAGTAACTCTATTCACAACGCTGGTAGTAAACCTATTCTCAACGCTGGCAGTAACTCTATTCACAACGTTGGTAGTAACTGTATTCACAACGCTGGTAGTAACTCTATTCACAACGCTAGTAGTAACTCTATTCACAACGCTGGTAGTGGCTCTATTCACAACACTGGGAGTAACTCTATTCACAACGCTGGGAGTGCTCTATTCACAACGCTGGTAGAAACTCTATTCACAACGCTGGGAGTAACTCAATTCACAACGCTGGGATTAACTCTATTCACAACTCTGGTAGTAACACTATTCACAACGCTGGTTGTAACTCTATTCACAACGCTGGTAATAACTCTATTCACAACACTGGTAGTTACTCTATTCACAAAGCTGGGAGTAACTCTATTCACAACGCTGTTAGCAACTCTATTCACAAGACTGGTAGTAACTCTATTCACAAATCTGTTAGTAACTCTATTCACAACGCTGGTAGTTACTCTATTCACAACGCTGGTAGTAACTCTATTCACAACGCTGGTAGTGACTCAATTCACAACGCTGGTAGTAATTCTATTCACAACGCTGGGAGTAACTCGATTCACAACGCTGGTAGTAACTCTATTCACAACGCTGGTAGTGGCTCTATTCACAACACTGGGAGTAACTCTATTCACAACGCTGGGAGTGCTCTATTCACAACGCTGGTAGTAACTCTATTCACAACGCTGGGAGTAACTCAATTCACAACGCTGGGATTAACTCTATTCACAACGCTGGTAGTAACACTATTCACAACGCTGGTAGTAACTCTATTCACAACGCTGGTAGTAAATCTATTCACAACGCTGGTAGTAACACTATTCAGAACGCTGGTAGTCCTCTACTCACAACGCTGGCAGAAACTCTATTCACACACTGGTAGTAACTCTATTCACAACGCTGGTAGTGACTCTATTCACAACGCTGGTAGAAACACTATTCACAACGCTGGTACTAACTCTATTCACAACGTTGTTAGTATCTCTATTGACAACGCTGGTGGTAACTCTATTCATAACGATGGTAGTAACTCTATTCACAACGCTGGTAGTAACCCTATTCTCAACGCTGGCAGTAACTCTATTCACAACGTTGGTAGTAACTGTATTCACAACGCTGGTAGTAGCTCCATTCACAACGCTGGTAGTAACTCTATTCGCGACGCTGGTATTAACTCTATTCGCAACGCTGGTAGTAACTCTATTAACAACGCTGGTAGTAACTCTATTCACAATGCTAGTATTAACTCTATTCACAACGCTGGTAGTGACTCTATTCACAACGCTAGTAGTAACTCTATTCATAACGCTGGGAGTAACTCTATTCACAACGCTGGGAGTGCTCTATTCACAAGGCTGGTTGTAACTCTATTAACAACGCTGGTAGTAACTCTATTCACACGCTGGTAGTAACTCCATTCACAACGCTGGTAGTGACTGTATTAACATTGCTGGTAGTAACACGATTCACAACGCTGGTAGTAACTCAATTCACAACGCTGGTAGTAAATCTATTCACAACGCAGGTAGTAACACTATTCACAACGCTGGTAGTTACACTATTCACAACGCTGGTAGTGACTCTATTCAGAACGCTGGTAGTGACTCTATTCACAACGCTGGTAGCGTCTCCATTCACAACGCTGGTAGTGACTCTATTCACAACGCTGGTAGGGACTCTATTTACAACGCTGGCACCGACTCTATTCACAACGCTGGCAGCGACTCTATTCACAACGCTGGCAGCGACTCTATTCACCACGCTGGCAGCGACTCTATTCACAACGCTGGCAGCGACTCAATTCACAGCGCTGGCAGCGACTCTATTCACAAAGCTTGGAGTGACTCTATTCACAGCGCTGGTAGTGACTCTATTCACAACGCTGGTAGTCACTCTATTCACAACGCTGGTAGTGACTCTATTCACAACGCTGGTAGTGACTCTATTCACAACGCAGTTAGTAACTCTATTCACAACGCTGGTAGTGACTCTATTCACAGCGCTGGTAGTGACTCTATTCACAACGCTGGTAGTAACTCCATTCACAACGCTGTTAGTATCTCTGTTGACAACGCTGGTAGTGACTCTATTCACAACGCTGGTAGCGACTATATTCACAATGCTGGCAGCGACTCTATTCACAACGCTGGCAGCGACTCTATTCACAACGCTGGCAGCGAGTCTATTCACAACGCTGGCAGCGACTCTATTCACAACGCTGGCAGCGACTCTATTCACAATGCTTGGAGTAACTCTATTCACAGCGCTGGTAGTGACTCTATTCACAACGCTGGTATTAACTGTATTCACAACGTTGGTAATAACTCTATTCACAACACTGGAAGTAACTCTATTCACAAAGCTGGGAGTAACTCTATTCACAACGCTGGTAGCAACTCTATTCACAACGCTGGTAGTAACTCTATTCATAACGCTGGTAGTAACTCTATTCACAACGCTGGTAGTAACTCTATTCATAACGCTGGTAGTAACACTATTCACAACGCTGGTAGTAACTCTATTCACAACGCTGGTAGTAAACCTATTCTCAACGCTGGCAGTAACTCTATTCACAACGTTGGTAGTAACTGTATTCACAACGCTGGTAGTAACTCTATTCACAATGCTAGTAGTAACTCTATTCACAACGCTGGTAGTGGCTCTATTCACAACACTGGGAGTAACTCTATTCACAACGCTGGGAGTGCTCTATTCACAACGCTGGTAGTAACTCTATTCACAACGCTGGGAGTAACTCAATTCACAACGCTGGGATTAACTCTATTCACAACTCTGGTAGTAACACTATTCACAACGCTGGTAGTAACTCTATTCACAACGCTGGTAATAACTCTATTCACAACACTGGTAGTTACTCTATTCACAAAGCTGGGAGTAACTCTATTCACAACGCTGTTAGCAACTCTATTCACAAGACTGGTAGTAACTCTATTCACAAATCTGTTAGTAACTCTATTCACAACGCTGGTAGTAACTCTATTCACAACGCTGGTAGTAACTCTATTCATAAGGCAGGTAGTAACTCTATTCACAAAGCTGGTAGTAACACTATTCACAACGCTGTTAGTAACTCTATTCACAACGCTGGTAGTAACTCTATTCACAACGCTGGTAGTAACCCTATTCACAACGCTGGTAGTAACTCTATTCACAACGCTGGTGGTAACTCGATTCACAACGCTGGTAGTAACACTATTCACAACGCTGGTAGTAACTCTATTCACAATGCTGGTAGTGACACTATTCACAACGCTGGTAGTAACTCTATTCGCAACGCTGGTAGTGACTCTATTCACAACGCTGGTAGTAACACTATTCACAACGCTGGTAGTAACTCTATTCACAACGCTAGTAGTAACTCTATTCACAACGCTGGTAGTGACTCTATTCACAACGCTAGTAGTAACTCTATTCATAACGCTGGTAGTAACTCAATTCACAACGCTGGTAGTAACTCTATTCATAACGCTGGTAGTAACACTATTCACAACGCTGGTAGTAACTCTATTCACAACTCTGGTAGTAAACCTATTCTCAACGCTGGCAGTAACTCTATTCACAACGTTGGTAGTAACTGTATTCACAACGCTGGTAGTAACTCTATTCACAACGCTAGTAGCAACTCTATTCACAACGCTGGTAGTGGCTCTATTCACAACACTGGGAGTAACTCTATTCACAACGCTGGGAGTGCTCTATTCACAACGCTGGTAGTAACTCTATTCACAAAGCCGGGAGTAACTCAATTCACAACGCTGGGATTAACTCTATTCACAACTCTGGTAGTAACACTATTCACAACGCTGGCAGCGACTCTATTCACAACGCTGGCAGCGACTCTTTTCACAACGCTTGGAGTAACTCTATTCACAGCGCTGGTAGTGACTCTATTCACAACGCTGGTAGTAACTGTATTCACAACGCTTGGTAGTAACTCTATTCACAACGGTGGTAGCGACGCTATTCACAACGCTGGTAGCGATTCTATTCACAACGCTGGTAGCGACTCTATTCACAACGCTGGTAGTGACTCTATTTACAACGCTGGTAGTAACTCTATTCACAACGCTGGTAGTAACTCTATTCACAACACTGGTAGTAACGCTATTCACATCGCTGGTAGTTACTCTATTCACAACGCTATGAGTACCTCTATTCACAAAGCTGGGAGTAACTCTATTCACAACGCTGGTAGTAACTCTATTCGCAACGCTGGTATTAACTCTATTCGCAACGCTGGTAGTAACTCTATTAACAAAGCTGGTAGTAAATCTATTCACAACGCTAGTAGTATCTCTATTCACAACGCTGGTAGTGACTCTATTCACAACCCTGGTATTAACTCTATTCACAACGCTGGGAGTAACTCTATTCAGAACGCTAGTAGTAACTCTATTCACAACGCTGGTAGTGACTCTATTCACAACGCTAGTAGTAACTCTATTCACAACGCTGGGAGTAACTCTATTCACAACGCTGGGAGTGCTCTATTCACAAGGCTGGTTGTCACTCTATTAACAACGCTGGTAGTAACTCTATTCACACGCTGGTAATATTTCAATTCGCAACGCTGGGATTAACTCTATTCACAACGCTGCTAGTAACTCATTTCCAACGCTGGTCCTAACTCTATTAACAACGCTGGTAGTAACTCTATTCACAACTCTGGTAGTAACACTATTCACAACGCTGGTAGTAACTCTATTCGCAACGCTGGTATTAACTCTATTCGCAACGCTGGTAGTAACTCTATTAACAACGCTGGTAGTAACTCTATTCACAACGCTAGTAGTAACTCTATTCACAACGCTGGTAGTGACTCTATTCACAACGCTAGTAGTAACTCTATTCATAACGCTGGTAGTAACTCTATTCACAACGCTGGGAGTGCTCTATTCACAAGGCTGGTTGTAACTCTATTAACAACGCTGGTAGTAACTCTATTCGCAACGCTAGTAGTAACTCTATTCACAACGCTGGTAGTAACTCTATTCACACGCTGGTAGTAACTCCATTCACAACGCTGGTAGTGACTGTATTAACAACGCTGGTAGTAACACTATTCACAACGCTGGTAGTAACTCAATTCACAACGCTGGCAGTAAATCTATTCACAACGCTGGTAGTAACCCTATTCACAACGCTGGTAGTAACTCTATTCACAACGCTGGTGGTAACTCGATTCACAACGCTGGTAGTAACACTATTCACAACGCTGGTAGTAACTCTATTCACAACGCTGGTAGTGACTCTATTCACAACGCTGGTAGTAACACTATTCACAACGCTGGTAGTAACACTATTCACAACGCTGGTAGCGACTCTATTCACAACGCTGGTCGTAACTCTATTCACCACGCTGGTAGTAACTCTGTTCACAACGCTGGTAGTGACTCTATTCACAACGCTGGTAGCGTCTCTATTCACAACGCTGGTAGTGACTCTATTCACAACGCTGGTAGGGACTCTAATTACAACGCTGGCACCGACTCTATTCACAACGCTGGCAGCGACTCTATTCACAACGCTGGCAGCGACTCTATTCACAACGCTGGCAGCGACTCTATTCACAACGCTGGCAGCGACTCAATTCACAACGCTGGCAGCGACTCTATTCACAACGCTTGGAGTGACTCTATTCACAGCGCTGGTAGTGACTCTATTCACAACGCAGTTAGTAACTCTATTCAAAACGCTGGTAGTGACTCTATTCACAGCGCTGGTAGTGACTCCATTCACAACGCTGGTAGTAACTCCATTCACAACGCTGTTAGTATCTCTATTGACCACGCTGGTAGTGACTCTATTCACAACGCTGGTAGCGACTCTATTCACAACGCTTGCAGCGACTCTATTCACAACGCTGGCAGCGAGTCTATTCACAACGCTGGCAGCGACTCTATTCACAACGCTGGCAGCGACTCTATTCACAATGCTTGGAGTAACTCTATTCACAGCGCTGGTAGTGACTCTATTCACAACGCTGGTATTAACTGTATTCACAACGCTGGTAATAACTCTATTCACAACACTGGAAGTAACTCTATTCACAAAGCTGGGAGTAACTCTATTCACAACGCTGGTAGCAACTCTATTCACAACGCTGGTAGTAACTCTATTCATAACGCTGGTAGTAACTCTATTCACAACGCTGGTAGTAACTCTATTCATAACGCTGGTAGTAACACTATTCACAACGCTGGTAGTAACTCTATTCACAACGCTGGTAGTAAACCTATTCTCAACGCTGGCAGTAACTCTATTCACAACGTTGGTAGTAACTGTATTCACAACGCTGGTAGTAACTCTATTCACAACGCTAGTAGTAACTCTATTCACAACGCTGGTAGTGGCTCTATTCACAACACTGGGAGTAACTCTATTCACAACGCTGGGAGTGCTCTATTCACAACGCTGGTAGAAACTCTATTCACAACGCTGGGAGTAACTCAATTCACAACGCTGGGATTAACTCTATTCACAACTCTGGTAGTAACACTATTCACAACGCTGGTTGTAACTCTATTCACAACGCTGGTAATAACTCTATTCACAACACTGGTAGTTACTCTATTCACAAAGCTGGGAGTAACTCTATTCACAACGCTGTTAGCAACTCTATTCACAAGACTGGTAGTAACTCTATTCACAAATCTGTTAGTAACTCTATTCACAACGCTGGCAGTTACTCTATTCACAACGCTGGTAGTAACTCTATTCATAAGGCAGGTAGTAACTCTATTCACAATGCTGGTAGTAACTCTATTCACAACGCTGTTAGTAACTCTATTCACAACGCTGGTAGTAACTCTATTCACAAGGCTGGTCGTAACACTATTCACAACGCTGGTAGTAACTCTATTCACAACGCTGGTAGTAACTCTATTCACAACGCTGGTAGTGACTCAATTCACAACGCTGGTAGTAATTCTATTCACAACGCTGGGAGTAACTCGATTCACAACGCTGGTAGTAACTCTATTCACAACGCTGGTAGTGGCTCTATTCACAACACTGGGAGTAACTCTATTCACAACGCTGGGAGTGCTCTATTCACAACGCTGGTAGTAACTCTATTCACAACGCTGGGAGTAACTCAATTCACAACGCTGGGATTAACTCTATTCACAACGCTGGTAGTAACACTATTCACAACGCTGGTAGTAACTCTATTCACAACGCTGGTAGTAAATCTATTCACAACGCTGGTAGTAACACTATTCAGAACGCTGGTAGTCCTCTACTCACAACGCTGGCAGAAACTCTATTCACACACTGGTAGTAACTCTATTCACAACGCTGGTAGTGACTCTATTCACAACGCTGGTAGAAACACTATTCACAACGCTGGTACTAACTCTATTCACAACGTTGTTAGTATCTCTATTGACAACGCTGGTGGTAACTCTATTCATAACGATGGTAGTAACTCTATTCACAACGCTGGTAGTAACCCTATTCTCAACGCTGGCAGTAACTCTATTCACAACGTTGGTAGTAACTGTATTCACAACGCTGGTAGTAGCTCCATTCACAACGCTGGTAGTAACTCTATTCGCGACGCTGGTATTAACTCTATTCGCAACGCTGGTAGTAACTCTATTAACAACGCTGGTAGTAACTCTATTCACAATGCTAGTATTAACTCTATTCACAACGCTGGTAGTGACTCTATTCACAACGCTAGTAGTAACTCTATTCATAACGCTGGGAGTAACTCTATTCACAACGCTGGGAGTGCTCTATTCACAAGGCTGGTTGTAACTCTATTAACAACGCTGGTAGTAACTCTATTCACACGCTGGTAGTAACTCCATTCACAACGCTGGTAGTGACTGTATTAACATTGCTGGTAGTAACACGATTCACAACGCTGGTAGTAACTCAATTCACAACGCTGGTAGTAAATCTATTCACAACGCAGGTAGTAACACTATTCACAACGCTGGTAGTTGCACTATTCACAACGCTGGTAGTGACTCTATTCAGAACGCTGGTAGTGACTCTATTCACAACGCTGGTAGCGTCTCCATTCACAACGCTGGTAGTGACTCTATTCACAACGCTGGTAGGGACTCTATTTACAACGCTGGCACCGACTCTATTCACAACGCTGGCAGCGACTCTATTCACAACGCTGGCAGCGACTCTATTCACCACGCTGGCAGCGACTCTATTCACAACGCTGGCAGCGACTCAATTCACAGCGCTGGCAGCGACTCTATTCACAAAGCTTGGAGTGACTCTATTCACAGCGCTGGTAGTGACTCTATTCACAACGCTGGTAGTCACTCTATTCACAACGCTGGTAGTGACTCTATTCACAACGCTGGTAGTGACTCTATTCACAACGCAGTTAGTAACTCTATTCACAACGCTGGTAGTGACTCTATTCACAGCGCTGGTAGTGACTCTATTCACAACGCTGGTAGTAACTCCATTCACAACGCTGTTAGTATCTCTGTTGACAACGCTGGTAGTGACTCTATTCACAACGCTGGTAGCGACTATATTCACAATGCTGGCAGCGACTCTATTCACAACGCTGGCAGCGACTCTATTCACAACGCTGGCAGCGAGTCTATTCACAACGCTGGCAGCGACTCTATTCACAACGCTGGCAGCGACTCTATTCACAATGCTTGGAGTAACTCTATTCACAGCGCTGGTAGTGACTCTATTCACAACGCTGGTATTAACTGTATTCACAACGTTGGTAATAACTCTATTCACAACACTGGAAGTAACTCTATTCACAAAGCTGGGAGTAACTCTATTCACAACGCTGGTAGCAACTCTATTCACAACGCTGGTAGTAACTCTATTCATAACGCTGGTAGTAACTCTATTCACAACGCTGGTAGTAACTCTATTCATAACGCTGGTAGTAACACTATTCACAACGCTGGTAGTAACTCTATTCACAACGCTGGTAGTAAAACTATTCTCAACGCTGGCAGTAACTCTATTCACAACGTTGGTAGTAACTGTATTCACAACGCTGGTAGTAACTCTATTCACAATGCTAGTAGTAACTCTATTCACAACGCTGGTAGTGGCTCTATTCACAACACTGGGAGTAACTCTATTCACAACGCTGGGAGTGCTCTATTCACAACGCTGGTAGTAACTCTATTCACAACGCTGGGAGTAACTCAATTCACAACGCTGGGATTAACTCTATTCACAACTCTGGTAGTAACACTATTCACAACGCTGGTAGTAACTCTATTCACAACGCTGGTAATAACTCTATTCACAACACTGGTAGTTACTCTATTCACAAAGCTGGGAGTAACTCTATTCACAACGCTGTTAGCAACTCTATTCACAAGACTGGTAGTAACTCTATTCACAAATCTGTTAGTAACTCTATTCACAACGCTGGTAGTAACTCTATTCACAACGCTGGTAGTAACTCTATTCATAAGGCAGGTAGTAACTCTATTCACAAAGCTGGTAGTAACACTATTCACAACGCTGTTAGTAACTCTATTCACAACGCTGGTAGTAACTCTATTCACAACGCTGGTAGTAACCCTATTCACAACGCTGGTAGTAACTCTATTCACAACGCTGGTGGTAACTCGATTCACAACGCTGGTAGTAACACTATTCACAACGCTGGTAGTAACTCTATTCACAATGCTGGTAGTGACACTATTCACAACGCTGGTAGTAACTCTATTCGCAACGCTGGTAGTGACTCTATTCACAACGCTGGTAGTAACACTATTCACAACGCTGGTAGTAACTCTATTCACAACGCTAGTAGTAACTCTATTCACAACGCTGGTAGTGACTCTATTCACAACGCTAGTAGTAACTCTATTCATAACGCTGGTAGTAACTCTATTCACAACGCTGGTAGTAACTCTATTCATAACGCTGGTAGTAACACTATTCACAACGCTGGTAGTAACTCTATTCACAACTCTGGTAGTAAACCTATTCTCAACGCTGGCAGTAACTCTATTCACAACGTTGGTAGTAACTGTATTCACAACGCTGGTAGTAACTCTATTCACAACGCTAGTAGCAACTCTATTCACAACGCTGGTAGTGGCTCTATTCACAACACTGGGAGTAACTCTATTCACAACGCTGGGAGTGCTCTATTCACAACGCTGGTAGTAACTCTATTCACAAAGCCGGGAGTAACTCAATTCACAACGCTGGGATTAACTCTATTCACAACTCTGGTAGTAACACTATTCACAACGCTGGTAGTAACTCTATTCACAACGCTGGTAATAACTCTATTCACAACACTGGTAGTTACTCTATTCACAAACCTGGGAGTAACTCTATTCACAACGCTGTTAGCAACTCTATTCACAAGACTGGTAGTAACTCTATTCACAAATCTGTTAGTAACTCTATTCACAACGCTGGTAGTAACTCTATTCACAACGCTGGTAGTAACTCTATTCATAAGGCAGGTAGTAACTCTATTCACAATGCTGGTAGTAACACTATTCACAACGCTGTTAGTAACTCTATTCACAACGCTGGTAGTAACTCTATTCACAAGGCTGGCCGTAACACTATTCACAACGCTGGTAGTAACTCTATTCACAACGCTGGTAGTAACTCTATTCACAACGCTGGTAGTGACTCAATTCACAACGCTGGTAGTAATTCTATTCACAACGCTGGGAGTAACTCGATTCACAACGCTGGTAGTAACTCTATTCACAACGCTGGTAGTGGCTCTATTCACAACACTGGGAGTAACTCTATTCACAACGCTGGGAGTGCTCTATTCACAATGCTGGTAGTAACTCTATTCACAACGCTGGGAGTAACTCAATTCACAACGCTGGGATTAACTCTATTCACAACTCTGGTAGTAACACTATTCACAACGCTGGTAGTAACTCTATTCACAACGCTGGTAATAACTCTATTCACATCACTGGTAGTAACTCTATTCACAAAGCTGGGAGTAACTCTATTCACAACGCTGTTAGCAACTCTATTCACAACGCTGGTAGTAACTCTATTCATAACGCTGGTAGTAACTCTATTCACAACGCTGGTAGTAACTCTATTCACAACGCTGGTAGTAACCCTATTCTCAACGCTGGAAGTAACTCTATTCACAACGTTGGTAGTAACTGTATTCACAACGCTGGTAGTAACTCCATTCACAACGCTGTTAGTATCTCTATTGACAACGCTGGTAGTGACTCTATTCACAACGCTGGTAGCGACTCTATTCACAACGCTGGTAGCGACTCTATTCACAACGCTGGCAGCGACTCTATTCACAACGCTGGCAGCGAGTCTATTCACAACGCTGGCAGCGAGTCTATTCACAACGCTGGCAGCGACTCTATTCACAACGCTGGCAGCGACTCTTTTCACAACGCTTGGAGTAACTCTATTCACAGCGCTGGTAGTGACTCTATTCACAACGCTGGTAGTAACTGTATTCACAACGCTTGGTAGTAACTCTATTCACAACGGTGGTAGCGACGCTATTCACAACGCTGGTAGCGATTCTATTCACAACGCTGGTAGCGACTCTATCCACAACGCTGGTAGTGACTCTATTTACAACGCTGGTAGTAACTCTATTCACAACGCTGGAAGTAACTCTATTCACAACACTGGTAGTAACTCAATTCACAACGCTGGCAGTAAATCTATTCACAACGCTGGTAGTAACCCTATTCACAACACTGGTAGTAACTCTATTCACAACGCTGGTGGTAACTCGATTCACAACGCTGGTAGTAACACTATTCACAACGCTGGTAGTAACTCTATTCACAACGCTGGTAGTGACACTATTCACAACGCTGGTAGTAACACTATTCACAACACTGGTAGTGACTCTATTCACAACGCTGGTAGTAACACTATTCACAACGCTGGTAGTAACACTATTCACAACGCTGGTAGCGACTCTATTCACAACGCTGGTCGTAACTCTATTCACCACGCTGGTAGTAACTCTGTTCACAACGCTGGTAGTGACTCTATTCACAACGCTGGTAGCGTCTCTATTCACAACGCTGGTAGTGACTCTATTCACAACGCTGGTAGGGACTCTATTTACAACGCTGGCACCGACTCTATTCACAACGCTGGCAGCGACTCTATTCACAACGCTGGCAGCGACTCTATTCACAACGCTGGCAGCGACTCAATTCACAACGCTGGCAGCGACTCTATTCACAACGCTTGGAGTGACTCTATTCACAGCGCTGGTAGTGACTCTATTCACAACGCAGTTAGTAACTCTATTCACAACGCTGGTAGTGACTCTATTCACAGCGCTGGTAGTGACTCTATTCACAACGCTGGTAGCGACTCTATTCACAATGCTGGCAGCGACTCTATTCACAACGCTTGCAGCGACTCTATTCACAACGCTGGCAGCGAGTCTATTCACAACGCTGGCAGCGACTCTATTCACAACGCTGGCAGCGACACTATTCACAATGCTTGGAGTAACTCTATTCACAGCGCTGGGAGTGACTCTATTCACAACGCTGGTATTAACTGTATTCACAACGCTGGTAATAACTCTATTCACAACACTGGAAGTAACTCTATTCACAAAGCTGGGAGTAACTCTATTCACAAAGCTGGGAGTAACTCTATTCACAACGCTGTTAGCAACTCTATTCACAAGACTGGTAGTAACTCTATTCACAAATCTGTTAGTAACTCTATTCACAACGCTGGAAGTAACTCTATTCACAACGCTGGTAGTAACTCTATTCATAAGGCAGGTAGTAACTCTATTCACAATGCTGGTAGTAACTCTATTCACAACGCTGTTAGTAACTCTATTCACAACGCTGGTAGTAACTCTATTCACAAGGCTGGTCGTAACACTATTCACAACGCTGGTAGTAACTCTATTCACAACGCTGGTAGTAACTCTATTCACAACGCTGGTAGTGACTCAATTCACAACGCTGGTAGTAATTCTATTCACAACGCTGGGAGTAACTCGATTCACAACGCTGGTAGTAACTCTATTCACAACGCTGGTAGTGGCTCTATTCACAACACTGGGAGTAACTCTATTCACAACGCTGGGAGTGCTCTATTCACAAAGCTGGTAGTAACTCTATTCACAACGCTGGGAGTAACTCAATTCACAACGCTGGGATTAACTCTATTCACAACTCTGGTAGTAACACTATTCACAACGCTGGTAGTAACTCTATTCACAACGCTGGTAGTAAATCTATTCACAACGCTGGTAGTAACACTATTCAGAACGCTGGTAGTCCTCTACTCACAACGCTGGCAGAAACTCTATTCACACACTGGTAGTAACTCTATTCACAACGCTGGTAGTGACTCTATTCACAACGCTGGTAGAAACACTATTCACAACGCTGGTACTAACTCTATTCACAACGTTGTTAGTATCTCTATTGACAACGCTGGTGGTAACTCTATTCATAACGATGGTAGTAACTCTATTCACAACGCTGGTAGTAACCCTATTCTCAACGCTGGCAGTAACTCTATTCACAATGTTGGTAGTAACTGTATTCACAACGCTGGTAGTAGCTCCATTCACAACGCTGGTAGCGAATCTTTTCTCAACGCTGGTAGCGACTCTCTTCACAACTCTATTCACAACGCTGGTAGTAACTCTATTCACAACGCTGGTAGTGGCTCTATTCACAACACTGGGAGTAACTCTATTCACAACGCTGGGAGTGCTCTATTCACAACGCTGGTAGTAACTCTATTCACAACGCTGGGAGTAACTCAATTCACAACGCTGGGATTAACTCTATTCACAACTCTGGTAGTAACACTATTCACAACGCTGGTAGTAACTCTATTCACAACGCTGGTAATAACTCTATTCACAACACTGGTAGTTACTCTATTCACAAAGCTGGGAGTAACTCTATTCACAACGCTGTTAGCAACTCTATTCACAAGACTGGTAGTAACTCTATTCACAAATCTGTTAGTAACTCTATTCACAACGCTGGTAGTAACTCTATTCACAACGCTGGTAGTAACTCTATTCATAAGGCAGGTAGTAACTCTATTCACAAAGCTGGTAGTAACACTATTCACAACGCTGTTAGTAACTCTATTCACAACGCTGGTAGTAACTCTATTCACAACGCTGGTAGTAACCCTATTCACAACGCTGGTAGTAACTCTATTCACAACGCTGGTGGTAACTCGATTCACAACGCTGGTAGTAACACTATTCACAACGCTGGTAGTAACTCTATTCACAACGCTGGTAGTGACACTATTCACAACGCTGGTAGTAACTCTATTCGCAACGCTGGTAGTGACTCTATTCACAACGCTGGTAGTAACACTATTCACAACGCTGGTAGTAACTCTATTCATAACGCTAGTAGTAACTCTATTCACAACGCTGGTAGTGACTCTATTCACAACGCTAGTAGTAACTCTATTCATAACGCTGGGAGTAACTCTATTCACAACGCTGGGAGTGCTCTATTCACAAGGCTGGTTGTAACTCTATTCACAACGCTGGTAGTAACTCTATTCACACGCTGGTAGTAACTCCATTCACAACGCTGGTAGTGACTGTATTAACAACGCTGGTAGTAACACTATTCACAACGCTGGTAGTAACTCAATTCACAACGCTGGCAGTAAATCTATTCACAACGCTGGTAGTAACCCTATTCACAACGCTGGTAGTAACTCTATTCACAACGCTGGTGGTAACTCGATTCACAACGCTGGTAGTAACACTATTCACAACGCTGGTAGTAACTCTATTCACAACGCTGGTAGTGACTCTATTCACAACGCTGGTAGTAATTCTATTCACAACGCTGGGAGTAACTCTATTCACAACGCTGGTAGTAACTCTATTCACAACGCTGGTAGTGGCTCTATTCACAAAACTGGGAGTAACTCTATTCACAACGCTGGGAGTGCTCTATTCACAACGCTGGTAGTAACTCTATTCACAACGCTGGGAGTAACTCAATTCACAACGCTGGGATTAACTCTATTCACAACTCTGGTAGTAACACTATTCACAACGCTGGTAGTAACTCTATTCACAACGCTGGTAATAACTCTATTCACAGCACTGGTAGTAACTCTATTCACAAAGCTGGGAGTAACTCTATTCACAACGCTGTTAGCAACTCTATTCACAACGCTGGTAGTAACTCTATTCATAACGCTGGTAGTAAATCTATTCACAACGCTGGTAGTAACTCTATTCACAACGCTGGTAGTAACCCTATTCTCAACGCTGGCAGTAACTCTATTCACAACGTTGGTAGTAACTGTATTCACAACGCTGGTAGTAACTCCATTCACAACGCTGTTAGTATCTCTATTGACAACGCTGGTAGTGACTCTATTCACAACGCTGGTAGCGACTCTATTCACAACGCTGGTAGCGACTCTATTCACAACGCTTGCAGCGACTCTATTCACAACGCTGGCAAGAGTCTATTCACAACGCTGGCAGCGAGTCTATTCCCAACGCTGGCAGCGACTCTATTCACAACGCTGGCAGCGACTCTTTTCACAACGTTTGGAGTAACTCTATTCACAGCGCTGGTAGTGACTCTATTCACAACGCTGGTAGTAACTGTATTCACAACGCTTGGTAGTAACTCTATTCACAATGGTGGTAGCGACGCTATTCACAACGCTGGTAGCGATTCTATTCACAACGCTGGTAGCGACTCTATTCACAACGCTGGTAGTGACTCTATTTACAACACTGGTAGTAACTCTATTCACAACGCTGGTAGTAACTCTATTCACAACACTGGTAGTAACTCTATTCACATCGCTTGTAGTAACTCTTTTCACAACGCTGGGAGTAACTCTATTCACAACGCTGGTAGTTACTCTATTCACAACGCTATGAGTACCTCTATTCACAAAGCTGGGAGTAACTCTATTCACAACGCTGGAAGTAACTCTATTCGCAACGCTGGTATTAACTCTATTCGCAACGCTGGTAGTAACTCTATTAACAACGCTGGTAGTAAATCTATTCACAACGCTAGTAGTAACTCTATTCACAACGCTGGTAGTGACTCTATTCACAACGCTGGTATTATCTCCATTCACAACGCTGGGAGTAACTCTATTCACAACGCTGGGAGTAACTCTATTCGCAACGCTGGTATTAACTCTATTCGCAACGCTGGTAGTAACTCTATTAACAACGCTGGTTGTAACTCTATTCACAACGCTAGTAGTAACTCTATTCACAACGCTGGTAGTGACTCTATTCACAACGCTAGTAGTAACTCTATTCATAACGCTGTGAGTAACTCTATTCACAACGCTGGGAGTGCTCTATTCACAAGGCTGGTTGTAACTCTATTAACAACGCTGGTGGTAACTCTATTCGCAACGCTAGTAGTAACTCTATTCACAACGCTGGTAGTAACTCTATTCACAACGCTGGTAGTGACACTATTCACAACGCTGGTAGTAACTCTATTCACAACGCTGGTAGTGACTCTATTCACAACGCTGGTAGTAACACTATTCACAACGCTGGTAGTAACTCTATTCACAACGCTAGTAGTAACTCTATTCACAACGCTGGTAGTGACTCTATTCACAACGCTAGTAGTAATTCTATTCATAACGCTGGGAGTAACTCTATTCACAACGCTGGGAGTGCTCTATTCACAAGGCTGGTTGTAACTCTATTAACAACGCTGGTGGTAACTCTATTCGCAACGCTAGTAGTAACTCTATTCACAACGCTGGTAGTAACTCTATTCACACTCTGGTAGTAACTCCATTCACAACGCTGGTAGTGACTGTATTAACAACGCTGGTAGTAACACTATTCACAACGCTGGTAGTAACTCAATTCACAACGCTGGCAGTAAATCTATTCACAACGCTGGTAGTAACCCTATTCACAACGCTGGTAGTAACTCTATTCACAACGCTGGTGGTAACTCGATTCACAACGCTGGTAGTAACACTATTCACAACGCTGGTAGTAACTCTATTCACAACGCTGGTAGTGACACTATTCACAACGCTGGTAGTAACACTATTCACAACGCTGGTAGTGACTCTATTCACAACGCTGGTAGTAACACTATTCACAACGCTGGTAGTAACACTATTCACAACGCTGGTAGCGACTCTATTCACAACGCTGGTCGTAACTCTATTCACCACGCTGGTAGTGACTCTATTCACAACGCTGGTAGCGTCTCTATTCACAACGCTGGTAGTGACTCTATTCACAACGCTGGTAGGGACTCTATTTACAACGCTGGCACCGACTCTATTCACAACGCTGGCAGCGACTCTATTCACAACGCTGGCAGCGACTCTATTCACAACGCTGGCAGCGACTCTATTCACAACGCTGGCAGCGACTCAATTCACAGCGCTGGCAGCGACTCTATTCACAACGCTTGGAGTGACTCTATTCACAGCGCTGGTAGTGACTCTATTCACAACGCAGTTAGTAACTCTATTCACAACGCTGGTAGTGACTCTATTCACAGCGCTGGTAGTGACTCTATTCACAACGCTGGTAGTAACTCCATTCACAACGCTGTTAGTATCTCTATTGACAACGCTGGTAGTGACTCTATTCACAACGCTGGTAGCGACTCTATTCACAATGCTGGCAGCGACTCTATTCACAACGCTTGCAGCGACTCTATTCACAACGCTGGCAGCGAGTCTATTCACAACGCTGGCAGCGACTCTATTCACAACGCTGGCAGCGACTCTATTCACAATGCTTGGAGTAACTCTATTCACAGCGCTGGTAGTGACTCTATTCACAACGCTGGTATTAACTGTATTCACAACGCTGGTAATAACTCTATTCACAACACTGGAAGTAACTCTATTCACAAAGCTGGGAGTAACTCTATTCACAAAGCTGGGAGTAACTCTATTCACAACGCTGTTAGCAACTCTAATCACAAGACTGGTAGTAACTCTATTCACAAATCTGTTAGTAACTCTATTCACAACGCTGGTAGTAACTCTATTCACAACGCTGGTAGTAACTCTATTCATAAGGCAGGTAGTAACTCTATTCACAATGCTGGTAGTAACTCTATTCACAACGCTGTTAGTAACTCTATTCACAACGCTGGTAGTAACTCTATTCACAAGGCTGGTCGTAACACTATTCACAACGCTGGTAGTAACTCTATTCACAACGCTGGTAGTAACTCTATTCACAACGCTGGTAGTGACTCAATTCACAACGCTGGTAGTAATTCTATTCACAACGCTGGGAGTAACTCGATTCACAACGCTGGTAGTAACTCTATTCACAACGCTGGTAGTGGCTCTATTCACAACACTGGGAGTAACTCTATTCACAACGCTGGGAGTGCTCTATTCACAAAGCTGGTAGTAACTCTATTCACAACGCTGGGAGTAACTCAATTCACAACGCTGGGATTAACTCTATTCACAACTCTGGTAGTAACACTATTCACAACGCTGGTAGTAACTCTATTCACAACGCTGGTAGTAAATCTATTCACAACGCTGGTAGTAACACTATTCAGAACGCTGGTAGTCCTCTACTCACAACGCTGGCAGAAACTCTATTCACACACTGGTAGTAACTCTATTCACAACGCTGGTAGTGACTCTATTCACAACGCTGGTAGAAACACTATTCACAACGCTGGTACTAACTCTATTCACAACGTTGTTAGTATCTCTATTGACAACGCTGGTGGTAACTCTATTCATAACGATGGTAGTAACTCTATTCACAACGCTGGTAGTAACCCTATTCTCAACGCTGGCAGTAACTCTATTCACAACGTTGGTAGTAACTGTATTCACAACGCTGGGAGTAGCTCCATTCACTACGCTGGTAGCGAATCTTTTCTCAACGCTGGTAGCGACTCTATTCACAACTCTATTCACAACGCTGGTAGCAACTCTATTCACAACGCTGGTAGTAACTCTATTCTCAACGCTGGCAGTTACTCTATTCACAACATTGGTAGTAACTGTATTCACAACGCTGGTAGTAACTCTATTCACAACGCTGGTAGTGACTCAATTCACAACGCTGGTAGTAATTCTATTCACAACGCTGGGAGTAACTCGATTCACAACGCTGGTAGTAACTCTATTCACAACGCTGGTAGTGGCTCTATTCACAACACTGGGAGTAACTCTATTCACAACGCTGGGAGTGCTCTATTCACAATGCTGGTAGTAACTCTATTCACAACGCTGGGAGTAACTCAATTCACAACGCTGGGATTAACTCTATTCACAACTCAGGTAGTAACACTATTCACAACGCTGGTAGTAACTCTATTCACAACGCTGGTAATAACTCTATTCACATCACTGGTAGTAACTCTATTCACAAAGCTGGGAGTAACTCTATTCACAACGCTGTTAGCAACTCTATTCACAACGCTGGTAGTAACTCTATTCATAACGCTGGTAGTAACTCTATTCACAACGCTGGTAGTAACTCTATTCACAACGCTGGTAGTAACCCTATTCTCAACGCTGGCAGTAACTCTATTCACAACGTTGGTAGTAACTGTATTCACAACGCTGGTAGTAACTCCATTCACAACGCTGTTAGTATCTCTATTGACAACGCTGGTAGTGACTCTATTCACAACGCTGGTAGCGACTCTATTCACAACGCTGGTAGCGACTCTATTCACAACGCTGGCAGCGACTCTATTCACAACGCTGGCAGCGAGTCTATTCACAACGCTGGCAGCGAGTCTATTCACAACGCTGGCAGCGACTCTATTCACAACGCTGGCAGCGACTCTTTTCACAACGCTTGGAGTAACTCTATTCACAGCGCTGGTAGTGACTCTATTCACAACGCTGGTAGTAACTGTATTCACAACGCTTGGTAGTAACTCTATTCACAACGGTGGTAGCGACGCTATTCACAACGCTGGTAGCGATTCTATTCACAACGCTGGTGCGACTCTATTCACAACGCTGGTAGTGACTCTATTTACAACGCTGGTAGTAACTCTATTCACAACGCTGGAAGTAACTCTATTCACAACACTGGTAGTAACTCAATTCACAACGCTGGCAGTAAATCTATTCACAACGCTGGTAGTAACCCTATTCACAACACTGGTAGTAACTCTATTCACAACGCTGGTGGTAACTCGATTCACAACGCTGGTAGTAACACTATTCACAACGCTGGTAGTAACTCTATTCACAACGCTGGTAGTGACACTATTCACAACGCTGGTAGTAACACTATTCACAACGCTGGTAGTGACTCTATTCACAACGCTGGTAGTAACACTATTCACAACGCTGGTAGTAACACTATTCACAACGCTGGTAGCGACTCTATTCACAACGCTGGTCGTAACTCTATTCACCACGCTGGTAGTAACTCTGTTCACAACGCTGGTAGTGACTCTATTCACAACGCTGGTAGCGTCTCTATTCACAACGCTGGTAGTGACTCTATTCACAACGCTGGTAGGGACTCTATTTACAACGCTGGCACCGACTCTATTCACAACGCTGGCAGCGACTCTATTCACAACGCTGGCAGCGACTCTATTCACAACGCTGGCAGCGACTCTATTCACAACGCTGGCAGCGACTCAATTCACAACGCTGGCAGCGACTCTATTCACAACGCTTGGAGTGACTCTATTCACAGCGCTGGTACTGACTCTATTCACAACTCAGTTAGTAACTCTATTCACAACGCTGGTAGTGACTCTATTCACAGCGCTGGTAGTGACTCTATTCACAACGCTGGTAGTAACTCCATTCACAATGCTGTTAGTATCTCTATTGACAACGCTGGTAGTGACTCTATTCACAACGCTGGTAGCGACTCTATTCACAATGCTGGCAGCGACTCTATTCACAACGCTTGCAGCGACTCTATTCACAACGCTGGCAGCGAGTCTATTCACAACGCTGGCAGCGACTCTATTCACAACGCTGGCAGCGACTCTATTCACAATGCTTGGAGTAACTCTATTCACAGCGCTGGGAGTGACTCTATTCACAACGCTGGTATTAACTGTATTCACAACGCTGGTAATAACTCTATTCACAACACTGGAAGTAACTCTATTCACAAAGCTGGGAGTAACTCTATTCACAAAGCTGGGAGTAACTCTATTCACAACGCTGTTAGCAACTCTATTCACAAGACTGGTAGTAACTCTATTCACAAATCTGTTAGTAACTCTATTCACAACGCTGGTAGTAACTCTATTCACAACGCTGGTAGTAACTCTATTCATAAGGCAGGTAGTAACTCTATTCACAATGCTGGTAGTAACTCTATTCACAACGCTGTTAGTAACTCTATTCACAACGCTGGTAGTAACTCTATTCACAAGGCTGGTCGTAACACTATTCACAACGCTGGTAGTAACTCTATTCACAACGCTGGTAGTAACTCTATTCACAACGCTGGTAGTGACTCAATTCACAACGCTGGTAGTAATTCTATTCACAACGCTGGGAGTAACTCGATTCACAACGCTGGTAGTAACTCTATTCACAACGCTGGTAGTGGCTCTATTCACAACACTGGGAGTAACTCTATTCACAACGCTGGGAGTGCTCTATTCACAACGCTGGTAGTAACTCTATTCACAACGCTGGGAGTAACTCAATTCACAACGCTGGGATTAACTCTATTCACAACTCTGGTAGTAACACTATTCACAACGCTGGTAGTAACTCTATTCACAACGCTGGTAGTAAATCTATTCACAACGCTGGTAGTAACACTATTCAGAACGCTGGTAGTCCTCTACTCACAACGCTGGCAGAAACTCTATTCACACACTGGTAGTAACTCTATTCACAACGCTGGTAGTGACTCTATTCACAACGCTGGTAGAAACACTATTCACAACGCTGGTACTAACTCTATTCACAACGTTGTTAGTATCTCTATTGACAACGCTGGTGGTAACTCTATTCATAACGATGGTAGTAACTCTATTCACAACGCTGGTAGTAACCCTATTCTCAACGCTGGCAGTAACTCTATTCACAACGTTGGTAGTAACTGTATTCACAACGCTGGTAGTAGCTCCATTCACAACGCTGGTAGCGAATCTTTTCTCAACGCTGGTAGCGACTCTATTCACAACTCTATTCACAACGCTGGTAGCAACTCTATTCACCACGCTGGTAGTAACTCTATTCTCAACGCTGGCAGTTACTCTATTCACAACATTGGTAGTAACTGTATTCACAATGCTTGGTAGTATCTCGATTCACAACGGTGGTGGCGACGCTATTCACAACGCTGGTAGCGATTCTATTCACAACGCTGGTAGCGACTCTATTCACAACGCTGGTAGTGACTCTATTTACAACGCTGGTAGTAACTCTATTCACAACGCTGGTAGTAACTCTATTCACAACACTGGTAGTTACTCTATTCACATCGCTGGTAGTAACTCTTTTCACAACACTGGGAGTAACTCTATTCACAACGCTGGTAGTTACTCTATTCACAACGCTATGAGCACCTCTATTCACAAAGCTGGGAGTAACTCTATTCACAACGCTGGTAGTAACTCTATCCGCAACGCTGGTATTAACTCTATTCGCAACGCTGGTAGTAACTCTATTAACAACGCTGGTAGTAAATCTATTCACAACGCTAGTAGTAACTCTATTCACAACGCTGGTAGTGACTCTATTCACAACGCTGGTATTAACTCTATTCACAACGCTGGGATTAACTCTATTCACAACGCTGGGAGATTCTCTATTCACAACGCTGGTAGTAACTCTATTCGCGACGCTGGTATTAACTCTATTCGCAACGCTGGTAGTAACTCTATTAACAACGCTGGTAGTAACTCTATTCACAACGCTAGTAGTAACTCTATTCACAACGCTGGTAGTGACTCTATTCACAACGCTAGTAGTAACTCTATTCATAACGCTGGGAGTAACTCTATTCACAACGCTGGGAGTGCTCTATTCACAAGGCTGGTTGTAACTCTATTAACAACGCTGGTAGTAACTCTATTCGCAACGCTAGTAGTAACTCTATTCACAACGCTGGTAGTAACTCTATTCACACGCTGGTAGTAACTCCATTCACAACGCTGGTAGTGACTGTATTAACATTGCTGGTAGTAACACGATTCACAACGCTGGTAGTAACTCAATTCACAACGCTGGTAGTAACTCGATTCACAACGCTGGTAGTAACACTATTTCCAACGCTGGTAGTAACTCTATTCACAACGCTGGTAGTGACTCTATTCACAACGCTGGTAGTAACACTATTCACAACGCCGGTAGTAACACTATTCACAACGCTGATAGTGACTCTATTCACAACGCTGGTAGTGACTCTATTCACAACGCTGGTAGCGTCTCCATTCACAACGCTGGTAGTGACTCTATTCACAACGCTGGTAGGGACTCTATTTACAACGCTGGCACCGACTCTATTCACAACGCTGGCAGCGACTCTATTCACAACGCTGGCAGCGACTCTATTCACAACGCTGGCAGCGACTCTATTCACAACGCTGGCAGCGACTCAATTCACAACGCTGGCAGCGAATCTATTCACAAAGCTTGGAGTGACTCTATTCACAGCGCTGGTAGTGACTCTATTCACAACGCTGGTAGTCACTCTATTCACAATGCTGGTAGTGACTCTATTCACAACGCTGGTAGTGACTCTATTCACAACGCAGTTAGTAACTCTATTCACAACGCTGGTAGTGACTCTATTCACAGCGCTGGTAGTGACTCTATTCACAACGCTGGTAGTAACTCCATTCACAACGCTGTTAGTATCTCTGTTGACAACGCTGGTAGTGACTCTATTCACAACGCTGGTAGCGACTATATTCACAATGCTGGCAGCGACTCTATTCACAACGCTGGCAGCGACTCTATTCACAACGCTGGCAGCGAGTCTATTCACAACGCTGGCAGCGACTCTATTCACAACGCTGGCAGCGACTCTATTCACAATGCTTGGAGTAACTCTATTCACAGCGCTGGTAGTGACTCTATTCACAACGCTGGTATTAACTGTATTCACAACGCTGGTAATAACTCTATTCACAACACTGGAAGAAACTCTATTCACAAAGCTGGGAGTAACTCTATTCACAACGCTGGTAGCAACTCTATTCACAACGCTGGTAGTAACTCTATTCATAACGCTGGTAGTAACTCTATTCACAACGCTGGTAGTAACTCTATTCATAACGCTGGTAGTAACACTATTCACAACGCTGGTAGTAACTCTATTCACAACGCTGGTAGTAAACCTATTCTCAACGCTGGCAGTAACTCTATTCACAACGTTGGTAGGAACTGTATTCACAACGCTGGTAGTAACTCTATTCACAATGCTAGTAGTAACTCTATTCACAACGCTGGTAGTGGCTCTATTCACAACACTGGGAGTAACTCTATTCACAACGCTGGGAGTGCTCTATTCACAACGCTGGTAGTAACTCTATTCACAACGCTGGGAGTAACTCAATTCACAACGCTGGGATTAACTCTATTCACAACTCTGGTAGTAACACTATTCACAACGCTGGTAGTAACTCTATTCTCAACGCTGGTAATAACTCTATTCACAACACTGGTAGTTACTCTATTCACAAAGCTGGGAGTAACTCTATTCACAACGCTGTAAGCAACTCTATTCACAAGACTGGTAGTAACTCTATTCACAAATCTGTTAGTAACTCTATTCACAACGCTGGTAGTAACTCTATTCACAACGCTGGTAGTAACTCTATTCATAAGGCAGGTAGTAACTCTATTCACAATGCTGGTAGTAACTCTATTCACAACGCTGTTAGTAACTCTATTCACAACGCTGGTAGTATCTCTATTCACAAGGCTGGTCGTAACACTATTCACAACGCTGGTAGTAACTCTATTCACAACGCTGGTAGTAACTCTATTCACAACGCTGGTAGTGACTCTATTCACAACGCTGGTAGTAATTCTATTCACAACGCTGGGAGTAACTCTATTCACAATGCTGGTAGTAACTCTATTCACAACGCTGGTAGTGGCTCTATTCACAACACTGGGAGTAACTCTATTCACAACGCTGGGAGTGCTCTATTCACAACGCTGGTAGTAACTCTATTCACAACGCTGGTAGTATCTCTATTCACAACGCTGGGATTAACTCTATTCACAACTCTGGTAGTAACACTATTCACAACGCTGGTAGTAACTCTATTCACAACGCTGGTAATAACTCTATTCACAGCACTGGTAGTAACTCTATTCACAAAGCTGGGAGTAACTCTATTCACAACGCTGTTAGCAACTCTATTCACAACGCTGGTAGTAACTCTATTCATAACGCTGGTAGTAACTCTATTCACAACGCTGGTAGTAACTCTATTCACAACGCTGGTAGTAACCCTATTCTCAACGCTGGCAGTAACTCTATTCACAACGTTAGTAGTAACTGTATTCACAACGCTGGTAGTAACTCCATTCACAACGCTGTTAGTATCTCTATTGACAACGCTGGTAGTTACTCTATTCACAACGCTATGAGTACCTCTATTCACAAAGCTGGGAGTAACTCTATTCACAACGCTGGTAGTAACTCTATTCGCAACGCTGGTATTAACTCTATTCGCAACGCTGGTAGTAACTCTATTAACAACGCTGGTAGTAAATCTATTCACAACGCCAGTAGTAACTCTATTCACAACGCTGGTAGTGACTCTATTCACAACGCTGGTATTAACTCTATTCACAACGCTGGGAGTAACTCTATTCACAACGCTGGGAGTAACTCTATTCACAACGCTGGTAGTAACTCTATTCGCAATGCTGGTATTAACTCTATTCGCAACGCTGGTAGTAACTCTATTAACAACGCTGGTAGTAACTCTATTCACAACGCTAGTAGTAACTCTATTCACAACGCTGGTTGTGACTCTATTCACAACGCTAGTAGTAACTCTATTCATAACGCTGGGAGTAACTCTATTCACAACGCTGGGAGTGCTCTATTCACAAGGCTGGTTGTAACTCTATTAACAACGCTGGTAGTAACTCTATTCGCAACGCTAGTAGTAACTCTATTCACAACGCTGGTAGTAACTCTATTCACACGCTGGTAGTAACTCCATTCACAACGCTGGTAGTGACTGTATTAACAACGCTGGTAGTAACACTATTCACAACGCTGGTAGTAACTCAATTCACAACGCTGGCAGTAAATCTATTCACAACGCTGGTAGTAACCCTATTCACAACGCTGGTAGTAACTCTATTCACAACGCTGGTGGTAACTCGATTCACAACGCTGGTAGTAACACTATTCACAATGCTGGTAGTAACTCTATTCACAACGCTGGTAGTGACACTATTCACAACGCTGGTAGTAACACTATTCACAACGCTGGTAGTGACTCTATTCACAACGCTGGTAGTAACACTATTCACAACGCTGGTAGTAACACTATTCACAACGCTGGTAGCGACTCTATTCACAACGCTGGTCGTAACTCTATTCACCACGCTGGTAGTAACTCTGTTCACAACGCTGGTAGTGACTCTATTCACAACGCTGGTAGCGTCTCTATTCACAACGCTGGTAGTGACTCTATTCACAACGCTGGTAGGGACACTATTTACAACGCTGGCACCGACTCTATTCACAACGCTGGCAGCGACTCTATTCACAACGCTGGCAGCGACTCTATTCACAACGCTGGCAGCGACTCTATTCACAACTCTGGCAGCGACTCTATTCACAACGCTGGCAGCGACTCAATTCACAACGCTGGCAGCGACTCTATTCACAACGCTTGGAGTGACTCTATTCAAAGCGCTGGTAGTGACTCTATTCACAACGCAGTTAGTAACTCTATTCACAACGCTGGTAGTGACTCTATTCACAGCGCTGGTAGTGACTCTATTCACAACGCTGGTAGTAACTCCATTCACAACGCTGTTAGTATCTCTATTGACAACGCTGGTAGTGACTCTATTCACAACGCTGGTAGCGACTCTATTCGCAATGCTGGCAGCGACTCTATTCACAACGCTTGCAGCGACTCTATTCACAACGCTGGCAGCGAGTCTATTCACAACGCTGGCAGCGACTCTATTCACAACGCTGGCAGCGACTCTATTCACAATGCTTGGAGTAACTCTATTCACAATGCTTGGAGTAACTCTATTCACAGCGCTGGTAGTGACTCTATTCACAACGCTGGTATTAACTGTATTCACAACGCTGGTAATAACTCTATTCACAACACTGGAAGTAACTCTATTCACAAAGCTGGGAGTAACTCTATTCACAACGCTGGTAGCAACTCTATTCACAACGCTGGTAGTAACTCTATTCAAACCGCTGGTAGTAACTCTATTCACAACGCTGGTAGTAACTCTATTCATAACGCTGGTAGTAACACTATTCACAACTCTGGTAGTAAACCTATTCTCAACGCTGGCAGTAACTCTATTCACAACGTTGGTAGTAACTGTATTCACAACGCTGGTAGTAACTCTATTCACAACGCTAGTAGTAACTCTATTCACAACGCTGGTAGTGGCTCTATTCACAACACTGGGTGTAACTCTATTCACAACGCTGGGAGTGCTCTATTCACAACGCTGGTAGTAACTCTATTCACAACGCTGGGAGTAACTCAATTCACAACGCTGGGATTAACTCTATTCACAACTCTGGTAGTAACACTATTCGCAACGCTGGTAGTAACTCTATTCACAACGCTGGTAATAACTCTATTCAAAACACTGGTAGTTACTCTATTCACAAAGCTGGGAGTAACTCTATTCACAACGCTGTTAGCAACTCTATTCACAAGACTGGTAGTTACTCTATTCACAAATCTGTTAGTAACTCTATTCACAACGCTGGTAGTATCTCTATTCACAACGCTGGTAGTAACTCTATTCATAAGGCAGTTAGTAACTCTATTCACAGTGCTGGTAGTAACACTATTCACAACGCTGTTAGTAACTCTATTGACAACGCTGGTAGTAACTCTATTCACAAGGCTGGTCGTAACACTATTCACAACGCTGGTAGTAACTCTATTCACAACGCTGGTAGTAACTCTATTCACAAGGCTGGTCGTAACACTATTCACAACGCTGGTAGTAACTCTATTCACAACGCTGGTAGTAACTCTATTCACAACGCTGGTAGTGACTCAATTCACAACGCTGGTAGTAATTCTATTCACAATGCTGGGAGTAACTCGATTCACAACGCTGGTAGTAACTCTATTCACAACGCTGGTAGTGGCTCTATTCACAACACTGGGAGTAACTCTATTCACAACGCTGGGAGTGCTCTATTCACAATGCTGGTAGTAACTCTATTCACAACGCTGGGAGTAACTCAATTCACAACGCTGGGATTAACTCTATTCACAACTCTGGTAGTAACACTATTCACAACGCTGGTAGTAACTCTATTCACAACGCTGGTAATAACTCTATTCACAGCACTGGTAGTAACTCTATTCACAAAGCTGGGAGTAACTCTATTCACAACGCTGTTAGCAACTCTATTCACAACGCTGGTAGTAACTCTATTCACAACGCTGGTAGTAAACCTATTCTCAACGCTGGCAGTAACTCTATTCACAACGTTGGTAGTAACTGTATTCACAACGCTGGTAGTAACTCTATTCACAATGCTAGTAGTAACTCTATTCACAACGCTGGTAGTGGCTCTATTCACAACACTGGGAGTAACTCTATTCACAACGCTGGGAGTGCTCTATTCACAACGCTGGTAGTAACTCTATTCACAACGCTGGGAGTAACTCAATTCACAACGCTGGGATTTACTCTATTCACAACTCTGGTAGTAACACTATTCACAACGCTGATAGTAACTCGATTCACAACGCTGGTAATAACTCTATTCACAACACTGGTAGTTACTCTATTCACAAAGCTGGGAGTAACTCTATTCACAACGCTGTTAGCAACTCTATTCACAAGACTGGTAGTAACTCTATTCACAAATCTGTTAGTAACTCTATTCACAACGCTGGTAGTAACTCTATTCACAACGCTGGTAGTAACTCTATTCATAAGGCAGGTAGTAACTCTATTCACAACGCTGGTAGTAACACTATTCACAACGCTGTTAGTAACACAATTCACAACGCTGGTAGTAACTCTATTCACAAGGCTGGTCGTAACACTATTCACAACGCTGGTAGTAACTCTATTCACAACGCTGGTAGTAACTCTATTCACAACGCTGGTAGTGACTCAATTCACAACGCTGGTAGTAATTCTATTCACAACGCTGGGAGTAACTCGATTCACAACGCTGGTAGTAACTCTATTCACAACGCTGGTAGTGGCTCTATTCACAACACTGGGAGTAACTCTATTCACAACGCTGGGAGTGCTCTATTCACAATGCTGGTAGTAACTCTATTCACAACGCTGGGAGTAACTCAATTCACAACGCTGGGATTAACTCTATTCACAACTCTGGTAGTAACACTATTCACAACACTGATAGTAACTCTATTCACAACGCTGGTAATAATTCTATTCACAGCACTGGTAGTAACTCTATTCACAAAGCTGGGAGTAACTCTATTCACAACGCTGTTAGCAACTCTATTCACAACGCTGGTAGTAACTCTATTCATAACGCTGGTAGTAACTCTATTCACAACGCTGGTAGTAACTCTATTCACAACGCTGGTAGTAACCCTATTCTCAACGCTGGCAGTAACTCTATTCACAACGTTGGTAGTAACTGTATTCACAATGCTGGTAGTAACTCCATTCACAACGCTGTTAGTATCTCTATTGACAACGCTGGTAGTGACTCTATTCACAACGCTGGTAGCGACTCTATTCACAACGCTGGTAGCGACTCTATTCACAACGCTGGCAGCGACACTATTCACAACGCTGGCAGCGAATCTATTCACAACGCTGGCAGCGAGTCTATTCACAACGCTGGCAGCGACTCTATTCACAACGCTGGCAGCGACTCTATTCACAACGCTTGGAGTAACTCTATTCACAGCGCTGGTAGTGACTCTATTCACAACGCTGGTAGTAACTGTATTCACAACGCTTGGTAGTAACTCTATTCACAACGCTGGTAGCGATTCTATTCACAACGCTGGTAGCGACTCTATTCACAACGCTGGTAGTGACTCTATTTACAACGCTGGTAGTAACTCTATTCACAACGCTGGAAGTAACTCTATTCACAACACTGGTTGTAACTCAATTCACAACGCTGGCAGTAAATCTATTCACAACGCTGGTAGTAACCCTATTCACAACGCTGGTAGTAACTCTATTCACAACGCTGGTGGTAACTCGATTCACAACGCTGGTAGTAACACTATTCACAACGCTGGTAGTAACACTATTCACAACACTGGTAGTAACACTATTCACAACGCTGGTAGTGACTCTATTCACAACGCTGGTAGTAACACTATTCACAACGCTGGTAGTAACACTATTCACAACGCTGGTAGCGACACTATTCACAACGCTGGTCGTAACTCTATTCACCACGCTGGTAGTAACTCTGTTCACAATGCTGGTAGTGACTCTATTCACAACGCTGGTAGCGTCTCTATTCACAACGCTGGTAGTGACTCTATTCACAACGCTGGTAGGGACTCTATTTACCACGCTGGCACCGACTCTATTCACAACGCTGGCAGCGACTCAATTCACAGCGCTGGCAGCGACTCTATTCACAACGCTTGGAGTGACTCTATTCACATAGCTGGTAGTGACTCTATTCACAACGCAGTTAGTAACTCTTTTCACAACGCTGGTAGTGACTCTATTCACAGCGCTGGTAGTGACTCTATTCACAACGCTGGTAGTAACTCCATTCACAACGCTGTTAGTATCTCTATTGACAACGCTGGTAGTGACTCTATTCACAACGCTGGTAGCGACTCTATTCACAATGCTGGCAGCGACTCTATTCACAACGCTTGCAGCGACTCTATTCACAACGCTGGCAGCGAGTCTATTCACAACGCTGGCAGCGACTCTATTCACAACGCTGGCAGCGACTCTATTCACAATGCTTGGAGTAACTCTATTCACAGCGCTGGTAGTGACTCTATTCACAACGCTGGTATTAACTGTATTCACAACGCTGGTAATAACTCTATTCACAACACTGGAAGTAACTCTATTCACAAAGCTGGGAGTAACTCTATTCACAACGCTGGTAGCAACTCTATTCACAACGCTGGTAGTAACTCTATTCATAACGCTGGTAGTAACTCTATTCACAACGCTGGTAGTAAAACTATTCATAACGCTGGTAGTAACACTATTCACAACGCTGGTAGTAACTCTATTCACAACTCTGGTAGTAAACCTGTTCTCAACGCTGGCAGTAACTCTATTCACAACGTTGGTAGTAACTGTATTCACAACGCTGGTAGTAACTCTATTCACAATGCTAGTAGTAACTCTATTCACAACGCTGGTAGTGGCTCTATTCACAACGCTGGTCGTAACTCTATTCACCACGCTGGTAGTAACTCTGTTCACAACGCTGGTAGTGACTCTATTCACAACGCTGGTAGCGTCTCTATTCACAACGCTGGTAGTGACTCTATTCACAACGCTGGTAGGGACTCTATTTACCACGCTGGCACCGACTCTATTCACAACGCTGGCAGCGACTCAATTCACAGCGCTGGCAGCGACTCTATTCACAACGCTTGGAGTGACTCTATTCACAGCGCTGGTAGTGACTCTATTCACAACGCAGTTAGTAACTCTTTTCACAACGCTGGTAGTGACTCTATTCACAGCGCTGGTAGTGACTCTATTCACAACGCTGGTAGTAACTCCATTCACAACGCTGTTAGTATCTCTATTGACAACGCTGGTAGTGACTCTATTCACAACGCTGGTAGCGACTCTATTCACAATGCTGGCAGCGACTCTATTCACAACGCTTGCAGCGACTCTATTCACAACGCTGGCAGCGAGTCTATTCACAACGCTGGCAGCGACTCTATTCACAACGCTGGCAGCGACTCTATTCACAATGCTTGGAGTAACTCTATTCACAGCGCTGGTAGTGACTCTATTCACAACGCTGGTATTAACTGTATTCACAACGCTGGTAATAACTCTATTCACAACACTGGAAGTAACTCTATTCACAAAGCTGGGAGTAACTCTATTCACAACGCTGGTAGCAACTCTATTCACAACGCTGGTAGTAACTCTATTCATAACGCTGGTAGTAACTCTATTCACAACGCTGGTAGTAAAACTATTCATAACGCTGGTAGTAACACTATTCACCACGCTGGTAGTAACTCTATTCACAACTCTGGTAGTAAACCTGTTCTCAACGCTGGCAGTAACTCTATTCACAACGTTGGTAGTAACTGTATTCACAACGCTGGTAGTAACTCTATTCACAATGCTAGTAGTAACTCTATTCACAACGCTGGTAGTGGCTCTATTCACAACGCTGGTAGTAACTCTATTCACAACGCTGGGAGTAACTCAATTCACAACGCTGGGATTAACTCTATTCACAACTCTGGTAGTAACACTATTCACAACGCTGGTAGTAACTCTATTCACAACGCTGGTAATAACTCTATTCACAACACTGGTAGTTACTCTATTCACAAAGCTGGGAGTAACTCTATTCACAACGCTGTTAGCAACTCTATTCACAAGACTGGTAGTAACTCTATTCACAAATCTGTTAGTAACTCTATTCACAACGCTGGTAGTAACTCTATTCACAACGCTGGTAGTAACTCTATGCATAAGGCAGGTAGTAACTCTATTCACAACGCTGGTAGTAACACTATTCACAACGCTGTTAGTAACTCTATTCACAACGCTGGTAGTAACTCTATTCACAAGGCTGGTCGTAACACTATTCACAATGCTGGTAGTAACTCTATTCACAACGCTGGTAGTAACTCTATTCACAACGCTGGTAGTGACTCAATTCACAACGCTTGTAGTAATTCTATTCACAACGCTGGGAGTAACTCGATTCACAACGCTGGTAGTAACTCTATTCACAACGCTGGTAGTGGCTCTATTCACAACACTGGGAGTAACTCTATTCACAGCGCTGGTAGTGACTCTATTCATAACGCTGGTATTAACTGTATTCACAACGCTGGTAATAACTCTATTCACAACACTGGAAGTAACTCTATTCACAAAGCTGGGAGTAACTCTATTCACAACGCTGGTAGCAACTCTATTCACAACGCTGGTAGTAACTCTATACATAACGCTGGTAGTAACTCTATTCACAACGCTGGTAGTAACACTATTCACAACGCTGGTAGTAACTCTATTCACAACACTGGTAGTAAACCTATTCACAACGCTGGCAGCGACTCTATTCACAATGCTGGCAGCGAGTCTATTCACAACGCTGGCAGCGACTCTATTCACAACGCTGGCAGCGACTCTATTCACAATTCTTGGAGTAACTCTATTCACAGCGCTGGTAGTGACTCTATTCACAACGCTGGTATTAACTGTATTCACAACGCTGGTAATAACTCTATTCTCAACACTGGAAGTAACTCTATTCACAAAGCTGGGAGTAACTCTATTCACAACGCTGGTAGCAACTCTATTCACAACGCTGGTAGTAACTCTATTCATAACGCTGGTAGTTACTCTATTCACAACGCTGGTAGTAACTCTATTCATAACGCTGGTAGTAACACTATTCACAACGCTGGTAGTAACTCTATTCACAACGCTGGTAGTAAACCTATTCTCAACGCTGGCAGTAACTCTATTCACAACTTTGGTAGTAACTGTATTCACAACGCTGGTAGTAACTCTATTCACAATGCTAGTAGTAACTCTACTCACAACGCTGGTAGTGGCTCTATTCACAACACTGGGAGTAACTCTATTCACAATGCTGGGAGTGCTCTATTCACAACGCTGGTAGTAACTCTATTCACAACGCTGGGAGTAACTCAATTCACAACGCAGGGATTAACTCTATTCACAACTCTGGTAGTAACACTATTCACAACGCTGGTAGTAACTCTATTCACAACGCTGGTAATAACTCTATTCACAACACTGGTAGTTACTCTATTCACAAAGCTGGGAGTAACTCTATTCACAACGCTGTTAGCAACTCTATTCACAAGACTGGTAGTAACTCTATTCACAAATCTGTTAGTAACTCTATTCACAACGCTGGTAGTAACTCTATTCACAACGCTGGTAGTAACTCTATTCATAAGGCAGGTAGTAACTCTATTCACAATGCTGGTAGTAACTCTATTCACAACGCTGTTAGTAACTCTATTCACAACGCTGGTAGTAACTCTATTCACAACGCTGGTAGTAACTCTATTCACAACGCTGGTAGTGACTCTATTCACAACGCTGGTAGTAATTCTATTCACAACGCTGGGAGTAACTATTCACAACGCTGGTAGTAACTCTATTCACAACGCTGGTAGTGGCTCTATTCACAACACTGGGAGTAACTCTATTCACAACGCTGGGAGTGCTCTATTCACAACGCTGGTAGTAACTCTATTCACAACGCTGGGAGTAACTCAATTCACAACGCTGGGATTAACTCTATTCACAACTCTGGTAGTAACACTATTCACAACGATGGTAGTAACTCTATTCACAACGCTGGTAATAACTCTATTCACAGCACTGGTAGTAACTCTATTCACAAAGCTGGGAGTAACTCTATTCACAACGCTGTTAGCAACTCTATTCACAACGCTGGTAGTAACTCTATTCATAACGCTGGTAGTAACTCTATTCACAACGCTGGAAGTAACTCTATTCACACCGCTGGTAGTAACCCTATTCTCAACGCTGGCAGTAACTCTATTCACAACGTTGGTAGTAACTGTATTCACAACGCGGGTAGTAACTCCATTCACAACGCTGTTAGTATCTCTATTGACAACGCTGGTAGTGACTCTATTCACAACGCTGGTAGCGACTCTATTCACAACGCTGGTAGCGACTCTATTCACAACGCTTGCAGCGACTCTATTCACAACGCTGGCAGCGAGTCTATTCACAACGCTGGCAGCGAGTCTATTCCCAACGCTGGCAGCGACTCTATTCACAACGCTGGCAGCGACTCTTTTCACAACGCTTGGAGTAACTCTATTCACAGCGCTGGTAGTGACTCTATTCACAACGCTGGTAGTAACTGTATTCACAACGCTTGGTAGTAACTCTATTCACAACGGTGGTAGCGACGCTATTCACAACGCTGGTAGCGATTCTATTCACAACGCTGGTAGCGACTCTATTCACAACGCTGGTAGTGACTCTATTTACAACACTGGTAGTAACTCTATTCACAACGCTGGTAGTAACTCTATTCACAACACTGGTAGTAACTCTATTCACATCGCTGGTAGTAACTCTTTTCACAACGCTGGGAGTATCTCTATTCACAACGCTGGTAGTTACTCTATTCACAACGCTATGAGTACCTCTATTCACAAAGCTGGGAGTAACACTATTCACAACGCTGGTAGTAACTCTATTCGCAACGCTGGTAGTAACTCTATTAACAACGCTGGTAGTAAATCTATTCACAACGCTAGTAGTAACTCTATTCACAACGCTGGTAGTGACTCCATTCACAACGCTGGTATTAACTCTATTCACAACGCTGGGAGTAACTCTATTCACAACGCTGGGAGTAACTCTATTCACAACGCTGGTAGTAACTCTATTCGCAACGCTGGTATTAACTCTATTCGCAACGCTGGTCCTAACTCTATTAACAACGCTGGTAGTGACTCTATTCACAACGCTAGAAGTAACTCTATTCATAACGCTGGGAGTAACTCTATTCACAACGCTGGGAGTGCTCTATTCACAAGGCTGGTTGTAACTCTATTAACAACGCTGGTAGTAACTCTATTCGCAACGCTAGTAGTAACTCTATTCACAACGCTGGTAGTAACTCTATTCACACGCTGGTAGTAACTCCATTCACAACGCTGGTAGTGACTGTATTAACAACGCTGGTAGTAACACTATTCACAACGCTGGTAGTAACTCAATTCACAACGCTGGTAGTAAATCTATTCACAACGCTGGTAGTAACCCTATTCACAACGCTGGTAGTAACTCTATTCACAACGCTGGTAGTAACTCGATTCACAACGCTGGTAGTAACACTATTCACAACGCTGGTAGTAACTCTATTCACAACGCTGGTAGTGACTCTATTCACAACGCTGGTAGTAACACTATTCACAACGCTGGTAGTAACACTATTCACAACGCTGGTAGCGACTCTATTCACAACGCTGGTCGTAACTCTATTCACCACGCTGGAAGTAACTCTGTTCACAACGCTGGTAGTGACTCTATTCACAACGCTGGTAGCGTCTCTATTCACAACGCTGGTAGTGACTCTATTCACAACGCTGGTAGGGATTCTATTTACAACGCTTGCACCGACTCAATTCACAACGCTGGCAGCGACTCTATTCACAACGCTGGCAGCGACTCTATTCACAACGCTGGCAGCGACACTATTCACAACGCTGGCAGCGACTCAATTCACAACGCTGGCAGCGACTCTATTCACAACGCTTGGAGTGACTCTATTCACAGCGCTGGTAGTGACTCTATTCACAACGCAGTTAGTAACTCTATTCACAACGCTGGTAGTGACTCTATTCACAGCGCTGGTAGTGACTCTATTCACAACGCTGGTAGTAACTCCATTCACAACGCTGTTAGTATCTCTATTGACAACGCTGGTAGTGACTCTATTCACAACGCTGGTAGCGACTCTATTCACAATGCTGGCAGCGACTCTATTCACAACGCTTGCAGCGACTCTATTCACAACGCTGGCAGCGAGTCTATTCACAACGCTGGCAGCGACTCTATTCACAATGCTTGGAGTAACTCTATTCACAGCGCTGGTAGTGACTCTATTCACAACGCTGGTATTAACTGTATTCACAACGCTGGTAATAACTCTATTCACAACACTGGAAGTAACTCTATTCACAAAGCTGGGAGTAACTCTATTCACAACGCTGGTAGCAACTCTATTCACAACGCTGGTAGTAACTCTATTCATAACGCTGGTAGTAACTCTATTCACAACGCTGGTAGTAACTCTATTCATAACGCTGGTAGTAACACTATTCACAACGCTGGTAGTAACTCTATTCACAACGCTGGTAGTAAACCTATTCTCAACGCTGGCAGTAACTCTATTCACAACGTTGGTAGTAACTGTATTCACAACGCTGGTAGTAACTCTATTCACAACGCTAGTAGTAACTCTATTCACAACGCTGGTAGTGGCTCTATTCACAACACTGGGAGTAACTCTATTCACAACGCTGGGAGTGCTCTATTCACAACGCTGGTAGTAACTCTATTCACAACGCTGGGAGTAACTCAATTCACAACGCTGGGATTAACTCTATTCACAACTCTGGTAGTAACACTATTCACAACGCTGGTAGTAACTCTATTCACAACGCTGGTAATAACTCTATTCACAACACTGGTAGTTACTCTATTCAAAAAGCTGGGAGTAACTCTATTCACAACACTGTTAGCAACTCTATTCACAAGACTGGTAGTAACTCTATTCACAAATCTGTTAGTAACTCTATTCACAACGCTGGTAGTATCTCTATTCACAACGCTGGTAGTAACTCTATTCATAAGGCAGGTAGTAACTCTATTCACAATGCTGGTAGTAACACTATTCACAACGCTGTTAGTAACTCTATTGACAACGCTGGTAGTAACTCTATTCACAAGGCTGGTCGTAACACTATTCACAACGCTGGTAGTAACTCTATTCACAACGCTGGTAGTAACTCTATTCACAACGCTGGTAGTGACTCAATTCACAACGCTGGTAGTAATTCTATTCACAACGCTGGGAGTAACTCGATTCACAACGCTGGTAGTAACTCTATTCACAACGCTGGTAGTGGCTCTATTCACAACACTGGGAGTAACTCTATTCACAACGCTGGGAGTGCTCTATTCACAATGCTGGTAGTAACTCTATTCACAACGCTGGGAGTAACTCAATTCACAACGCTGGGATTAACTCTATTCACAACTCTGGTAGTAACACTATTCACAACGCTGGTAGTAACTCTATTCACAACGCTGGTAATAACTCTATTCACAGCACTGGTAGTAACTCTATTCACAAAGCTGGGAGTAACTCTATTCACAACGCTGTTAGCAACTCTATTCACAACGCTGGTAGTAACTCTATTCATAACGCTGGTAGTAACTCTATTCACAACGCTGGTAGTAACTCTATTCACAACGCTGGTAGTAACCCTATTCTCAACGCTGGCAGTAACTCTATTCACAAAGTTGGTAGTAACTGTATTCACTACGCTGGTAGTAACTCCATTCACAACGCTGTTAGTACCTCTATTGACAACGCTGGTAGTGACTCTATTCACAACGCTGGCAGCGACTCTATTCACAACGCTGGCAGCGACTCTTTTCACAACGCTTGGAGTAACTCTATTCACAGCGCTGGTAGTGACTCTATTCACAACGCTGGTAGTAACTGTATTCACAACGCTTGGTAGTAACTCTATTCACAACGGTGGTAGCGACGCTATTCACAACGCTGGTAGCGATTCTATTCACAACGCTGGTAGCGACTCTATTCACAACGGTGGTAGTAACTCTTTTCACAACGCTGGGAGTAACTCTATTCACAACGCTATTAGTTACTCTATTCACAACGCTATGAGTACCTCTATTCACAAAGCTGGGAGTAACTCTATTCACAACGCTGGTAGTAACTCTATTCGCAACGCTGGTATTAACTCTATTCGCAACGCTGGTAGTAACTCTATTAACAAAGCTGGTAGTAAATCTATTCACAACGCTAGTAGTAACTCTATTCACAACGCTGGTAGTGACTCTATTCACAACACTGGTATTAACTCAATTCACAACGCTGGGAGTAACTCTATTCACAACGCTGGGAGTAACTCTCTTCACAACACTGGTAGTAACTCTATTCGCAACGCTGGTATTAACTCTATTCGCAACGCTGGTAGTAACTCTATTAACAACGCTGGTAGTAACTCTATTCACAACGTTAGTAGTAACTCTACTCACAACGCTGGTAGTGACTCTATTCACAACGCTAGTAGTAACTCTATTCACAACGCTGGGAGTAACTCTATTCACAACGCTGGGAGTGCTCTATTCACAAGGCTGGTTGTAACTCTATTAACAACGCTGGTAGTAACTCTATTCGCAACGCTAGTAGTAACTCTATTCACAACGCTGGTAGTAACTCTATTCACACGCTGGTAGTAACTCCATTCACAACGCTGGTAGTGACTGTATTAACAACGCTGGTAATAACACTATTCACAACGCTGGTAGTAACTCAATTCACAACGCTGGTAGTAAATCTATTCACAACGCTGGTAGTAACCCTATTCACAACGCTGGTACTAACTCTATTCACAACGCTGGTAGTAACTCGATTCACAACGCTGGTAGTAACACTATTCACAACGCTGGTAGTAACTCTATTCACAACGCTGGTAGTGACTCTATTCACAACGCTGCTAGTAACACTATTCACAACGCTGGTAGTAACACTATTCACAACGCTGGTAGCGACTCTATTCACAACGCTGGTCGTAACTCTATTCACCACGCTGGTAGTAACTCTGTTCACAACGCTGGTAGTGACTCTATTCACAACGCTGGTAGCGTCTCTATTCACAACGCTGGTAGTGACTCTATTCACAACGCTGGTAGGGACTATATTTACAACGCTGGCACCGACTCTATTCACAACGCTGGCAGCGACTCTATTCACAACGCTGGCAGCGACTCTATTCACAACGCTGGCAGCGACTCTATTCACAACGCTGGCAGCGACTCAATTCACAACGCTGGCAGAGACTCTATTCACAACGCTTGGAGTGACTCTATTCACAGCGCTGGTAGTGACTCTATTCACAACGCTGGTAGTCACTCTATTCACAACGCTGGTAGTGACTCTATTCACAAAGCTGGTAGTGACTCTATTCACAACGCAGGTAGTAACTCTATTCACAACGATGGTAGTGACTCTATTCACAGCGCTGGTAGTGACTCTATTCACAACGCTGGTAGTAACTCCATTCACAACGCTGTTAGTATCTCTATTGACAACGCTGGTAGTGACTCTGTTCACAACGCTGGTAGCGACTCTATTCACAATGCAGGCAGCGACTCTATTCACAACGCTGGCAGCGACTCTATTCACAACGCTGGCAGCGAGTCTATTCACAACGTTGGCAGCGACTCTATTCATAACGCTGGCAGCGACTCTATTCACAATGCTTGGAGTAACTCTATTCACAGCGCTGGTAGTGACTGTATTCACAACGCTGGTAATAACTCTATTCACAACACTGAAGTAACTCTATTCACAAAGCTGGGAGTAACTCTATTCTCAACGCTGGTAGCAACTCTATTCACAACGCTGGTAGTAACTCTATACATAACGCTGGTAGTAACTCTATTCACAACGCTGGTAGTAACACTATTCACAACGCTGGTAGTAACTATATTCACAACACTGGTAGTAAACCTATTCTCAACGCTGGCAGTAACTCTATTCACAACGTTGGTAGTAACTGTATTCACAACGCTGGTAGTAACTCTATTCACAACGCTAGTAGTAACTCTATTCACAACGCTGGTAGTGGCTCTATTCACAACACTGGGAGTAACTCTATTCACAACGCTGGGAGTGCTCTATTCACAACGCTGGTAGTAACTCTATTCACAATGCTGGGAGTAACTCAATTCACAACGCTGGGATTAACTCTATTCACAACTCTGGTAGTAACACTATTCACAACGCTGGTAGTAACTCTATTCACAATGCTGGTAATAACTCTATTTACAACACTGGTAGTTACTCTATTCACAAAGCTGGGAGTAACTCTATTCACAACGCTGTTAGCAACTCTATTCACAAGACTGGTAGTATCTCTATTCACAAATCTGTTAGTAACTCTATTCACAACGCTGGTAGTAACTCTATTCACAACGCTGGTAGTAACTCTATTCATAAGGCAGGTAGTAACTCTATTCACAACGCTGGTAGTAACTCTATTCACAACGCTGTTAGTAACTCTATTCACAACGCTGGTAGTAACTCTATTCACAAGGCTGGTCGTAACACTATTCACAACGCTGGTAGTAACTCAATTCACAACGCTGGTAGTAACTCTATTCACAACGCTGGTAGTGACTCTATTCACAACGCTGGTAGTAATTCTATTCACAACGCTGGGAGTAACTCTATTCACAACGCTGGTAGTAACTCTATTCACAACGCTGGTAGTGGCTCTATTCACAACACTGGGAGTAACTCTATTCACAACGCTGGGAGTGCTCTATTCACAACGCTGGTAGTAACTCTATTCACAACGCTGGGAGTAACTCAATTCACAACGCTGGGATTAACTCTATTCACAACTCTGGTAGTAACACTATTCACAACGCTGGTAGTAACTCTATTCACAACGCTGGTAATAACTCTATTCACAGCACTGGTAGTAACTCTATTCACAAAGCTGGGAGTAACTCTATTCACAACGCTGTTAGCAACTCTATTCACAACGCTGGTAGTAACTCTATTCATAACGCTGGTAGTAACTCTATTCACAACGCTGGTAGTAACTCTATTCACAACGCTGGTAGTAACACTATTCGCAACGCTGGCAGTAACTCTATTCACAACGTTGGTAGTAACTGTATTCACAATGCTGGTAGTAACTCCATTCACAACGCTGTTAGTATCTCTATTGACAACGCTGGTAGTGACTCTATTCACAACGCTGGTAGCGACTCTATTCACAACGCTGGTAGCGACTCTATTCACAACGCTGGCAGCGACTCTATTCACAACGCTGGCAGCGAGTCTATTCACAACGCTGGCAGCGAGTCTATTCACAACGCTGGCAGCGACTCTATTCACAACGCTGGCAGCGACTCTTTTCACAACGCTTGGAGTAACTCTATTCACAGCGCTGGTAGTGACTCTATTCACAACGCTGGTATTAACAGTATTCACAACGCTGTTAGTTACTCTATGCACAACGCTGGTAGCGACTCTATTCACAGCGCTGGTAGCGACTCTATTCACAACGCTGGTAGGGACTCTATTCACAACGCTGATAGGGACTCTATTCACAATGCTGGTAGCGATTCTATTCACAACGCTGGTAGCGACTCTATTCACAACGCTGGTAGCGACTCTTTTCACAACGCTGGTAGCGACTCTATTCACAACGCTGGGAGTGACTCTATTCACGAGGCTGGTAGCGAGTCTATTCACAAAGCTGGTAGCTACTCTATTCACAATGCTGGTAGCGACTCTATTCACAACGCTGGATGTAACTCTATTCACCACGCTGTGAGTAACTCTATTCACAATGCTGGTAGTAACACTATTCACAACGCTGGGAGTAACTCTATTAACAACGCTGGTAGTAACTCGAATCACAACGCTGGTAGTGACTCTATTCACAACGCTGGTAGTGAGACTATTCACAACTCTGGGAGTAACTCTATTCACAATGCTGGGAGTAACTCTATTCACAATGCTGGGAGTACTCTATTCACAAGGCTGGTAGTAACTCTATTCACAACGCAGCTAGTAACTCTATTCACAACGCTGGGAATAATTCAATTCGCAACGCTGGGATTAACTCTATTCACAACGCTGCTAGTAACTCATTTCCAACGCTGGTCCTAACTCTATTAACAACGCTGGTAGTAACTCTATTCACAACTCTGGTAGTAACACTATTCACAACGCTGGTAGTAACTTTATTCGCAACGCTGGTATTAACTCTATTCGCAACGCTGGTAGTAACTCTATTAACAACGCTGGTAGTAACTCTATTCACAACGCTAGTAGTAACTCTATTCACAACACTGGTAGTGACTCTATTCACAACGCTAGTAGTAACTCTATTCATAACGCTGGGAGTAACTCTATTCACAACGCTGGGAGTGCTCTATTCACAAGGCTGGTTGTAACTCTATTAACAACGCTGGTAGTAACTCTATTCGCAACGCTAGTAGTAACTCTATTCACAACGCTGGTAGTAACTCTATTCACACGCTGGTAGTAACTCCATTCACAACGCTGGTAGTGACTGTATTAACAACGCTGGTAGTAACACTATTCACAACGCTGGTAGTAACTCAATTCACAACGCTGGTAGTAAATCTATTCACAACGCTGGTAGTAACCCTATTCACAACGCTGGTAGTAACTCTATTCACAACGCTGGTAGTAACTCGATTCACAACGCTGGTAGTAACACTATTCACAACGCTGGTAGTAACTCTATTCACAACGCTGGTAGTGACTCTATTCACAACGCTGGTAGTAACACTATTCACAACACTGGTAGTAACACTATTCACAACGCTGGTAGCGACTCTATTCACAACGCTGGTCGTAACTCTATTCACCACGCTGGTAGTAACTCTGTTCACAACGCTGGTAGTGACTCTATTCACAACGCTGGTAGCGTCTCTATTCACAACGCTGGTAGTGACTCTATTCACAACGCTGGTAGGGACTCTATTTACAACGCTGGCACCGACTCTATTCACAACGCTGGCAGCGACTCTATTCACAACGCTGGCAGCGACTCTATTCACAACGCTGGCAGCGACTCTATTCACAACGCTGGCAGCGACTCAATTCACAACGCTGGCAGCGACTCCATTCACAACGCTTGGAGTGACTCTATTCACAGCGCTGGTAGTGACTCTATTCACAACGCAGTTAGTAACTCTATTCACAAAGCTGGTAGTGACTCTATTCACAGCGCTGGTAGTGACTCTATTCACAACGCTGGTAGTAACTCCATTCACAACGCTGTTAGTATCTCTATTGACAACGCTGGTAGTGACTCTATTCACAACGCTGGTAGCGACTCTATTCACAATGCTGGCAGCGACTCTATTCACAACGCTTGCAGCGACTCTATTCACAACGCTGGCAGCGAGTCTATTCACAACGCTGGCAGCGAGTCTATTCACAACGCTGGCAGCGACTCTATTCACAACGCTGGCAGCGACTCTTTTCACAACGCTTGGAGTAACTCTATTCACAGTGCTGGTAGTGACTCTATTCACAACGCTGGTATTAACTGTATTCACAACGCTGTTAGTTACTCTATGCACAACGCTGGCAGCGACTCTATTCACAGCGCTGGTAGCGACTCTATTCACAACGCTGGTAGGGACTCTATTCACAACGCTGATAGGGACTCTATTCACAATGCTGGTAGCGATTCTATTCACAACGCTGGTAGCGACTCTATTCACAACGCTGGTAGCGACTCTTTTCACAACGCTGGTAGCGACTCTATTCACAACGCTGGGAGTGACTCTATTCACGAGGCTGGTAGCGAGTCTATTCACAAAGCTGGTAGCTACTCTATTCACAACACTGGTAGCGACTCTATTCACAACGCTGGAAGTAACTCTATTCACCACGCTGTGAGTAACTCTATTCACAACGCTGGTAGTAACACTATTCACAACGCTGGGAGTAACTCTATTCACAAAGCTGGGAGTAACTCTATTCACAACGCTGGTAGTAACTCTATTCGCAACGCTGGTAGTAACTCTTAACAACGCTGGCAGTAACTCTATTAACAACGCTGGTAGTAACTCGAATCACAACGCTGGTAGTGACTCTATTCACAACGCTGGTAGTGAGACTATTCACAACTCTGGGAGTAACTCTATTCACAATGCTGGGAGTAACTCTATTCACAATGCTGTGAGTACTCTATTCACAAGGCTGGTAGTAACTCTATTCACAACGCAGCTAGTAACTCTATTCACAACGCTGGGAATAATTCAATTCGCAACGCTGGGATTAACTCTATTCACAACGCTGCTAGTAACTCATTTCCAACGCTGGTCCTAACTCTATTAACAACGCTGGTAATAACTCTATTCACAACTCTGGTAGTAACACTATTCACAACGCTGGTAGTAACTCTATTCGCAACGCTGGTATTAACTCTATTCGCAACGCTGGTAGTAACTCTATTAACAACGCTGGTAGTAACTCTATTCACAACGCTAGTAGTAACTCTATTCACAACGCTGGTAGTGACTCTATTCACAACGCTAGTAGTAACTCTATTCATAACACTGGGAGTAACTCTATTCACAACGCTGGGAGTGCTCTATTCACAAGGCTGGTTGTAACTCTATTAACAACGCTGGTAGTAACTCTATTCGCAACGCTAGTAGTAACTCTATTCACAACGCTGGTAGTAACTCTATTCTCACGCTGGTAGTAACTCCATTCACAACGCTGGTAGTGACTGTATTAACAACGCTGGTAGTAACACTATTCACAACGCTGGTAGTAACTCAATTCACAACGCTGGTAGTAAATCTATTCACAACGCTGGTAGTAACTCTATTCACAACGCTGGTAGTAACTCGATTCACAACGCTGGTAGTAACACTATTCACAACGCTGGTAGTAACTCTATTCACAACGCTGGTAGTAACTCTATTCACAACGCTGGTAGTAACACTATTCACAACGCTGGTAGTAACACTATTCACAACGCTGGTAGCGACTCTTTCACAACGCTGGTCGTAACTCTATTCACCACGCTGGTAGTAACTCTGTTCACAACGCTGGTAGTGACTCTATTCACAACGCTGGTAGCGTCTCTATTCACAACGCTGGTAGTGACTCTATTCACAACGCTGGTAGGGACTCTATTTACAACGCTGGCACCGACTCTATTCACAACGCTGGCAGCGACTCTATTCACAACGCTGGCAGCGACTCTATTCACAACGCTGGCAGCGACTCTATTCACAACGCTGGCAGCGACTCAATTCACAACGCTGGCAGCGACTCTATTCACAACGCTTGGAGTGACTCTATTCACAGCGCTGGTAGTGACTCTATTCACAACGCAGTTAGTAACTCTATTCACAACGCTGGTAGTGACTCTATTCACAGCGCTGGTAGTGACTCTATTCACAACGCTGGTAGTAACTCCATTCACAACGCTGTTAGTATCTCTATTGACAACGCTGGTAGTGACTCTATTCACAACGCTGGTAGCGACTCTATTCACAATGCTGGCAGCGACTCTATTCACAACGCTTGCAGCGACTCTATTCACAACGCTGGCAGCGCGTCTATTCACAACGCTGGCAGCGACTCTATTCACAACGCTGGCAGCGACTCTATTCACAATGCTTGGAGTAACTCTATTCACAGTGCTGGTAGTGACTCTATTCACAACGCTGGTATTAACTGTATTCACAACGCTGGTAATAACTCTATTCACAACACTGGAAGTAACTCTATTCACAAAGCTGGGAGTAACTCTATTCACAACGCTGGTAGCAACTCTATTCACAACGCTGGTAGTAACTCTATTCATAACGCTGGTAGTAACTCTATTCACAACGCTGGTAGTAACTCTATTCATAACGCTGGTAGTAACACTATTCACAACGCTGGTAGTAACTCTATTCACAACGCTGGTAGTAAACCTATTCTCAACGCTGGCAGTAACTCTATTCACAACGTTGGTAGTAACTGTATTCACAACGCTGGTAGTAACTCTACTCACAACGCTGGTAGTAACTCTATTCACAACGCTGGTAGTGGCTCTATTCACAACACTGGGAGTAACTCTATTCACAACGCTGGGAGTGCTCTATTCACAACGCTGGTAGTAACTCTATTCACAACGCTGGGAGTAACTCAATTCACAACGCTGGGATTAACTCTATTCACAACTCTGGTAGTAACACTATTCACAACGCTGGTAGTAACTCTATTCACAACGCTGGTAATAACTCTATTCACAACACTGGTAGTTACTCTATTCACAAAGCTGGGAGTAACTCTATTCACAACGCTGTTAGCAACTCTATTCACAAGACTGGTAGTAACTCTATTCACAAATCTGTTAGTAACTCTATTCACAACACTGGTAGTAACTCTATTCACAACGCTGGTAGTAACTCTATTCATAAGGCAGGTAGTAACTCTATTCACAATGCTGGTAGTAACTCTATTCACAAAGCTGTTAGAAACTCTATTCACAACGCTGGTAGTAACTCTATTCACAAGGCTGGTCGTAACACTATTCACAACGCTGGTAGTAACTCTATTCACAACGCTGGTAGTAACTCTATTCACAACGCTGGTAGTGACTCAATTCACAACGCTGGTAGTAATTCTATTCACAACGCTGGGAGTAACTCGATTCACAACGCTGGTAGTAACTCTATTCACATCGCTGGTAGTGGCTCTATTCACAACACTGGGAGTAACTCTATTCACAACGCTGGGAGTGCTCTATTCACAACGCTGGTAGTAACTCTATTCACAACGCTGGGAGTATCTCAATTCACAACGCTGGGATTAACTCTATTCACAACTCTGGTAGTAACACTATTCACAACGCTGGTAGTAACTCTATTCACAATGCTGGTAATAACTCTATTCACAGCACTGGTAGTAACTCTATTCACAAAGCTGGGAGTAACTCTATTCACAACGCTGTTAGCAACTCTATTCACAACGCTGGTAGTAACTCTATTCATAACGCTGGTAGTAACTCTATTCACAACGCTGGTAGTAACTCTATTCACAACGCTGGTAGTAACCCTATTCTCAACGCTGGCAGTAACTCTATTCACAACGTTGGTAGTAACTGTATTCACAATGCTGGTAGTAACTCCATTCACAACGCTGTTAGTATCTCTATTGACAACGCTGGTAGTGACTCTATTCACAACGCTGGTAGCGACCTATTCACAACGCTGGCAGCGACTCTATTCACAACGCTGGCAGCGAGTCTATTCACAACGCTGGCAGCGAGTCTATTCACAACGCTGGCAGCGACTCTATTCACAACGCTGGCAGCGACTCTTTTCACAACGCTTGGAGTAACTCTATTCACAGCGCTGGTAGTGACTCTATTCACAAGGCTGGTAGTGACTGTATTCACAACGCTTGGTAGTAACTCTATTCACAACGGTGGTAGCGACGCTATTCACAACGCTGGTAGCGATTCTATTCACAACGCTGGTAGCGACTCTATTCACAACGCTGGTAGTGACTCTATTTACAACACTGGTAGTAACTCTATTCACAACGCTGGTAGTAACTCTATTCACAACACTGGTAGTAACTCTATTCACATCGCTGGTAGTAACTCTTTTCACAACGCTGGGAGTATCTCTATTCACAACGCTGGTAGTTACTCTATTCACAACGCTATGAGTACCTCTATTCACAAAGCTGGGAGTAACTCTATTCACAACGCTGGTTGTAACTCTATTCGCAACGCTGGTATTAACTCTATTCGCAACGCTGGTAGTAACTCTATTAACAATGCTGGTAGTAAATCTATTCACAACGCTAGTAGTAACTCTATTCACAACGCTGGTAGTGACTCCATTCACAACGCTGGTATTAACTCTATTCACAACGCTGGGAGTAACTCTATTCACAACGCTGGGAGTAACTCTATTCACAACGCTGGTAGTAACTCTATTCGCAACGCTGGTATTAACTCTATTCGCAACGCTGGTAGTAACTCTATTAACAACGCTGGTAGTAACTCTATTCACAACACTAGTAGTAACTCTATTCACAACGCTGGTAGTGACTCTATTCACAACGCTAGTAGTAACTCTATTCATTACGCTGGGAGTAACTCTATTCACAACGCTGGGAGTGCTCTATTCACAAGGCTGGTTGTAACTCTATTAACAACGCTGGTAGTAACTCTATTCGCAACGCTAGTAGTAACTCTATTCACAACGCTGGTAGTAACTCTATTCACACGCTGGTAGTAACTCCATTCACAACGCTGGTAGTGACTGTATTAACAACGCTGGTAGTAACACTATTCACAACGCTGGTAGTAACTCAATTCACAACGCTGGTAGTAAATCTATTCACAACGCTGGTAGTAACCCTATTCACAACGCTGGTAGTAACTCTATTCACAACGCTGGTAGTAACTCGATTCACAACGCTGGTAGTAACACTATTCACAACGCTGGTAGTAACTCTATTCACAACGCTGGTAGTGACTCTATTCACAACGCTGGTAGTAACACTATTCACAACGCTGGTAGTAACACTATTCACAACGCTGGTAGCGACTCTATTCACAACGCTGGTCGTAACTCTATTCACCACGCTGGTAGTAACTCTGTTCACAACGCTGGTAGTGACTCTATTCACAACGCTGGTAGCGTCTCTATTCACAACGCTGGTAGTGACTCTATTCACAACGCTGGTAGGGACTCTATTTACAACGCTGGCACCGACTCTATTCACAACGCTGGCAGCGACTCTATTCACAACGCTGGCAGCGACTCTATTCACAACGCTGGCAGCGACTCTATTCACAACGCTGGCAGCGACTCAATTCACAACGCTGGCAGCGACTCTATTCACAACGCTTGGAGTGACTCTATTCACAGCGCTGGTAGTGACTCTATTCACAGCGCTGTTAGTAACTCTATTCACAACGCTGGTAGTGACTCTATTCACAGCGCTGGTAGTGACTCTATTCACAACGCTGGTAGTAACTCCATTCACAACGCTGTTAGTATCTCTATTGACAACGCTGGTAGTGACTCTATTCACAACGCTGGTAGCGACTCTATTCACAATGCTGGCAGCGACTCTATTCACAACGCTTGCAGCGACTCTATTCACAACGCTGGCAGCAAGTCTATTCACAACGCTGGCAGCGACTCTATTCACAATGCTGGCAGCGACTCTATTCACAATGCTTGGAGTAACTCTATTCACAGCGCTGGTAGTGACTCTATTCACAACGCTGGTATTAACTGTATTCACAACGCTGGTAATAACTCTATTCACAACACTGGAAGTAAATCTATTCACAAAGCTGGGAGTAACTCTATTCACAACGCTGGTAGCAACTCTACTCACAACGCTGGTAGTAACTCTATTCATAACGCTGGTAGTAACTCTATTCACAACGCTGGTAGTAACTCTATTCATAACGCTGGTAGTAACACTATTCACAACGCTGGTAGTAACTCTATTCACAACGCTGGTAGTAAACCTATTCTCAACGCTGGCAGTAACTCTATTCACAACGTTGGTAGTAACTGTATTCACAACGCTGGTAGTAACTCTATTCACAACGATAGTAGTAACTCTATTCACAACGCTGGTAGTGGCTCTATTCACAACACTGGGAGTAACTCTATTCACAACGCTGGGAGTGCTCTATTCACAACGCTGGTAGTAACTCTATTCACAACGCTGGGAGTAACTCAATTCACAACGCTGGGATTAACTCTATTCACAACTCTGGTAGTAACACTATTCACAACGCTGGTAGTAACTCTATTCACAACGCTGGTAATAACTCTATTCACAACACTGGCAGTTACTCTATTCACAAAGCTGGGAGTAACTCTATTCACAACGCTGTTAGCAACTCTATTCACAAGACTGGTAGTAACTCTATTCACAAATCTGTTAGTAACTCTATTCACAACGCTGGTAGTAACTCTATTCACAACGCTGGTAGTAACTCTATTCATAAGGCAGGTAGTAACTCTATTCACAACGCTGGTAGTAACACTATTCACAACGCTGTTAGTAACTCTATTCACAACGCTGGTAGTAACTCTATTCACAAGGCTGGTCGTAACACTATTCACAACGCTGGTAGTAACTCTATTCACAACGCTGGTAGTAACTCTATTCACAACGCTGGTAGTGACTCTATTCACAACGCTGGTAGTAATTCTATTCACAACGCTGGGAGTAACTCGATTCACAACGCTGGTAGTAACTCTATTCACAACGCTGGTAGTGGCTCTATTCACAACACTGGGTGTAACTGTATTCACAATGCTGGGAGTGCTCTATTCACAACGCTGGTAGTAACTCTATTCACAACGCTGGGAGTAACTCAATTCACAACGCTGGGATTAACTCTATTCACAACTCTGGTAGTAACACTATTCACAACGCTGGTAGTAACTCTATTCACAACGCTGGTAATAACTCTATTCACAGCACTGGTAGTAACTCTATTCACAAAGCTGGGAGTAACTCTATTCACAACGCTGTTAGCAACTCTATTCACAACGCTGGTAGTAACTCTATTCATAATGCTGGTAGTAACTCTATTCACAACGCTGGTAGTAACTCTATTCACAACGCTGGTAGTAACCCTATTCTCAACGCTGGCAGTAACTCTATTCACAACGTTGGTAGTAACTGTATTCACAACGCTGGTAGTAACACCATTCACAACGCTGCTAGTATCTCTATTGACAACGCTGGTAGTGACTCTATTCACAACGCTGGTAGTGACTCTATTCACAACGCTGGTAGCGACTCTATTCACAACGCTGGCAGCGACTCTATTCACAACGCTGGCAGCGAGTCTATTCACAACGCTGGCAGCGAGTCTATTCACAACGCTGGCAGCGACTCTATTCACAACGCTGGCAGCGACTCTTTTCACAACGCTTGGAGTAACTCTATTCACAGCGCTGGTAGTGACTCTATTCACAACGCTGGTAGTAACTGTATTCACAACGCTTGGTAGTAACTCTATTCACAACGGTGGTAGCGACGCTATTCACAACGCTGGTAGCGATTCTATTCACAACGCTGGTAGCGACTCTATTCACAACGCTGGTAGTGACTCTATTTACAACGCTGGTAGTAACTCTATTCACAACGCTGGAAGTAACTCTATTCACAACACTGGTAGTAACTCTATTCACATCGCTGGTAGTAACTCTTTTCACAACGCTGGGAGTAACTCTATTCACAACGCTGGTAGTTACTCTATTCACAACGCTATGAGTACCTCTATTCACAAAGCTGGGAGTAACTCTATTCACAACGCTGGTAGTAACTCTATTCGCAACGCTGGTATTAACTCTATTCACAACGCTAGTAGTAACTCTATTCACAACGCTGGTAGTGACTCTATTCACAACGCTGGTATTAACTCAATTCACAACGCTGGGAGTAACTCTATTCACAACGCTGGGAGTAACTCTATTCGCAACACTGGTAGTAACTCTATTCGCAACGCTGGTATTAACTCTATTCGCAACGCTGGTAGTAACTCTATTAACAACGCTGGTAGTAACTCTATTCACAACGTTAGTAGTAACTCTATTCACAACGCTGGTAGTAACTCTATTCACAACGCTAGTAGTAACTCTATTCACAACGCTGGGAGTAACTCTATTCACAACGCTGGGAGTGCTCTATTCACAAGGCTGGTTGTAACTCTATTAACAACGCTGGTAGTAACTCTATTCGCAACGCTAGTAGTAACTCTATTCACAACGCTGGTAGTAACTCTATTCACACGCTGGTAGTAACTCCATTCACAACGCTGGTAGTGACTGTATTAACAACGCTGGTAGTAACACTATTCACAACGCTGGTAGTAACTCAATTCACAACGCTGGTAGTAAATCTATTCACAACGCTGGTAGTAACCCTATTCACAACGCTGGTAGTAACTCTATTCACAACGCTGGTAGTAACTCGATTCACAACGCTGGTAGTAACACTATTCACAACGCTGGTAGTAACTCTATTCACAACGCTGGTAGTGACTCTATTCACAACGCTGCTAGTAACACTATTCACAACGCTGGTAGTAACACTATTCACAACGCTGGTAGCGACTCTATTCACAACGCTGGTCGTAACTCTATTCACCACGCTGGTAGTAACTCTGTTCACAACGCTGGTAGTGACTCTATTCACAATGCTGGTAGCGTCTCTATTCACAACGCTGGTAGTGACTCTATTCACAGCGCTGGTAGGGACTATATTTACAACGCTGGCACCGACTCTATACACAACGCTGGCAGCGACTCTATTCACAACGCTGGCAGCGACTCTATTCACAACGCTGGCAGCGACTCTATTCACAACGCTGGCAGCGACTCAATTCACAACGCTGGCAGCGACTCTATTCACAACGCTTGGAGTGACTCTATTCACAGTGCTGGTAGTGACTCTATTCACAACGCTGGTAGTCACTCTATTCACAACGCTTGGAGTGACTCTATTCACAACGCTGGTAGTGACTCTATTCACAACGCAGGTAGTAACTCTATTCACAACGCTGGTAGTGACTCTATTCACAGCGCTGGTAGTGACTCTATTCACAACGCTGGTAGTAACTCCATTCACAACGCTGTTAGTACCTCTATTGACAACGCTGGTAGTGACTCTATTCACAACGCTGGTAGCGACTCTATTCACAATGCAGGCAGCGACTCTATTCACAACGCTGGCAGCGACTCTATTCACAACGCTGGCAGCGAGTCTATTCACAACGCTGGCAGCGACTCTATTCATAACGCTGGCAGCGACTCTATTCACAATGCTTGGAGTAACTCTATTCACAGCGCTGGTAGTGACTCTATTCACAACGCTGGTATTAACTGTATTCACAACGCTGGTAATAACTCTATTCACAACACTGAAGTAACTCTATTCACAAAGCTGGGAATAACTCTATTCTCAACGCTGGTAGCAACTCTATTCACAACGCTGGTAGTAACTCTATACATAACGCTGGTAGTAACTCTATTCACAACGCTGGTAGTAACACTATTCACAACGCTGGTAGTAACTATATTCACAACACTGGTAGTAAACCTATTCTCAACGCTGGCAGTACCTCTATTCACAACGTTGGTAGTAACTGTATTCACAACGCTGGTAGTAACTCTATTCACAACGCTAGTAGTAACTCTATTCACAACGCTGGTAGTGGCTCGATTCACAACACTTGGAGTAACTCTATTCACAACGCTGGGAGTGCTCTATTCACAACGCTGGTAGTAACTCTATTCACAACGCTGGGAGTAACTCAATTCACAACGCTGGGATTAACTCTATTCACAACTCTGGTAGTAACACTATTCACAACACTGGTAGTAACTCTATTCACAATGCTGGTAATAACTCTATTTACAACACTGGTAGTTACTCTATTCACAAAGCTGGGAGTAACTCTATTCACAACGCTGTTAGCAACTCTATTCACAAGACTGGTAGTATCTCTATTCACAAATCTGTTAGTAACTCTATTCACAACGCTGGTAGTAACTCAATTCACAACGCTGGTAGTAACTCTATTCATAAGGCAGGTAGTAACTCTATTCACAACGCTGGTAGTAACTCTATTCACAACGCTGTTAGTAACTCTATTCACAACGCTGGTAGTAACTCTATTCACAAGGCTGGTCGTAACACTATTCACAACGCTGGTAGTAACTCTATTCACAACGCTGGTAGTAACTCTATTCACAACGCTGGTAGTAACTCTATTCACAACGCTGGTAGTAATTCTATTCACAACGCTGGGAGTAACTCTATTCACAACGCTGGTAGTAACTCTATTCACAACGCTGGTAGTGGCTCTATTCACAACACTGGGAGTAACTCTATTCACAATGCTGGGAGTGCTCTATTCACAACGCTGGTAGTAACTCTATTCACAACGCTGGGAGTAACTCAATTCACAACGCTGGGATTAACTCTATTCACAACTCTGGTAGTAACACTATTCACAACGCTGGTAGTAACTATATTCACAACGCTGGTAATAACTCTATTCACAGCACTGGTAGTAACTCTATTCACAAAGCTGGGAGTAACTCTATTCACAACGCTGTTAGCAACTCTATTCACAACGCTGGTAGTAACTCTATTCATAACGCTGGTAGTAACTCTATTCACAACGCTGGTAGTAACTCTATTCACAACGCTGGTAGTAACACTAATCGCAACGCTGGCAGTAACTCTATTCACAACGTTGGTAGTAACTGTATTCACAACGCTGGTAGTAACTCCATTCACAACGCTGTTAGTATCTCTATTGACAACGCTGGTAGTGACTCTATTCACAACGCTGGTAGCGACTCTATTCACAACGCTGGTAGCGACTCTATTCACAACGCTGGCAGCGACTCTATTCACAACGCTGGCAGCGAGTCTATTCACAACGCTGGCAGCGAGTCTATTCACAACGCTGGCAGCGACTCTATTCACAACGCTGGCAGCGACTCTTTTCACAACGCTTGGAGTAACCCTATTCACAGCGCTGGTAGTGACTCTATTCACAACGCTGGTATTTACTGTATTCACAACGCTGTTAGTTACTCTATGCACAACGCTGGTAGCGACTCTATTCACAGCGCTGGTAGCGACTCTATTCACAACGCTGGTAGGGACTCTATTCACAACGCTGATAGGGACTCTATTCACAATGCTGGTAGCGATTCTATTCACAACGCTGGTAGCGACTCTATTCACAACGCTGGTAGCGACTCTTTTCACAACGCTGGTAGCGACTCTATTCAGAACGCTGGGAGTGACTCTATTCACGAGGCTGGTAGCGAGTCTATTCACAAAGCTGGTAGCTACTCTATTCACAACGCTGGTAGCGACTCTATTCACAACGCTGGAAGTAACTCTATTCACAACGCTGGGAGTAACTCTATTCACAACGCTGGAAGTAACACTATTCACAACGCTGGGAGTAACTCTATTCACAAAACTGGGAGTAACTCTATTCACAACGCTGGTAGTAACTCTATTCGCAACGCTGGTAGTAACTCTTAACAACGCTGGCAGTAACTCTATTAACAACACTGGTAGTAACTCGAATCACAACGCTGGTAGTGACTCTATTCACAACGCTGGTAGTGAGACTATTCACAACTCTGGGAGTAACTCTATTCACAATGCTGGGAGTAACTCTATTCACAATGCTGGGAGTACTCTATTCACAAGGCTGGTAGTAACTCTATTCACAACGCTGCTAGTAACTCATTTCCAACGCTGGTCCTAACTCTATTAACAACGCTGGTAGTAACTCTATTCACAACTCTGGTAGTAACACTATTCACAACGCTGGTAGTAACTCTATTCGCAACGCTGGTATTAACTCTATTCGCAACGCTGGTAGTAACTCTATTAACAACGCTGGTAGTAACTCTATTCACAACGCTAGTAGTAACTCTATTCACAACGCTGGTAGTGACTCTATTCACAACGCTAGTAGTAACTCTATTCATAACGCTGGGAGTAACTCTATTCACAACGCTGGGAGTGCTCTATTCACAAGGCTGGTTGTAACTCTATTAACAACGCTGGTAGTAACTCTATTCACAACGCTGGTAGTAACCCTATTCACAACGCTGGTAGTAACTCTATTCACAACGCTGGTAGTAACTCGATTCACAACGCTGGTAGTAACACTATTCACAACGCTGGTAGTAACTCTATTCACAACGCTGGTAGTGACTCTATTCACAACGCTGGTAGTAACACTATTCACAACGCTGGTAGTAACACTATTCACAACGCTGGTAGCGACTCTATTCACAACGCTGGTCGTACCTCTATTCACCACGCTGGTAGTAACTCTGTTCACAACGCTGGTAGTGACTCTATTCACAACGCTGGTAGCGTCTCTATTCACAACGCTGGTAGTGACTCTATTCACAACGCTGGTAGGGACTCTATTTACAACGCTGGCACCGACTCTATTCACAACGCTGGCAGCGACTCTATTCACAACGCTGGCAGCGACTCTATTCACAACGCTGGCAGCGACTCTATTCACAACGCTGGCAGCGACTCAATTCACAACGCTGGCAGCGACTCTATTCACAACGCTTGGAGTGACTCTATTCACAGCGCTGGTAGTGACTCTATTCACAACGCAGTTAGTAACTCTATTCACAACGCTGGTAGTGACTCTATTCACAGCGCTGGTAGTGACTCTATTCACAACGCTGGTAGTAACTCCATTCACAACGCTGTTAGTAACTCTATTGACAACGCTGGTAGTGACTCTATTCACAACGCTGGTAGCGACCCTATTCACAATGCTGGCAGCGACTCTATTCACAACGCTTGCAGCGACTCTATTCACAACGCTGGCAGCGAGTCTATTCACAACGCTGGCAGCGAGTCTATTCACAACGCTGGCAGCGACTCTATTCACAACGCTGGCAGCGACTCTTTTCACAACGCTTGGAGTAACTCTATTCACAGCGCTGGTAGTGACTCTATTCACAACGCTGGTATTAACTGTATTCACAACGCTGTTAGTTACTCTATGCACAACGCTGGTAGCGACTCTATTCACAGCGCTGGTAGCGACTCTATTCACAACGCTGGTAGGGACTCTATTCACAACGCTGATAGGGACTCTATTCACAATGCTGGTAGCGATTCTATTCACAACGCTGGTAGCGACTCTATTCACAACGCTGGTAGCGACTCTTTTCACAACGCTGGTAGCGACTCTATTCACAACGCTGGGAGTGACTCTATTCACGAGGCTGGTAGCGAGTCTATTCACAAAGCTGGTAGCTACTCTATTCACAACGCTGGTAGCGACTCTATTCACAACGCTGGAAGTAACTCTATTCACCACGCTGTGAGTAACTCTATTCACAACGCTGGTAGTAACACTATTCACAACGCTGGGAGTAACTCTATTCACAAAGCTGGGAGTAACTCTATTCACAACGCTGGTAGTAACTCTATTCGCAACGCTGGTAGTAACTCTTAACAACGCTGGCAGTAACTCTATTAACAACGCTGGTAGTAACTCGAATCACAACGCTGGTAGTGACTCTATTCACAACGCTGGTAGTGAGACTATTCACAAATCTGGGAGTAACTCTATTCACAATGCTGGGAGTAACTCTATTCACAATGCTGGGAGTACTCTATTCACAAGGCTGGTAGTAACTCTATTCACAACGCAGCTAGTAACTCTATTCACAACGCTGGGAATAATTCAATTCGCAACGCTGGGATTAACTCTCTTCACAACGCTGCTAGTAACTCATTTCCAACGCTGGTCCTAACTCTATTAACAACGCTGGTAATAACTCTATTCACAACTCTGGTAGTAACACTATTCACAACGCTGGTAGTAACTCTATTCGCAACGCTGGTATTAACTCTATTCGCAACGCTGGTAGTAACTCTATTAACAACGCTGGTAGTAACTCTATTCACAACGCTAGTAGTAACTCTATTCACAACGCTGGTAGTGACTCTATTCACAACGCTAGTAGTAACTCTATTCATAACGCTGGGAGTAACTCTATTCACAACGCTGGGAGTGCTCTATTCACAAGGCTGGTTGTAACTCTATTAACAACGCTGGTAGTAACTCTATTCGCAACGCTAGTAGTAACTCTATTCACAATGCTGGTAGTAACTCTATTCACACGCTGGTAGTAACTCCATTCACAACGCTGGTAGTGACTGTATTAACAACGCTGGTAGTAACACTATTCACAACGCTGGTAGTAACTCAATTCACAACGCTGGTAGTAAATCTATTCACAACGCTGGTAGTAACCCTATTCACAACGCTGGTAGTAACTCTATTCACAACGCTGGTAGTAACTCGATTCACAACGCTGGTAGTAACACTATTCACAACGCTGGTAGTAACTCTATTCACAACGCTGGTAGTGACTCTATTCACAACGCTGGTAGTAACACTATTCACAACGCTGGTAGTAACACTATTCACAACGCTGGTAGCGACTCTATTCACAACGCTGGTCGTAACTCTATTCACCACGCTGGTAGTAACTCTGTTCACAACGCTGGTAGTGACTCTATTCACAACGCTGGTAGCGTCTCTATTCACAACGCTGGTAGTGACTCTATTCACAACGCTGGTAGGGACTCTATTTACAACGCTGGCACCGACTCTATTCACAACGCTGGCAGCGACTCTATTCACAACGCTGGCAGCGACTCTATTCACAACGCTGGCAGCGACTCTATTCACAACGCTGGCAGCGACTCAATTCACAACGCTGGCAGCGACTCTATTCACAACGCTTGGAGTGACTCTATTCACAGCGCTGGTAGTGACTCTATTCACAACGCAGTTAGTAACTCTATTCACAACGCTGGTAGTGACTCTATTCACAGCGCTGGTAGTGACTCTATGCACAACGCTGGTAGTAACTCCATTCACAACGCTGTTAGTATCTCTATTGACAACGCTGGTAGTGACTCTATTCACAACGCTGGTAGCGACTCTATTCACAATGCTGGCAGCGACTCTATTCACAACGCTGGCAGCGACTCTATTCACAACGCTGGCAGCGACTCTATTCACAATGCTTGGAGTAACTCTATTCACAGCGCTGGTAGTGACTCTATTCACAACGCTGGTATTAACTGTATTCACAACGCTGGTAATAACTCTATTCACAACACTGGAAGTAACTCTATTCACAAAGCTGGGAGTAACTCTATTCACAACGCTGGTAGCAACTCTATTCACAACGCTGGTAGTAACTCTATTCATAACGCTGGTAGTAACTCTATTCACAACGCTGGTAGTAACTCTATTCATAACGCTGGTAGTAACACTATTCACAACGCTGGTAGTAACTCTATTCACAACGCTGGTAGTAAACCTATTCTCAACGCTGGCAGTAACTCTATTCACAACGTTGGTAGTAACTGTATTCACAACGCTGGTAGTAACTCTACTCACAACGCTAGTAGTAACTCTATTCACAACGCTGGTAGTGGCTCTATTCACAACACTGGGAGTAACTCTATTCACAACGCTGGGAGTGCTCTATTCACAACGCTGGTAGTAACTCTATTCACAACGCTGGGAGTAACTCAATTCACAACGCTGGGATTAACTCTATTCACAACTCTGGTAGTAACACTATTCACAACGCTGGTAGTAACTCTATTCACAACGCTGGTAATAACTCTATTCACAACACTGGTAGTTACTCTATTCACAAAGCTGGGAGTAACTCTATTCACAACGCTGTTAGCAACTCTATTCACAAGACTGGTAGTAACTCTATTCACAAATCTGTTAGTAACTCTATTCACAACGCTGGTAGTAACTCTATTCACAACGCTGGTAGTAACTCTATTCATAAGGCAGGTAGTAACTCTATTCACAACGCTGGTAGTAACTCTATTCACAAAGCTGTTAGTAACTCTATTCACAACGCTGGTAGTAACTCTATTCACAACGCTGGTCGTAACACTATTCACAACGCTGGTAGTAACTCTATTCACAACGCTGGTAGTAACTCTTTTCACAACGCTGGTAGTGACTCAGTTCACAACGCTGGTAGTAATTCTATTCACAACGCTGGGAGTAACTCGATTCACAACGCTGGTAGTAACTCTATTCACAACGCTGGTAGTGGCTCTATTCACAACACTGGGAGTAACTCTATTCACAACGCTGGGAGTGCTCTATTCACAACGCTGGTAGTAACTCTATTCACAACGCTGGGAGTAACTCAATTCACAACGCTGGGATTAACTCTATTCACAACTCTGGTAGTAACACTATTCACAACGCTGGTAGTAACTCTATTCACAACGCTGGTAATAACTCTATTCATAACCCTGGTAGTAACTCTATTCACAACGCTGGTAGTAACTCTATTCACAACGCTGGTAGTAACCCTATTCTCAACGCTGGCAGTAACTCTATTCACAACGTTGGTAGTAACTGTATTCACACTGCTGGTAGTAACTCCATTCACAACGCTGTTAGTATCTCTATTGACAACGCTGGTAGTGACTCTATTCACAACGCTGGTAGCGACTCTATTCACAACGCTGGTAGCGACCTATTCACAACGCTGGCAGCGACTCTATTCACAACGCTGGCAGCGAGTCTATTCACAACGCTGGCAGCGAGTCTATTCACAACGCTGGCAGCGATTCTATTCACAACGCTGGCAGCGACTCTTTTCACAACGCTTGGAGTAACTCTATTCACAGCGCTGGTAGTGACTCTGTTCACAAGGCTGGTAGTGACTGTATTCACAACGCTTGGTAGTAACTCTATTCACAACGGTGGTAGCGACGCTATTCACAACGCTGGTAGCGATTCTATTCACAACGCTGGTAGCGACTCTATTCACAACGCTGGTAGTGACTCTATTTACAACACTGGTAGTAACTCTATTCACAACGCTGGTAGTAACTCTATTCACAACACTGGTAGTAACTCTATTCACATCGCTGGTAGTAACTCTTTTCACAACGCTGGGAGTATCTCTATTCACAACGCTGGTAGTTACTCTATTCACAACGCTATGAGTACCTCTATTCACAAAGCTGGGAGTAACTCTATTCACAACGCTGGTAGTAACTCTATTCGCAACGCTGGTATTAACTCTATTCGCAACGCTGGTAGTAACTCTATTAACAACGCTGGTAGTAAATCTATTCACAACGCTAGTAGTAACTCTATTCACAACGCTGGTAGTGACTCCATTCACAACGCTGGTATTAACTCTATTCACAACGCTGGGAGTAACTCTATTCACAACGCTGGGAGTAACTCTATTCACAACGCTGGTAGTAACTCTATTCGCAACGCTGGTATTAACTGTATTCGCAACGCTGGTAGTAACTCTATTAACAACGCTGGTAGTAACTCTATTCACAACGCTAGTAGTAACTCTATTCACAACGCTGGTAGTGACTCTATTCACAACGCTAGTAGTAACTCTATTCATAACGCTGGGAGTAACTCTATTCACAACGCTGGGAGTGCTCTATTCACAAGGCTGGTTGTAACTCTATTAAAAACGCTGGTAGTAACTCTATTCGCAACGCTAGTAGTAACTCTATTCACAACGCTGGTAGTAACTCTATTCACACGCTGGTAGTAACTCCATTCACAACGCTGGTAGTGACTGTATTAACAACGCTGGTAGTAACACTATTCACAACGCTGGTAGTAACTCAATTCACAACGCTAGTAGTAAATCTATTCACAACGCTGGTAGTAACCCTATTCACAACGCTGGTAGTAACTCTATTCACAACGCTGGTAGTAACTCGATTCACAACGCTGGTAGTAACACTATTCAAAACGCTGTTAGTAACTCTATTCACAACGCTGGTAGTAACTCTATTCACAAGGCTGGTCGTAACACTATTCACAACGCTGGTAGTAACTCTATTCACAACGCTGGTAGTAACTCTATTCACAACGCTGGTAGTGACTCTATTCACAACACTGGTAGTAATTCTATTCACAATGCTGGGAGTAACTCGATTCACAACGCTGGTAGTAACTCTATTCACAACGCTGGTAGTGGCTCTATTCACAACACTGGGAGTAACTCTATTCACAACGCTGGGAGTAACTCTATTCACAACGCTGGGAGTAACTCAATTTACAACGCTGGGATTAACTCTATTCACAACTCTGGTAGTAACACTATTCACAACGCTGGTAGTAACTCTATTCACAACGCTGGTAATAACTCTATTCACAGCACTGGTAGTTACTCTATTCACAAAGCTGGGAGTAACTCTATTCACAACGCTGTTAGCAACTCTATTCACAACGCTGGTAGTAACTCTATTCATAACGCTGGTAGTAACTCTATTCACAACGCTGGTAGTAACTCTATTCACAACGCTGGTAGTAACCCTATTCTCAACGCTGGCAGTAACTCTATTCACAACGTTGGTAGTAATTGTATTCACAACGCTGGTAGTAACTCCATTCACAACGCTGTTAGTATCTCTATTGACAACGCTGGTAGTGACTCTATTCACAACGCTGGTAGCGACTCTATTCACAACGCTGGTAGCGACTCTATTCACAACGCTGGCAGCGACTCTATTCACAACGCTGGCAGCGAGTCTATTCACAACGCTGGCAGCGAGTCTATTCACAACGCTGGCAGCGACTCTATTCACAACGCTGGCAGCGAATCTTTTCACAACGTTTGGAGTAACTCTATTCACAGCGCTGGTAGTGACTCTATTCACAACGCTGGTAGTAACTGTATTCACAACGCTTGGTAGCAACTCTATTCACAACGGTGGTAGCGACGCTATTCACAACGCTGGTAGCGATTCTATTCACAACGCTGGTAGCGACTCTATTCACAACGCTGGTAGTGACTCTATTTACAACGCTGGTAGTAACTCTATTCACAACGCTGGAAGTAACTCTATTCACAACACTGGTAGTAACACTATTCACAACGCTGGTAGTAACTCTATTCACAACGCTGGTAGTAACTCTATTCGCAACGCTGGTATTAACTCTATTCACAACGCTAGTAGTAACTCTATTCACAACGCTGGTAGTGACTCTATTCACAACGCTGGTATTAACTCAATTCACAACGCTGGGAGTAACTCTATTCACAACGCTGGGAGTAACTCTATTCACAACACTGGTAGTAACTCTATTCGCAACGCTGGTATTAACTCTATTCGCAACGCTGGTAGTAACTCTATTAACAACGCTGGTAGTAACTCTATTCACAACGTTAGTAGTAACTCTATTCACAACGCTGGTAGTGACTCTATTCACAACGCTAGTAGTAACTCTATTCACAACGCTGGGAGTAACTCTATTCACAACGCTGGGAGTGCTCTATTCACAAGGCTGGTTGTAACTCTATTAACAACGCTGGTAGTAACTCTATTCGCAACGCTAGTAGTAACTCTATTCACAAGGCTGGAAGTAACTCTATTCACACGCTGGTAGTAACTCCATTCACAACGCTGGTAGTGACTGTATTAACAACGCTGGTAGTAACACTATTCACAACGCTGGTAGTAACTCAATTCACAACGCTGGTAGTAAATCTATTCACAACGCTGGTAGTAACCCTATTCACAACGCTGGTAGTAACTCTATTCACAACGCTGGTAGTAACTCGATTCACAACGCTGGTAGTAACACTATTCACAACGCTGGTAGTAACTCTATTCACAACGCTGGTAGTGACTCTATTCACAACGCTGCTAGTAACACTATTCACAACGCTGGTAGTAACACTATTCACAACGCTGGTAGCGACTCTATTCACAACGCTGGTCGTAACTCTATTCACCACGCTGGTAGTAACTCTGTTCACAACGCTGGTAGTGACTCTATTCACAACGCTGGTAGCGTCTCTATTCACAACGCTGGTAGTGACTCTATTCACAACGCTGGTAGGGACTATATTTACAACGCTGGCACCGACTCTATTCACAACGCTGGCAGCGACTCTATTCACAACGCTGGCAGCGACTCTATTCACAACGCTGGCAGCGACTCTATTCACAACGCTGGCAGCGACTGAATTCACAACGCTGGCAGCGACTCTATTCACAACGCTTGGAGTGACTCTATTCACAGTGCTGGTAGTGACTCTATTCACAACGCTGGTAGTCACTCTATTCACAACGCTGGTAGTGACTCTATTCACAACGCTTGTAGTGACTCTATTCACAACGAAGGTAGTAACTCTATTCACAACGCTGGTAGTGACTCTATTCACAGCGCTGGTAGTGACTCTATTCACAACGCTGGTAGTAACTCCATTCACAACGCTGTTAGTATCTCTATTGACAACGCTGGTAGTGACTCTATTCACAACGCTGGAAGCGACTCTATTCACAATGCAGGCAGCGACTCTATTCACAACGCTGGCAGCGACTCTATTCACAACGCTGGCAGCGAGTCTATTCACAACGCTGGCAGCGACTCTATTCATAACGCTGGCAGCGACTCTATTCACAATGCTTGGAGTAACTCTATTCACAGCGCTGGTAGTGACTCTATTCACAACGCTGGTATTAACTGTATTCACAACGCTGGTAATAACTCTATTCACAACACTGAAGTAACTCTATTCACAAAGCTGGGAGTAACTCTATTCTCAACGCTGGTAGCAACTCTATTCACAACGCTGGTAGTAACTCTATACATAACGCTGGTAGTAACTCTATTCACAACGCTGGTAGTAACACTATTCACAACGCTGGTAGTAACTATATTCACAACACTGGTAGTAAACCTATTCTCAACGCTGGCAGTAACTCTATTCACAACGTTGGTAGTAACTGTATTCACAACGCTGGTAGTAACTCTATTCACAACGCTAGTAGTAACTCTATTCACAACGCTGGTAGTGGCTCTATTCACAACACTGGGAGTAACTCTATTCACAACGCTGGGAGTGCTCTATTCACAACGCTGGGATTAACTCTATTCACAACTCTGGTAGTAACACTATTCACAACGCTGGTAGTAACTCTATTCACAATGCTGGTAATAACTCTATTTACAACACTGGTAGTTACTCTATTCACAAAGCTGGGAGTAACTCTATTCACAACGCTGTTAGCAACTCTATTCACAAGACTGGTAGTATCTCTATTCACAAATCTGTTAGTAACTCTATTCACAACGCTGGTAGTAACTCTATTCAAAACGCTGGTAGTAACTCTATTCATAAGGCAGGTATTAACTCTATTCACAAAGCTGGTAGTAACTCTATTCACAACGCTGTTAGTAACTCTATTCACAACGCTGGTAGTAACTCTATTCACAAGGCTGGTCGTAACACTATTCACAACGCTGGTAGTAACTCTATTCACAACGCTGGTAGTAACTCTATTCACAACGCTGGTAGTGACTCTATTCACAACGCTGGTAGTAATTCTATTCACAACGCTGGGAGTAAATCTATTCACAACGCTGGTAGTAACTCTATTCACAACGCTGGTAGTGGCTCTATTCACAACACTGGGAGTAACTCTATTCACAATGCAGGGAGTGCTCTATTCACAACGCTGGTAGTAACTCTATTCACAACGCTGGGAGTAACTCAATTCACAACGCTGGGATTAACTCTATTCACAACTCTGGTAGTAACACTATTCACAATGCTGGTAGTAACTATATTCACAACGCTGGTAATAACTCTATTCACAGCACTGGTAGTAACTCTATTCACAAAGCTGGGAGTAACTCTATTCACAACGCTGTTAGCAACTCTATTCACAACGCTGGTAGTAACTCTATTCATAACGCTGGTAGTAACTCTATTCACAACGCTGGTAGTAACTCTATTCACAACGCTGGTAGTAACACTATTCGCAACGCTGGCAGTAACTCTATTCACAACGTTGGTAGTAACTGCATTCACAACGCTGGTAGTAACTCCATTCACAACGCTGTTAGTATGTCTATTGACAACGCTGGTAGTGACTCTATTCACAACGCTGGTAGCGACTCTATTCACAACGCTGGCAGCGACTCTATTCACAACGCTGGCAGCGAGTCTATTCACAACGCTGGCAGCGAGTCTATTCACAACGCTGGCAGCGACTCTATTCACAACGCTGGCAGCGACTCTTTTCACAACGCTTGGAGTAACTCTATTCACAGCGCTGGTAGTGACTCTATTCACAACGCTGGTATTAACTGTATTCACAACGCTGTTAGTTACTCTATGCACAACGCTGGTAGCGACTCTATTCACAGCGCTGGTAGCGACTCTATTCACAACGCTGGTAGGGACTCTATTCACAACGCTGATAGGGACTCTATTCACAATGCTGGTAGCGATTCTATTCACAACGCTGGTAGCGACTCTATTCACAACGCTGGTAGCCACTCTTTTCACAACGCTGGTAGCGACTCTATTCACAACGCTGGGAGTGACTCTATTCACGAGGCTGGTAGCGAGTCTATTCACAAAGCTGGTAGCTACTCTATTCACAACGCTGGTAGCGACTCTATTCACAACGCTGGAAGTAACTCTATTCACCACGCTGTGAGTAACTCTATTCACAACGCTGGTAGTAACACTATTCACAACGCTGGGAGTAACTCTATTCACAAAGCTGGGAGTAACTCTATTCACAACGCTGGTAGTAACTCTATTCGCAACGCTGGTAGTAACTCTTAACAACGCTGGCAGTAACTCTATTAACAACGCTGGTAGTAACTCGAATCACAACGCTGGTAGTGACTCTATTCACAACGCTGGTAGTGAGACTATTCACAACTCTGGGAGTAACTCTATTCACAATGCTGGGAGTAACTCTATTCACAATGCTGGGAGTACTCTATTCACAAGGCTGGTAGTAACTCTATTCACAACGCAGCTAGTAACTCTATTCACAACGCTGGGAATAATTCAATTCGCAACGCTGGGATTAACTCTATTCACAACGCTGCTAGTAACTCATTTCCAACGCTGGTCCTAACTCTATTAACAACGCTGGTAATAACTCTATTCACAACTCTGGTAGTAACACTATTCACAACGCTGGTAGTAACTCTATTCGCAACGCTGGTATTAACTCTATTCGCAACGCTGGTAGTAACTCTATTAACAACGCTGGTAGTAACTCTATTCACAACGCTAGTAGTAACTCTATTCACAACGCTGGTAGTGACTCTATTCACAACGCTAGTAGTAACTCTATTCATAACGCTGGGAGTAACTCTATTCACAACGCTGGGAGTGCTCTATTCACAAGGCTGGTTGTAACTCTATTAACAACGCTGGTAGTAACTCTATTCGCAACGCTAGTAGTAACTCTATTCACAACGCTGGTAGTAACTCTATTCACACGCTGGTAGTAACTCCATTCACAACGCTGGTAGTGACTGTATTAACAACGCTGGTAGTAACACTATTCACAACGCTGGTAGTAACTCAATTCACAACGCTGGTAGTAAACCTATTCACAACGCTGGTAGTAACCCTATTCACAACGCTGGTAGTAACTCTATTCACAACGCTGTTAGTAACTCGATTCACAACGCTGGTAGTAACACTATTCACAACGCTGGTAGTAACTCTATTCACAACGCTGGTAGTGACTCTATTCACAACGCTGGTAGTAACACTATTCACAACGCTGGTAGTAACACTATTCACAACGCTGGTAGCGACTCTATTCACAACGCTGGTCGTAACTCTATTCACCACGCTGGTAGTAACTCTGTTCACAACGCTGGTAGTGACTCTATTCACAACGCTGGTAGCGTCTCTATTCACAACGCTGGTAGTGACTCTATTCACAACACTGGTAGGGACTCTATTTACAACGCTGGCACCGACTCTATTCACAACGCTGGCAGCGACTCTATTCACAACGCTGGCAGCGACTCTATTCACAACGCTGGCAGCGACTCTATTCACAGTGCTGGTAGTGACTCTATTCACAACGCTGGTAGTCACTCTATTCACAACGATGGTAGTGACTCTATTCACAACGCTGGTAGTGACTCTTTTCACAACGCAGGTAGTAACTCTATTCACAACGCTGTTAGTGACTCTATTCACAGCGCTGGTAGTGACTCTATTCACAACGCTGGTAGTAACTCCATTCACAACGCTGTTAGTATCTCTATTGACAACGCTGGTAGTGACTCTATTCACAACGCTGGTAGCGACTCTATTCACAATGCAGGCAGCGACTCTATTCACAACGCTGGCAGCTACTCTATTCACAACGCTGGCAGCGAGTCTATTCACAACGCTGGCAGCGACTCTATTCATAACGCTGGCAGCGACTCTATTCACAATGCTTGGAGTAACTCTATTCACAGCGCTGGTAGTGACTCTATTCACAACGCTGGTATTAACTGTATTCACAACGCTGGTAATAACTCTATTCACAACACTGAAGTAACTCTATTCACAAAGCTGGGAGTAACTCTATTCTCAACGCTGGTAGCAACTCTATTCACAATGCTGGTAGTAACTCTATACATAACGCTGGTAGTAACTCTATTCACAACGCTGGTAGTAACACTATTCACAACGCTGGTAGTAACTATATTCACAACACTGGTAGTAAACCTATTCTCAACGCTGGCAGTAACTCTATTCACAACGTTGGTAGTAACTGTATTCACAATGCTGGTAGTAACTCTATTCACAACGCTAGTAGTAACTCTATTCACAACGCTGGTAGTGGCTCTATTCACAACACTGGGAGTAACTCTATTCACAACGCTGGGAGTGCTCTATTTACAACGCTGGTAGTAACTCTATTCACAACGCTGGGAGTAACTCAATTCACAACGCTGGGATTAACTCTATTCACAACTCTGGTAGTAACACTATTCACAACGCTGGTAGTAACTCTATTCACAATGCTGGTAATAACTCTATTTACAACACTGGTAGTTACTCTATTCACAAAGCTGGGAGTAACTCTATTCACAACGCTGTTAGCAACTCTATTCACAAGACTGGTAGTATCTCTATTCACAAATCTGTTAGTAACTCTATTCACAACGCTGGTAGTAACTCTATTCACAACGCTGGTAGTAACTCTATTCATAAGGCAGGTAGTAACTCTATTCACAACGCTGGTAGTAACTCTATTCACAACGCTGTTAGTAACTCTATTCACAACGCTGGTAGTAACTCTATTCACAAGGCTGGTCGTAACACTATTCACAACGCTGGTAGTAACTCTATTCACAACGCTGGTAGTAACTCTATTCACAACGCTGGTAGTGACTCTATTCACAACGCTGGTAGTAATTCTATTCACAACGCTGGGAGTAAATCTATTCACAACGCTGGTAGTAACTCTATTCACAACGCTGGTAGTGGCTCTATTCACAACACTGGGAGTAACTCTATTCACAATGCTGGGAGTGCTCTATTCACAACGCTGGTAGTAACTCTATTCACAACGCTGGGAGTAACTCAATTCACAACGCTGGGATTAACTCTATTCACAACTCTGGTAGTAACACTATTCACAATGCTGGTAGTAACTATATTCACAACGCTGGTAATAACTCTATTCACAGCACTGGTAGTAACTCTATTCACAAAGCTGGGAGTAACTCTATTCACAACGCTGTTAGCAACTCTATTCACAACGCTGGTAGTAACTCTATTCATAACGCTGGTAGTAACTCTATTCACAACGCTGGTAGTAACTCTATTCACAACGCTGGTAGTAACACTATTCGCAACGCTGGCAGTAACTCTATTCACAACGTTGGTAGTAACAGTATTCACAACGCTGGTAGTAACTCCATTCACAACGCTGTTAGTATCTCTATTGACAACGCTGGTAGTGACTCTATTCACAACGCTGGTAGCGACTCTATTCACAACGCTGGTAACGACTCTATTCACAACGCTGGCAGCGACTCTATTCACAACGCTGGCAGCGAGTCTATTCACAACGCTGGCAGCGAGTCTATTCACAACGCTGGCAGCGACTCTATTCACAACGCTGGCAGCGACTCTTTTCACAACTCTTGGAGTAACTCTATTCACAGCGCTGGTAGTGACTCTATTCACAACGCTGGTATTAACTGTATTCACAACGCTGTTAGTTACTCTATGCACAACGCTGGTAGCGACTCTATTCACAGCGCTGGTAGCGACTCTATTCACAACGCTGGTAGGGACTCTATTCACAACGCTGATAGGGACTCTATTCACAATGCTGGTAGCGATTCTATTCACAACGCTGGTAGCGACTCTATTCACAACGCTGGTAGCGACTCTTTTCACAACGCTGGTAGCGACTCTATTCACAACGCTGGGAGTGACTCTATTCACGAGGCTGGTAGCGAGTCTATTCACAAAGCTGGTAGCTACTCTATTCACAACGCTGGTAGCGACTCTATTCACAACGCTGGAAGTAACTCTATTCACCACGCTGTGAGTAACTCTATTCACAACGCTGGTAGTAACACTATTCACAACGCTGGGAGTAACTCTATTCACAAAGCTGGGAGTAACTCTATTCACAACGCTGGTAGTAACTCTATTCGCAACGCTGGTAGTAACTCTTAACAACGCTGGTAGTAACTCTATTAACAACGCTGGTAGTAACTCGAATCACAACGCTGGTAGTGACTCTATTCACAACGCTGGTAGTGAGACTATTCACAACTCTGGGAGTAACTCTATTCACAATGCTGGGAGTAACTCTATTCACAATGCTGGGAGTACTCTATTCACAAGGCTGGTAGTAACTCTATTCACAACGCAGCTAGTAACTCTATTCACAACACTAGGAATAATTCAATTCGCAACGCTGGGATTAACTCTATTCACAACGCTGCTAGTAACTCATTTCCAACGCTGGTCCTAACTCTATTAACAACGCTGGTAGTAACTCTATTCACAACTCTGGTAGTAACACTATTCACAACGCTGGTAGTAACTCTATTCGCAACGCTGGTATTAACTCTATTCGCAACGCTGGTAGTAACTCTATTAACAACGCTGGTAGTAACTCTATTCACAACGCTAGTAGTAACTCTATTCACAACGCTGGTAGTGACTCTATTCACAACGCTAGTAGTAACTCTATTCATAACGCTGGGAGTAACTCTATTCACAACGCTGGGAGTGCTCTATTCACAAGGCTGGTTGTAACTCTATTAACAACGCTGGTAGTAACTCTATTCGCAACGCTAGTAGTAACTCTATTCACAACGCTGGTAGTAACTCTATTCACACGCTGGTAGTAACTCCATTCACAACGCTGGTAGTGACTGTATTAACAACGCTGGTAGTAACACTATTCACAACGCTGGTAGTAACTCAATTCACAACGCTGGTAGTAAATCTATTCACAACGCTGGTAGTAACCCTATTCACAACGCTGGTAGTAACTCTATTCACAACGCTGGTAGTAACTCGATTCACAACGCTGGTAGTAACACTATTCACAACGCTGGTAGTAACTCTATTCACAACGCTGGTAGTGACTCTATTCACAACGCTGGTAGTAACACTATTCACAACGCTGGTAGTAACACTATTCACAACGCTGGTAGCGACTCTATTCACAACGCTGGTCGTAACTCTATTCACCACGCTGGTAGTAACTCTGTTCACAACGCTGGTAGTGACTCTATTCACAACGCTGGTAGCGTCTCTATTCACAACGCTGGTAGTGACTCTATTCACAACGCTGGTAGGGACTCTATTTACAACGCTGGCACCGACTCAATTCACAACGCTGGCAGCGACTCTATTCACAACGCTGGCAGCGACTCAATTCACAACGCTGGCAGCGACTCTATTCACAACGCTGGCAGTTACTCAATTCACAACGCTGGCAGCGACTCTATTCACAACGCTTGGAGTGACTCTATTCACAGCGCTGGTAGTGACTCTATTCACAACGCAGTTAGTAACTCTATTCACAACGCTGGTAGTGACTCTATTCACAGCGCTGGTAGTGACTCTATTCACAACGCTGGTAGTAACTCCATTCACAACGCTGTTAGTATCTCTATTGACAACGCTGGTAGTGACTCTATTCACAACGCTGGTAGCGACTCTATTCACAATGCTGGCAGCGACTCTATTCACAACGCTTGCAGCGACTCTATTCACAACGCTGGCAGCGAGTCTATTCACAACGCTGGCAGCGAGTCTATTCACAACGCTGGCAGCGACTCTATTCACAACGCTGGCAGCGACTCTTTTCACAACGCTTGGAGTAACTCTATTCACAGCGCTGGTAGTGACTCTATTCACAACGCTGGTATTAACTGTATTCACAACGCTGTTAGTTACTCTATGCACAACGCTGGTAGCGACTCTATTCACAGCGCTGGTAGCGACTCTATTCACAACGCTGGTAGGGACTCTATTCACAACGCTGATAGGGACTCTATTCACAATGCTGGTAGCGATTCTATTCACAACGCTGGTAGCGACTCTATTCACAACGCTGGTAGCGACTCTTTTCACAACGCTGGTAGCGACTCTATTCACAACGCTGGGAGTGACTCTATTCACGAGGCTGGTAGCGAGTCTATTCACAAAGCTGGTAGCTACTCTATTCACAACGCTGGTAGCGACTCTATTCACAACGCTGGAAGTAACTGTATTCACCACGCTGTGAGTAACTCTATTCACAACGCTGATAGTAACACTATTCACAAAGCTGGGAGTAACTCTATTCACAAAGCTGGGAGTAACTCAATTCACAACGCTGGTAGTAACTCTATTCGCAACGCTGGTAGTAACTCTTAACAACGCTGGCAGTAACTCTATTAACAACGCTGGTAGTAACTCGAATCACAACGCTGGTAGTGACTCTATTCACAACGCTGGTAGTGAGACTATTCACAACTCTGGGAGTAACTCTATTCACAATGCTGGGAGTAACTCTATTCACAATGCTGGGAGTACTCTATTCACAAGGCTGGTAGTAACTCTATTCACAACGCAGCTAGTAACTCTATTCACAACGCTGGGAATAATTCAATTCGCAACGCTGGGATTAACTCTATTCACAACGCTGCTAGTAACTCATTTCCAACGCTGGTCCTAACTCTATTAACAACGCTGGTAATAACTCTATTCACAACTCTGGTAGTAACACTATTCACAACGCTGGTAGTAACTCTATTCGCAACGCTGGTATTAACTCTATTCGCAACGCTGGTAGTAACTCTATTAACAACGCTGGTAGTAACTCTATTCACAACGCTAGTAGTAACTCTATTCACAACGCTGGTAGTGACTCTATTCACAACGCTAGTAGTAACTCTATTCATAACGCTGGGAGTAACTCTATTCACAACGCTGGGAGTGCTCTATTCACAAGGCTGGTTGTAACTCTATTAACAACGCTGGTAGTAACTCTATTCGCAACGCTAGTAGTAACTCTATTCACAACGCTGGTAGTAACTCTATTCACACGCTGGTAGTAACTCCATTCACAACGCTGGCATTGACTGTATTAACAACGCTGGTAGTAACACTATTCACAACGCTGGTAGTAACTCAATTCACAACGCTGGTAGTAAATCTATTCACAACGCTGGTAGTAACCCTATTCACAACGCTGGTAGTAACTCTATTCACAACACTGGTAGTAACTCGATTCACAACGCTGGTAGTAACACTATTCACAACGCTGGTAGTGACTCTATTCACAACGTTGGTAGTGACTCTATTCACAACGCTGGTAGTAACACTATTCACAACGCTGGTAGTAACACTATTCACAACGCTGGTAGCGACTCTATTCACAACGCTGGTCGTAACTCTATTCACCACGCTGGTAGTAACTCTGTTCACAACGCTGGTAGTGACTCTATTCACAACGCTGGTAGCGTCTCTACTCACAACGCTGGTAGTGACTCTATTCACAACGCTGGTAGGGACTCTATTTACAACGCTGGCACCGACTCTATTCACAACGCTGGCAGCGACTCTATTCACAACGCTGGCAGCGACTCTATTCACAACGCTGGCAGCGACTCTATTCACAACGCTGGCAGCGACTCAATTCACAACGCTGGCAGCGACTCTATTCACAACGCTTGGAGTGACTCTATTCACAGCGCTGGTAGTGACTCTATTCACAACGCAGTTAGTAACTCTATTCACAACGCTGGTAGTGACTCTATTCACAGCGCTGGTAGTGACTCTATTCACAACGCTGGTAGTAACTCCATTCACAACGCTGTTAGTATCTCTATTGACAACGCTGGTAGTGACTCTATTCACAACGCTGGTAGCGACTCTATTCACAATGCTGGCAGCGACTCTATTCACAACGCTTGCAGCGACTCTATTCACAACGCTGGCAGCGAGTCTATTCACAACGCTGGCAGCGACTCTATTCACAACGCTGGCAGCGACTCTATTCACAATGCTTGGAGTAACTCTATTCACAGCGCTGGTAGTGACTCTATTCACAACGCTGGTATTAACTGTATTCACAACGCTGGTAATAACTCTATTCACAACACTGGAAGTAACTCTATTCACAAAGCTGGGAGTAACTCTATTCTCAACGCTGGTAGCAACTCTATAAACAAAGCTGGTAGTAACTCTATACATAACGCTGGTAGTAACTCTATTCACAACGCTGGTAGTAACACTATTCACAACGCAGGTAGTAACTATATTCACAACACTGGTAGTAAACCTATTCTCAACGCTGGCAGTAACTCTATTCACAACGATGGTAGTAATTGTCTTCACAACGCTGGTAGTAACTCTATTCACAACGCTAGTAGTAACTCTATTCACAACGCTGGTAGTGGCTCTATTCACAACACTGGGAGTAACTCTATTCACAAAGCTGGGAGTGCTCTATTCACAACGCTGGTAGTAACTCTATTCACAACGCTGGGAGTAACTCAATTCACAACGCTGGGATTAACTCTATTCACAACTCTGGTAGTAACACTATTCACAACGCTGGTAGTAACTCTATTCACAATGCTGGTAATAACTCTATTTACAACACTGGTAGTTACTCTATTCACAAAGCTGGGAGTAACTCTATTCACAACGCTGTTAGCAACTCTATTCACAAGACTGGTAGTATCTCTATTCACAAATCTGTTAGTAACTCTATTCACAACGCTGGTAGTAACTCTATTCACAACGCTGGTAGTAACTCTATTCATAAGGCAGGTAGTAACTCTATTCACAACGCTGGTAGTAACTCTATTCACAACGCTGTTAGTAACTCTATTCACAACGCTGGTAGTAACTCTATTCACAAGGCTGGTCGTAACACTATTCACAACGCTGGTAGTAACTCTATTCACAACGCTGGTAGTAACTCTATTCACAACGCTGGTAGTGACTCTATTCACAACGCTGGTAGTAATTCTATTCACAACGCTGGGAGTAAATCTATTCACAACGCTGGTAGTAACTCTATTCACAACGCTGGTAGTGGCTCTATTCACAACACTGGGAGTAACTCTATTCACAATGCTGGGAGTGCTCTATTCACAACGCTGGTAGTAACTCTATTCACAACGCTGGGAGTAACTCAATTCACAACGCTGGGATTAACTCTATTCACAACTCTGGTAGTAACACTATTCACAATGCTGGTAGTAACTATATTCACAACGCTGGTAATAACTCTATTCACAGCACTGGTAGTAACTCTATTCACAAAGCTGGGAGTAACTCTATTCACAACGCTGTTAGCAACTCTATTCACAACGCTGGTAGTAACTCTATTCATAACGCTGGTAGTAACTCTATTCACAACGCTGGTAGTAACTCTATTCACAACGCTGGTAGTAACACTATTCGCAACGCTGGCAGTAACTCTATTCACAACGTTGGTAGTAACTGTATTCACAACGCTGGTAGTAACTCCATTCACAACGCTGTTAGTATCTCTATTGACAACGCTGGTAGTGACTCTATTCACAACGCTGGTAGCGACTCTATTCACAACGCTGGTATTAACTGTATTCACAACGCTGTTAGTTACTCTATGCACAACGCTGGTAGCGACTCTATTCACAGCGCTGGTAGCGACTCTATTCACAACGCTGGTAGGGACTCTATTCACAACGCTGATAGGGACTCTATTCACAATGCTGGTAGCGATTCTATTCACAACGCTGGAAGCGACTCTATTCACAACGCTGGTAGCGACTCTTTTCACAACGCTGGTAGCGACTCTATTCACAACGCTGGGAGTGACTCTATTCACGAGGCTGGTAGCGAGTCTATTCACAAAGCTGGTAGCTACTCTATTCACAACGCTGGTAGCGTCTCTATTCACAACGCTGGAAGTAACTCCATTCACCACGCTGTGAGTAAGTCTATTCACAACGCTGGTAGTAACACTATTCACAACGCTGGGAGTAACTCTATTCACAAAGCTGGGAGTAACTCTATTCACAACGCTGGTAGTAACTCTATTCGCAACGCTGGTAGTAACTCTTAACAACGCTGGCAGTAACTCTATTAACAACGCTGGTAGTAACTCGAATCACAACGCTGGTAGTGACTCTATTCACAACGCTGGTAGTGAGACTATTCACAACTCTGGGAGTAACTCTATTCACAATGCTGGGAGTAACTCTATTCACAATGCTGGGAGTACTCTATTCACAAGGCTGGTAGTAACTCTATTCACAACGCAGCTAGTAACTCTATTCACAACGCTAGGAATAATTCAATTCGCAACGCTGGGATTAACTCTATTCACAACGCTGCTAGTAACTCATTTCCAACGCTGGTCCTAACTCTATTAACAATGCTGGTAGTAACTCTATTCACAACTCTGGTAGTAACACTATTCACAACGCTGGTAGTAACTCTATTCGCAACGCTGGTATTAACTCTATTCGCAACGCTGGTAGTAACTCTATTAACAACGCTGGTAGTAACTCTATTCACAACGCTAGTAGTAACTCTATTCACAACGCTGGTAGTAAACCTATTCTCAACGCTGGCAGTAACTCTATTCACAACGTTGGTAGTAACTGTATTCACAATGCTGGTAGTAACTCTACTCACAACGCTTGTAGTAACTCTATTCACCACGCTGGTAGTGGCTCTATTCACAACACTGGGACTAACTCTATTCACAACGCTGGGAGTGCTCTATTCACAACCCTGGTAGTAACTCTATTCACAACGCTGGGAGTAACTCAATTCACAACGCTGGGATTAACTCTATTCACAACTCTGGTAGTAACACTATTCACAACGCTGGTAGTAACTCTATTCACAACGCTGGTAATAACTCTATTCACAACACTGGTAGTTACTCTATTCACAAAGCTGGGAGTAACTCTATTCACAACGCTGTTAGCAACTCTATTCACAAGACTGGTAGTAACTCTATTCACAAATCTGTTAGTAACTCTATTCACAACGCTGGTAGTAACTCTATTCACAACGCTGGTAGTAACTCTATTCACAAGGCAGGTAGTAACTCTATTCACAACGCTGGTAGTAACTCTATTCACAACGCTGTTAGTAACTCTATTCACAACACTGGTAGTAACTCTATTCACAAGGCTGGTCGTAACACTATTCACAACGCTGGTAGTAACTCTATTCACAACGCTGGTAGTAACTCTATTCACAACGCTGGTAGTGACTCAATTCACAACGCTGGTAGTAATTCTATTCAAAACGCTGGGAGTAACTCGATTCACAACGCTGGTAGTAACTCTATTCACAACGCTGGTAGTGGCTCTATTCACAACGCTGGGAGTAACTCAATTCACAACGCTGGGATTAACTCTATTCACAACTCTGGTAGTAACACTATTCACAACGCTGGTAGTAACTCTATTCACAACGCTGGTAATAACTCTATTCACAGCACTGGTAGTAACTCTATTCACAAAGCTGGGAGTAACTCTATTCACAACGCTGTTAGCAACTCTATTCACAACGCTGGTAGTAACTCTATTCATAACGCTGGTAGTAACTCTATTCACAACGCTGGTAGTAACTCTATTCACAACGCTGGTAGTAACCCTATTCTCAACGCTGGCAGAAACTCTATTCACCATGTTGGTAGTAACTGTATTCACAACGCTGGTAGTAACTCCATTCACAACGCTGTTAGTATCTCTATTGACAACGCTGGTAGTGACTCTATTCACAACGCTGGTAGCGACTCTATTCACAACGCTGGTAGCGAACTATTCACAACGCTGGCAGCGACTCTATTCACAACGCTGGCAGCGAGTCTATTCACAACGCTGGCAGCGAGTCTATTCACAACGCTGGCAGCGACTCTATTCACAACGCTGGCAGCGACTCTTTTCACAACGCTTGGAGTAACTCTATTCACAGCGCTGATAGTGACTCTATTCACAAGGCTGGTAGTGACTGTATTCACAACGCTTGGTAGTAACTCTATTCACAACGGTGGTAGCGACGCTATTCACAACGCTGGTAGCGATTCTATTCACAACGCTGGTAGCGACTCTATTCACAACGCTGGTAGTGACTCTATTTACAACGCTGGTAGTAACTCTATTCACAACGCTGGTAGTAACTCTATTCACAACACTGGTAGTAACTCTATTCACATCGCTGGTAGTAACTCTTTTCACAACGCTGGGAGTAACTCTATTCACAACGCTGGCACCGACTCTATTCACAACGCTATGAGTACCTCTATTCACAAAGCTGGGAGTAACTCTATTCACAACGCTGGTAGTAACTCTATTCGCAACGCTGGTATTAACTCTATTCGCAACGCTGGTAGTAACTCTATTAACAAAGCTGGTAGTAAATCTATTCACAACGCTAGTAGTAACTCTATTCACAACGCTGGTAGTGACTCTATTCACAACGCTGGTATTAACTCTATTCACAACGCTGGGAGTAACTCTATTCACAACGCTGGGAGTAACTCTATTCACAACGCTGGTAGTAACTCTATTCGCAACGCTGGTATTAACTCTATTCGCAACGCTGGTAGTAACTCTATTAACAACGCTGGTAGTAACTCTATTCACAACGCTAGTAGTAACTCTATTCACAACGCTGGTAGTGACTCTATTCACAACGCTAGTAGTAACTCTATTCACAACGCTGGGAGTAACTCTATTCACAACGCTGGGAGTGCTCTATTCACAAGGCTGGTTGTAACTCTATTAACAACGCTGGTAGTAACTCTATTCGCAACGCTAGTAGTAACTCTATTCACAACGCTGGTAGTAACTCTATTCACACGCTGGTAGTAACTCCATTCACAACGCTGGTAGTGACAGTATTAACAACGCTGGTAGTAACACTATTCACAACGCTGGTAGTAACTCAATTCACAACGCTGGTAGTAAATCTATTCACAACGCTGGTAGTAACCCTATTCACAACGCTGGTAGTAACTCTATTCACAACGCTGGTAGTAACTCGATTCACAACGCTGGTAGTAACACTATTCACAACGCTGGTAGTAACTCTATTCACAACGCTGGTAGTGACTCTATTCACAACGCTGGTAGTAACACTATTCACAACGCTGGTAGTAACTCTTAACAACGCTGGCAGTAACTCTATTAACAACGCTGGTAGTAACTCGAATCACAACGCTGGTAGTGACTCTATTCACAACGCTGGTAGTGAGACTATTCACAACTCTGGGAGTAACTCTATTCACAATGCTGGGAGTAACTCTATTCACAATGCTGGGAGTACTCTATTCACAAGGCTGGTAGTAACTCTATTCACAACGCAGCTAGTAACTCTATTCACAACGCTAGGAATAATTCAATTCGCAACGCTGGGATTAACTCTATTCACAACGCTGCTAGTAACTCATTTCCAACGCTGGTCCTAACTCTATTAACAACGCTGGTAGTAACTCTATTCACAACTCTGGTAGTAACACTATTCACAACGCTGGTAGTAACTCTATTCGCAACGCTGGTATTAACTCTATTCGCAACGCTGGTAGTAACTCTATTAACAACGCTGGTAGTAACTCTATTCACAACGCTAGTAGTAACTCTATTCACAACGCTGGTAGTAAACCTATTCTCAACGCTGGCAGTAACTCTATTCACAACGTTGGTAGTAACTGTATTCACAATGCTGGTAGTAACTCTACTCACAACGCTAGTAGTAACTCTATTCACAACGCTGGTAGTGGCTCTATTCACAACACTGGGAGTAACTCTATTCACAACGCTGGGAGTGCTCTATTCACAACGCTGGTAGTAACTCTATTCACAACGCTGGGAGTAACTCAATTCACAACGCTGGGATTACCTCTATTCACAACTCTGGTAGTAACACTATTCACAACGCTGGTAGTAACTCTATTCACAACGCTGGTAATAACTCTATTCACAACACTGGTAGTTACTCTATTCACAAAGCTGGGAGTAACTCTATTCACAACGCTGTTAGCAACTCTATTCACAAGACTGGTAGTAACTCTATTCACAAATCTGTTAGTAACTCTATTCACAACGCTGGTAGTAACTCTATTCACAACGCTGGTAGTAACTCTATTCACAAGGCAGGTAGTAACTCTATTCACAACGCTGGTAGTGGCTCTATTCACAACACTGGGAGTAACTCTATTCACAAAGCTGGGAGTGCTCTATTCACAACGCTGGTAGTAACTCTATTCACAACGCTGGGAGTAACTCAATTCACAACGCTGGGATTAACTCTATTCACAACTCTGGTAGTAACACTATTCACAACGCTGGTAGTAACTCTATTCACAATGCTGGTAATAACTCTATTTACAACACTGGTAGTTACTCTATTCACAAAGCTGGGAGTAACTCTATTCACAACGCTGTTAGCAACTCTATTCACAAGACTGGTAGTATCTGTATTCACAAATCTGTTAGTAACTCTATTCACAACGCTGGTAGTAACTCTATTCACAACGCTGGTAGTAACTCTATTCATAAGGCAGGTAGTAACTCTATTCACAACGCTGGTAGTAACTCTATTCACAACGCTGTTAGTAACTCTATTCACAACGCTGGTAGTAACTCTATTCACAAGGCTGGTCGTAACACTATTCACAACGCTGGTAGTAACTCTATTCACAACGCTGGTAGTAACTCTATTCACAACGCTGGTAGTGACTCTATTCACAACGCTGGTAGTAATTCTATTCACAACGCTGGGAGTAAATCTATTCACAACGCTGGTAGTAACTCTATTCACAACGCTGGTAGTGGCTCTATTCACAACACTGGGAGTAACTCTATTCACAATGCTGGGAGTGCTCTATTCACAACGCTGGTAGTAACTCTATTCACAACGCTGGGAGTAACTCAATTCACAACGCTGGGATTAACTCTATTCACAACTCTGGTAGTAACACTATTCACAATGCTGGTAGTAACTATATTCACAACGCTGGTAATAACTCTATTCACAGCACTGGTAGTAACTCTATTCACAAAGCTGGGAGTAACTCTATTCACAACGCTGTTAGCAACTCTATTCACAACGCTGGTAGTAACTCTATTCATAACGCTGGTAGTAACTCTATTCACAACGCTGGTAGTAACTCTATTCACAACGCTGGTAGTAACACTATTCGCAACGCTGGCAGTAACTCTATTCACAACGTTGGTAGTAACTGTATTCACAACGCTGGTAGTAACTCCATTCACAACGCTGTTAGTATCTCTATTGACAACGCTGGTAGTGACTCTATTCACAACGCTGGTAGCGACTCTATTCACAACGCTGGTATTAACTGTATTCACAACGCTGTTAGTTACTCTATGCACAACGCTGGTAGCGACTCTATTCACAGCGCTGGTAGCGACTCTATTCACAACGCTGGTAGGGACTCTATTCACAACGCTGATAGGGACTCTATTCACAATGCTGGTAGCGATTCTATTCACAACGCTGGAAGCGACTCTATTCACAACGCTGGTAGCGACTCTTTTCACAACGCTGGTAGCGACTCTATTCACAACGCTGGGAGTGACTCTATTCACGAGGCTGGTAGCGAGTCTATTCACAAAGCTGGTAGCTACTCTATTCACAACGCTGGTAGCGTCTCTATTCACAACGCTGGAAGTAACTCCATTCACCACGCTGTGTGTAAGTCTATTCACAACGCTGGTAGTAACACTATTCACAACGCTGGGAGTAACTCTATTCACAAAGCTGGGAGTAACTCTATTCACAACGCTGGTAGTAACTCTATTCGCAACGCTGGTAGTAACTCTTAACAACGCTGGCAGTAACTCTATTAACAACGCTGGTAGTAACTCGAATCACAACGCTGGTAGTGACTCTATTCACAACGCTGGTAGTGAGACTATTCACAACTCTGGGAGTAACTCTATTCACAATGCTGGGAGTAACTCTATTCACAATGCTGGGAGTACTCTATTCACAAGGCTGGTAGTAACTCTATTCACAACGCAGCTAGTAACTCTATTCACAACGCTAGGAATAATTCAATTCGCAACGCTGGGATTAACTCTATTCACAACGCTGCTAGTAACTCATTTCCAACGCTGGTCCTAACTCTATTAACAATGCTGGTAGTAACTCTATTCACAACTCTGGTAGTAACACTATTCACAACGCTGGTAGTAACTCTATTCGCAACGCTGTTATTAACTCTATTCGCAACGCTGGTAGTAACTCTATTAACAACGCTGGTAGTAACTCTATTCACAACGCTAGTAGTAACTCTATTCACAACGCTGGTAGTAAACCTATTCTCAACGCTGGCAGTAACTCTATTCACAACGTTGGTAGTAACTGTATTCACAATGCTGGTAGTAACTCTACTCACAACGCTAGTAGTAACTCTATTCACCACGCTGGTAGTGGCTCTATTCACAACACTGGGACTAACTCTATTCACAACGCTGGGAGTGCTCTATTCACAACGCTGGTAGTAACTCTATTCACAACGCTGGGAGTAACTCAATTCACAACGCTGGGATTAACTCTATTCACAACTCTGGTAGTAACACTATTCACAACGCTGGTAGTAACTCTATTCACAACGCTGGTAATAACTCTATTCACAACACTGGTAGTTACTCTATTCACAAAGCTGGGAGTAACTCTATTCACAACGCTGTTAGCAACTCTATTCACAAGACTGGTAGTAACTCTATTCACAAATCTGTTAGTAACTCTATTCACAACGCTGGTAGTAACTCTATTCACAACGCTGGTAGTAACTCTATTCACAAGGCAGGTAGTAACTCTATTCACAACGCTGGTAGTAACTCTATTCACAACGCTGTTAGTAACTCTATTCACAACACTGGTAGTAACTCTATTCACAAGGCTGGTCGTAACACTATTCACAACGCTGGTAGTAACTCTATTCACAACGCTGGTAGTAACTCTATTCACAACGCTGGTAGTGACTCAATTCACAACGCTGGTAGTAATTCTATTCACAACGCTGGGAGTAACTCGATTCACAACGCTGGTAGTAACTCTATTCACAACGCTGGTAGTGGCTCTATTCACAACAGTGGGAGTAACTCTATTCACAACGCTGGGAGTGCTCTATTCACAACGCTGGTAGTTACTCTATTCACAACGCTGGGAGTAACTCAATTCACAACGCTGGGATTAACTCTATTCACAACTCTGGTAGTAACACTATTCACAACGCTGGTAGTAACTCTATTCACAACGCTGGTAATAACTCTATTCACAGCACTGGTAGTAACTCTATTCACAAAGCTGGGAGTAACTCTATTCACAACGCTGTTAGCAACTCTATTCACAACGCTGGTAGTAACTCTATTCATAACGCTGGTAGTAACTCTATTCACAACGCTGGTAGTAACTCTATTCACAACGCTGGTAGTAACCCTATTCTCAACGCTGGCAGAAACTCTATTCACCATGTTGGTAGTAACTGTATTCACAACGCTGGTAGTAACTCCATTCACAACGCTGTTAGTATCTCTATTGACAACGCTGGTAGTGACTCTATTCACAACGCTGGTAGCGACTCTATTCACAACGCTGGTAGCGAACTATTCACAACGCTGGCAGCGACTCTATTCACAACGCTGGCAGCGAGTCTATTCACAACGCTGGCAGCGTGTCTATTCACAACGCTGGCAGCGACTCTATTCACAACGCTGGCAGCGACTCTTTTCACAACGCTTGGAGTAACTCTATTCACAGCGCTGATAGTGACTCTATTCACAAGGCTGGTAGTGACTGTATTCACAACGCTTGGTAGTAACTCTATTCACAACGGTGGTAGCGACGCTATTCACAACGCTGGTAGCGATTCTATTCACAACGCTGGTAGCGACTCTATTCACAACGCTGGTAGTGACTCTATTTACAACGCTGGTAGTAACTCTATTCACAACGCTGGTAGTAACTCTATTCACAACACTGGTAGTAACTCTATTCACAACGCTGGCACCGACTCTATTCACAACGCTATGAGTACCTCTATTCACAAAGCTGGGAGTAACTCTATTCACAACGCTGGTAGTAACTCTATTCGCAACGCTGGTATTAACTCTATTCGCAACGCTGGTAGTAACTCTATTAACAAAGCTGGTAGTAAATCTATTCACAACGCTAGTAGTAACTCTATTCACAACGCTGGTAGTGACTCTATTCACAACGCTGGTATTAACTCTATTCACAACGCTGGGAGTAACTCTATTCACAACGCTGGGAGTAACTCTATTCACAACGCTGGTAGTAACTCTATTCGCAACGCTGGTATTAACTCTATTCGCAACGCTGGTAGTAACTCTATTAACAACGCTGGTAGTAACTCTATTCACAACGCTAGTAGTAACTCTATTCACAACGCTGGTAGTGACTCTATTCACAACGCTAGTAGTAACTCTATTCACAACGCTGGGAGTAACTCTATTCACAACGCTGGGAGTGCTCTATTCACAAGGCTGGTTGTAACTCTATTAACAACGCTGGTAGTAACTCTATTCGCAACGCTAGTAGTAACTCTATTCACAACGCTGGTAGTAACTCTATTCACACGCTGGTAGTAACTCCATTCACAACGCTGGTAGTGACTGTATTAACAACGCTGGTAGTAACACTATTCACAACGCTGGTAGTAACTCAATTCACAACGCTGGTAGTAAATCTATTCACAACGCTGGTAGTAACCCTATTCACAACGCTGGTAGTAACTCTATTCACAACGCTGGTAGTAACTCGATTCACAACGCTGGTAGTAACACTATTCACAACGCTGGTAGTAACTCTATTCACAACGCTGGTAGTGACTCTATTCACAACGCTGGTAGTAACACTATTCACAACGCTGGTAGTAACTCTTAACAACGCTGGCAGTAACTCTATTAACAACGCTGGTAGTAACTCGAATCACAACGCTGGTAGTGACTCTATTCACAACGCTGGTAGTGAGACTATTCACAACTCTGGGAGTAACTCTATTCACAATGCTGGGAGTAACTCTATTCACAATGCTGGGAGTACTCTATTCACAAGGCTGGTAGTAACTCTATTCACAACGCAGCTAGTAACTCTATTCACAACGCTAGGAATAATTCAATTCGCAACGCTGGGATTAACTCTATTCACAACGCTGCTAGTAACTCATTTCCAACGCTGGTCCTAACTCTATTAACAACGCTGGTAGTAACTCTATTCACAACTCTGGTAGTAACACTATTCACAACGCTGGTAGTAACTCTATTCGCAACGCTGGTATTAACTCTATTCGCAACGCTGGTAGTAACTCTATTAACAACGCTGGTAGTAACTCTATTCACAACGCTAGTAGTAACTCTATTCACAACGCTGGTAGTAAACCTATTCTCAACGCTGGCAGTAACTCTATTCACAACGTTGGTAGTAACTGTATTCACAATGCTGGTAGTAACTCTACTCACAACGCTAGTAGTAACTCTATTCACAACGCTGGTAGTGGCTCTATTCACAACACTGGGAGTAACTCTATTCACAACGCTGGGAGTGCTCTATTCACAACGCTGGTAGTAACTCTATTCACAACGCTGGGAGTAACTCAATTCACAACGCTGGGATTAACTCTATTCACAACTCTGGTAGTAACACTATTCACAACGCTGGTAGTAACTCTATTCACAACGCTGGTAATAACTCTATTCACAACACTGGTAGTTACTCTATTCACAAAGCTGGGAGTAACTCTATTCACAACGCTGTTAGCAACTCTATTCACAAGACTGGTAGTAACTCTATTCACAAATCTGTTAGTAACTCTATTCACAACGCTGGTAGTAACTCTATTCACAACGCTGGTAGTAACTCTATTCACAAGGCAGGTAGTAACTCTATTCACAACGCTGGTAGTAACTCTATTCACAACGCTGTTAGTAACTCTATTCACAACACTGGTAGTAACTCTATTCACAAGGCTGGTCGTAACACTATTCACAACGCTGGTAGTAACTCTATTCACAACGCTGGTAGTAACTCTATTCACAACGCTGGTAGTGACTCAATTCACAACGCTGGTAGTAATTCTATTCACAACGCTGGGAGTAACTCGATTCACAACGCTGGTAGTAACTCTATTCACAACGCTGGTAGTGGCTCTATTCACAACACTGGGAGTAACTCTATTCACAACGCTGGGAGTGCTCTATTCACAACGCTGGTAGTTACTCTATTCACAACGCTGGGAGTAACTCAATTCACAACGCTGGGATTAACTCTATTCACAACTCTGGTAGTAACACTATTCACAACGCTGGTAGTAACTCTATTCACAACGCTGGTAATAACTCTATTCACAGCACTGGTAGTAACTCTATTCACAAAGCTGGGAGTAACTCTATTCACAACGCTGTTAGCAACTCTATTCACAACGCTGGTAGTAACTCTATTCATAACGCTGGTAGTAACTCTATTCACAACGCTGGTAGTAACTCTATTCACAACGCTGGTAGTAACCCTATTCTCAACGCTGGCAGAAACTCTATTCACCATGTTGGTAGTAACTGTATTCACAACGCTGGTAGTAACTCCATTCACAACGCTGTTAGTATCTCTATTGACAACGCTGGTAGTGACTCTATTCACAACGCTGGTAGCGACTCTATTCACAACGCTGGTAGCGACCTATTCACAACGCTGGCAGCGACTCTATTCACAACGCTGGCAGCGAGTCTATTCACAACGCTGGCAGCGAGTCTATTCACAACGCTGGCAGCGACTCTATTCACAACGCTGGCAGCGACTCTTTTCACAACGCTTGGAGTAACTCTATTCACAGCGCTGATAGTGACTCTATTCACAACGCTGGTAGTGACTGTATTCACAACGCTTGGTAGTAACTCTATTCACAACGGTGGTAGCGACGCTATTCACAACGCTGGTAGCGATTCTATTCACAACGCTGGTAGCGACTCTATTCACAACGCTGGTAGTGACTCTATTTACAACGCTGGTAGTAACTCTATTCACAACGCTGGTAGTAACTCTATTCACAACACTGGTAGTAACTCTATTCACATCGCTGGTAGTAACTCTTTTCACAACGCTGGGAGTAACTCTATTCACAACGCTGGCACCGACTCTATTCACAACGCTATGAGTACCTCTATTCACAAAGCTGGGAGTAACTCTATTCACAACGCTGGTAGTAACTCTATTCGCAACGCTGGTATTAACTCTATTCGCAACGCTGGTAGTAACTCTATTAACAAAGCTGGTAGTAAATCTATTCACAACGCTAGTAGTAACTCTATTCACAACGCTGGTAGTGACTCTATTCACAACGCTGGTATTAACTCTATTCACAACGCTGGGAGTAACTCTATTCACAACGCTGGGAGTAACTCTATTCACAACGCTGGTAGTAACTCTATTCGCAACGCTGGTATTAACTCTATTCGCAACGCTGGTAGTAACTCTATTAACAACGCTGGTAGTAACTCTATTCACAACGCTAGTAGTAACTCTATTCACAACGCTGGTAGTGACTCTATTCACAACGCTAGTAGTAACTCTATTCACAACGCTGGGAGTAACTCTATTCACAACGCTGGGAGTGCTCTATTCACAAGGCTGGTTGTAACTCTATTAACAACGCTGGTAGTAACTCTATTCGCAACGCTAGTAGTAACTCTATTCACAACGCTGGTAGTAACTCTATTCACACGCTGGTAGTAACTCCATTCACAACGCTGGTAGTGACAGTATTAACAACGCTGGTAGTAACACTATTCACAACGCTGGTAGTAACTCAATTCACAACGCTGGTAGTAAATCTATTCACAACGCTGGTAGTAACCCTATTCACAACGCTGGTAGTAACTCTATTCACAACGCTGGTAGTAACTCGATTCACAACGCTGGTAGTAACTCGATTCACAACGCTGGTAGTAACACTATTCACAACGCTGGTAGTAACTCTATTCACAACGCTGGTAGTGACTCTATTCACAACGCTGGTAGTAACACTTTTCACAACGCTGGTAGTAACACTATTCACAACGCTGGTAGCGACTCTATTCACAACGCTGGTCGTAACTCTATTCACCACGCTGGTAGTAACTCTGTTCACAACGCTGGTAGTAACTCTATTCACAACGCTGGTAATAACTCTATTCACAACACTGGTAGTTACTCTATTCACAAAGCTGGGAGTAACTCTATTCACAACGCTGTTAGCAACTCTATTCACAAGACTGGTAGTAACTCTATTCACAAATCTGTTAGTAACTCTATTCACAACGCTGGTAGTAACTCTATTCACAACGCTGGTAGTAACTCTATTCACAAGGCAGGTGGTAACTCTATTCACAACGCTGGTAGTAACTCTATTCACAACGCTGTTAGTAACTCTATTCACAACACTGGTAGTAACTCTATTCACAAGGCTGGTCGTAACACTATTCACAACGCTGGTAGTAACTCTATTCACAACGCTGGTAGTAACTCTATTCACAACGCTGGTAGTGACTCAATTCACAACGCTGGTAGTAATTCTATTCACAACGCTGGGAGTAACTCGATTCACAACGCTGGTAGTAACTCTATTCACAACGCTGGTAGTGGCTCTATTCACAACACTGGGAGTAACTCTATTCACAACGCTGGGAGTGCTCTATTCACAACGCTGGTAGTTACTCTATTCACAACGCTGGGAGTAACTCAATTCACAACGCTGGGATTAACTCTATTCACAACTCTGGTAGTAACACTATTCACAACGCTGGTAGTAACTCTATTCACAACGCTGGTAATAACTCTATTCACAGCACTGGTAGTAACTCTATTCACAAAGCTGGGAGTAACTCTATTCACAACGCTGTTAGCAACTCTATTCACAACGCTGGTAGTAACTCTATTCATAACGCTGGTAGTAACTCTATTCACAACGCTGGTAGTAACTCTATTCACAACGCTGGTAGTAACCCTATTCTCAACGCTGGCAGAAACTCTATTCACCATGTTGGTAGTAACTGTATTCACAACGCTGGTAGTAACTCCATTCACAACGCTGTTAGTATCTCTATTGACAACGCTGGTAGTGACTCTATTCACAACGCTGGTAGCGACTCTATTCACAACGCTGGTAGCGACCTATTCACAACGCTGGCAGCGACTCTATTCACAACGCTGGCAGCGAGTCTATTCACAACGCTGGCAGCGAGTCTATTCACAACGCTGGCAGCGACTCTATTCACAACGCTGGCAGCGACTCTTTTCACAATGCTTGGAGTAACTCTATTCACAGCGCTGATAGTGACTCTATTCACAAGGCTGGTAGTGACTGTATTCACAACGCTTGGTAGTAACTCTATTCACAACGGTGGTAGTGACGCTATTCACAACGCTGGTAGCGATTCTATTCACAACGCTGGTAGCGACTCTATTCACAACGCTGGAGGTGACTCTATTTACAACGCTGGTAGTAACTCTATTCACAACGCTGGTAGTAACTCTATTCACAACACTGGTAGTAACTCTATTCACATCGCTGGTAGTAACTCTTTTCACAACGCTGGGAGTAACTCTATTCACAACGCTGGCACCGACTCTATTCACAACGCTATGAGTACCTCTATTCACAAAGCTGGGAGTAACTCTATTCACAACGCTGGTAGTAACTCTATTCGCAACGCTGGTATTAACTCTATTCGCAACGCTGGTAGTAACTCTATTAACAAAGCTGGTAGTAAATCTATTCACAACGCTAGTAGTAACTCTATTCACAACGCTGGTAGTGACTCTATTCACAACGCTGGTATTAACTCTATTCACAACGCTGGGAGTAACTCTATTCACAACGCTGGGAGTAACTCTATTCACAACGCTGGTAGTAACTCTATTCGCAACGCTGGTATTAACTCTATTCGCAACGCTGGTAGTAACTCTATTAACAACGCTGGTAGTAACTCTATTCACAACGCTAGTAGTAACTCTATTCACAACGCTGGTAGTGACTCTATTCACAACGCTAGTAGTAACTCTATTCACAACGCTGGGAGTAACTCTATTCACAACGCTGGGAGTGCTCTATTCACAAGGCTGGTTGTAACTCTATTAACAACGCTGGTAGTAACTCTATTCGCAACGCTAGTAGTAACTCTATTCACAACGCTGGTAGTAACTCTATTCACACGCTGGTAGTAACTCCATTCACAACGCTGGTAGTGACTGTATTAACAACGCTGGCAGTAACACTATTCACAACGCTGGTAGTAACTCAATTCACAACGCTGGTAGTAAATCTATTCACAACGCTGGTAGTAACCCTATTCACAACGATGGTAGTAACTCTATTCACAACGCTGGTAGTAATTCGATTCACAACGCTGGTAGTAACACTATTCACAACGCTGGTAGTAACTCTATTCACAACGCTGGTAGTGACTCTATTCACAACGCTGGTAGTAACACTATTCACAACGCTGGTAGTAACACTATTCACAACGCTGGTAGCGACTCTATTCACAACGCTGGTCGTAACTCTATTCACCACGCTGGTAGTAACTCTGTTCACAACGCTGGTAGAGACTCTATTCACAACGCTGGTAGCGTCTCTATTCACAACGCTGGTAGTGACTCTATTCACAACGCTGGTAGGGACTATATTTACAACCCTGGCACCGACTCTATTCACTACGCTGGCAGCGACTCTATTCACAACGCTGGCAGCGACTCTATTCACAACGCTGGCAGCGACTCTATTCACAACGCTGGCAGCGACTCAATTCACAACGCTGGCAGCGACTCTATTCACAACGCTTGGAGTGACTCTATTCACAGCGCTGGTAGTGACTCTATTCACAACGCTGGTTGTCACTCTATTCACAACGCTGGTAGTGACTCTATTCACAACGCTGGTATTTACTCTATTCACAACGCAGGTAGTAACTCTATTCACAACGCTGGTAGTGACTCTATTCACAGCGCTGGTAGTGACTCTATTCACAACGCTGGTAGTAACTCCATTCACAACGCTGTTAGTATCTCTATTGACAACGCTGGTAGTGACTCTATTCACAACGCTGGTAGCGACTCTATTCACAATGCAGGCAGCGACTCTATTCACAACGCTGGCAGCGACTCTATTCACAACGCTGGCAGCGAGTCTATTCACAACGCTGGCAGCGACTCTATTCACAACGCTGGCAGCGACTCTATTCACAATGCTTGGAGTAACTCTATTCACAGCGCTGGTAGTGACTCTATTCACAACGCTGGTATTAACTGTATTCACAACGCTGGTAATAACTCTATTCACAACACTGGAAGTAACTCTATTCACAAAGCTGGGAGTAACTCTATTCACAACGCTGTTAGCAAGTCTATTCACAACGCTGGTAATAACTCTATACATAACGCTGGTAGTAACTCTATTCACAACGCTGGTAGTAACTCTATTCACAACGCTGGTAGTAACTCGATTCACAACGCTGGTAGTAACACTATTCACAACGCTGGTAGTAACTCTATTCACAACGCTGGTAGTGACTCTATTCACAACGCTGGTAGTAACACTATTCACAACGCTGGTAGTAACACTATTCACAACGCTGGTAGCGACTCTATTCACAACGCTGGTCGTAACTCTATTCACCACGCTGGTAGTAACTCTGTTCACAACGCTGGTAGTGACTCTATTCACAACGCTGGTAGCGTCTCTATTCACAACGCTGGTAGTGACTCTATTCACAACGCTGGTAGGGACTCTATTTACAACGCTGGCACCGACTCTATTCACAACGCTGGCAGCGACTCTATTCACAACGCTGGCAGCGACTCTATTCACAACGCTGGCAGCGACTCTATTCACAGTGCTGGTAGTGACTCTATTCACAACGCTGGTAGTCACTCTATTCACAACCCTGGTAGTGACTCTATTCACAACGCTGGTAGTGACTCTATTCACAACGCAGGTAGTAACTCTATTCACAACGCTGGTAGTGACTCTATTCACAGCGCTGGTAGTGACTCTATTCACAACGCTGGTAGTAACTCCATTCACAACGCTGTTAGTATCTCTATTGACAACGCTGGTAGTGACTCTATTCACAACGCTGGTAGCGACTCTATTCACAATGCAGGCAGCGACTCTATTCACAACGCTGGCAGCGACTCTATTCACAACGCTGGCAGCGAGTCTATTCACAACGCTGGCAGCGACTCTATTCATAACGCTGGCAGCGACTCTATTCACAATGCTTGGAGTAACTCTATTCACAGCGCTGGTAGTGACTCTATTCACAACGCTGGTATTAACTGTATTCACAACGCTGGTAATAACTCTATTCACAACACTGAAGTAACTCTATTCACAAAGCTGGGAGTAACTCTATTCTCAACGCTGGTAGCAACTCTATTCACAACGCTGGTAGTAACTCTATACATAACGCTGGTAGTAACTCTATTCACAACGCTGGTAGTAACACTATTCACAACGCTGGTAGTAACTATATTCACAACACTGGTAGTAAACCTATTCTAAACGCTGGCAGTAACTCTATTCACAACGTTGGTAGTAACTGTATTCACAACGCTGGTAGTAACTCTATTCACAACGCTAGTAGTAACTCTATTCACAACGCTGGTAGTGGCTCTATTCACAACACTGGGAGTAACTCTATTCACAACGCTGGGAGTGCTCTATTCACAACGCTGGTAGTAACTCTATTCACAACGCTGGGAGTAACTCAATTCACAACGCTGGGATTAACTCTATTCACAACTCTGGTAGTAACACTATTCACAACGCTGGTAGTAACTCTATTCACAATGCTGGTAATAACTCTATTTACAACACTGGTAGTTACTCTATTCACAAAGCTGGGAGTAACTCTATTCACAACGCTGTTAGCAACTCTATTCACAAGACTGGTAGTATCTCTATTCACAAATCTGTTAGTAACTCTATTCACAACGCTGGTAGTAACTCTATTCACAACGCAGGTAGTAACTCTATTCATAAGGCAGGTAGTAACTCTATTCACAACGCTGGTAGTAACTCTATTCACAACGCTGTTAGTAACTCTATTCACAACGCTGGTAGTAACTCTATTCACAAGGCTGGTCGTAACACTATTCACAACGCTGGTAGCGTCTCTATTCACAACGCTGGTAGTGACTCTATTCACAACGCTGGTAGGGACTCTATTTACAACGCTGGCACCGACTCTATTCACAACGCTGACAGCGACTCTATTCACAACGCTGGCAGCGACTCTATTCACAACGCTGGCAGCGACTCTATTCACAGTGCTGGTAGTGACTCTATTCACAACGCTGGTAGTCACTCTATTCACAACGCTGGTAGTGACTCTATTCACAACGCTGGTAGTGACTCTATTCACAACGCAGGTAGTAACTCTATTCACAACGCTGGTAGTGACTCTATTCACAGCGCTGGTAGTGACTCTATTCACAACGCTGGTAGTAACTCCATTCACAACGCTGTTAGTATCTCTATTGACAACGCTGGTAGTGACTCTATTCACAACGCTGGTAGCGACTCTATTCACAATGCAGGCAGCGACTCTATTCACAACGCTGGCAGCGACTCTATTCACAACGCTGGCAGCGAGTCTATTCACAACGCTGGCAGCGACTCTATTCATAACGCTGGCAGCGACTCTATTCACAATGCTTGGAGTAACTCTATTCACAGCGCTGGTAGTGACTCTATTCACAACGCTGGTATTAACTGTATTCACAACGCTGGTAATAACTCTATTCACAACACTGAAGTAACTCTATTCACAAAGCTGGGAGTAACTCTATTCTCAACGCTGGTAGCAACTCTATTCACAACGCTGGTAGTATCTCTATACATAACGCTGGTAGTAACTCTATTCACAACGCTGGTAGTAACACTATTCACAACGCTGGTAGTAACTATATTCACAACACTGGTAGTAAACCTATTCTCAACGCTGGCAGTAACTCTATTCACAACGTTGGTAGTAACTGTATTCACAACGCTGGTAGTAACTCTATTCACAACGCTAGTAGTAACTCTATTCACAACGCTGGTAGTGGCTCTATTCACAACACTGGGAGTAACTCTATTCACAACGCTGGGAGTGCTCTATTCACAACGCTGGTAGTAACTCTATTCACAACGCTGGGAGTAACTCAATTCACAATGCTGGGATTAACTCTATTCACAACTCTGGTAGTAACACTATTCACAACGCTGGTAGTAACTCTATTCACAATGCTGGTAATAACTCTATTTACAACACTGGTAGTTACTCTATTCACAAAGCTGGGAGTAACTCTATTCACAACGCTGTTAGCAACTCTATTCACAAGACTGGTAGTATCTCTATTCACAAATCTGTTAGTAACTCTATTCACAACGCTGGTAGTAACTCTATTCACAACGCAGGTAGTAACTCTATTCATAAGGCAGGTAGTAACTCTATTCACAACGCTGGTAGTAACTCTATTCACAACGCTGTTAGTAACTCTATTCACAACGCTGGTAGTAACTCTATTCACAAGGCTGGTCGTAACACTATTCACAACGCTGGTAGTAACTCTATTCACAACGCTGGTAGTAACTCTATTCACAACGCTGGTAGTGACTCTATTCACAACGCTGGTAGTAATTCTATTCACAACGCTGGGAGTAAATCTATTCACAACGCTGGTAGTAACTCTATTCACAACGCTGGTAGTGGCTCTATTCACAACACTGGGAGTAACTCTATTCACAATGCTGGGAGTGCTCTATTCACAACGCTGGTAGTAACTCTATTCACAACGCTGGGAGTAACTCAATTCACAACGCTGGGATTAACTCTATTCACAACTCTGGTAGTAACACTATTCACAATGCTGGTAGTAACTATATTCACAACGCTGGTAATAACTCTATTCACAGCACTGGTAGTAACTCTATTCACAAAGCTGGGAGTAACTCTATTCACAACGCTGTTAGCAACTCTATTCACAACGCTGGTAGTAACTCTATTCATAACGCTGGTAGTAACTCTATTCACAACGCTGGTAGTAACTCTATTCACAACGCTGGTAGTAACACTATTCGCAACGCTGGCAGTAACTCTATTCACAACGTTGGTAGTAACTGTATTCACAACGCTGGTAGTAACTCCATTCACAACGCTGTTAGTATCTCTATTGACAACGCTGGTAGTGACTCTATTCACAACGCTGGTAGCGACTCTATTCACAACGCTGGTAGCGACTCTATTCACAACGCTGGCAGCGACTCTATTCACAACGCTGGCAGCGAGTCTATTCACAACGCTGGCAGCGAGTCTATTCACAACGCTGGCAGCGACTCTATTCACAACGCTGGCAGCGACTCTTTTCACAACGCTTGGAGTAACTCTATTCACAGCGCTGGTAGTGACTCTATTCACAACGCTGGTATTAACTGTATTCACAACGCTGTTAGTTACTCTATGCACAACGCTGGTAGCGACTCTATTCACAGCGCTGGTAGCGACTCTATTCACAACGCTGGTAGGGACTCTATTCACAACGCTGATAGGGACTCTATTCACAATGCTGGTAGCGATTCTATTCACAACGCTGGTAGCGTCCCTATTCACAATGCTGGTAGCGACTCTTTTCACAACGCTGGTAGCGACTCTATTCACAACGCTGGGAGTGACTCTATTCACGAGGCTGGTAGCGAGTCTATTCACAAAGCTGGTAGCTACTCTATTCACAACGCTGGTAGCGACTCTATTCACAACGCTGGAAGTAACTCTATTCACCACGCTGTGAGTAACACTATTCACAACGCTGGTAGTAACACTATTCACAACGCTGGGAGTAACTCTATTCACAAAGCTGGGAGTAACTCTATTCACAACGCTGGTAGTAACTCTATTCGCAACGCTGGTAGTAACTCTTAACAAAGCTGGCAGTAACTCTATTAACAACGCTGGTAGTAACTCGAATCACAACGCTGGTAGTGACTCTATTCACAACGCTGGTAGTGAGACTATTCACAACTCTGGGAGTAACTCTATTCACAATGCTGGGAGTAACTCTATTCACAATGCTGGGAGTACTCTATTCACAAGGCTGGTAGTAACTCTATTCACAACGCAGCTAGTAACTCTATTCACAACGCTAGGAATAATTCAATTCGCAACGCTGGGATTAACTCTATTCACAACGCTGCTAGTAACTCATTTCCAACGCTAGTCCTAACTCTATTAACAACGCTGGTAGTAACTCTATTCACAACTCTGGTAGTAACACTATTCACAACGCTGGTAGTAACTCTATTCGCAACGCTGGTATTAACTCTATTCGCAACGCTGGTAGTAACTCTATTAACAACGCTGGTAGTAACTCTATTCACAACGCTAGTAGTAACTCTATTCACAACGCTGGTAGTGACTCTATTCACAACGCTAGTAGTAACTCTATTCATAACGCTGGGAGTAACTCTATTCACAACGCTGGGAGCGCTCTATTCACAAGGCTGGTTGTAACTCTATTAACAACGCTGGTAGTAACTCTATTCGCAACGCTAGTAGTAACTCTATTCACAACGCTGGTAGTAACTCTATTCACACGCTGGTAGTAACTCCATTCACAACGCTGGTAGTCACTGTATTAACAACGCTGGTAGTAACACTATTCACAACGCTGGTAGTAACTCAATTCACAACGCTGGTAGTAAATCTATTCACAACGCTGGTAGTAACCCTATTCACAACGCTGGTAGTAACTCTAATCACAACGCTGGTAGTAACTCGATTCACAACGCTGGTAGTAACACTATTCACAACGCTGGTAGTAACTCTATTCACAACGCTGGTAGTGACTCTATTCACAACGCTGGTAGTAACACTATTCACAACGCTGGTAGTAACACTATTCACAACGCTGGTAGCGACTCTATTCACAACGCTGGTCGTAACTCTATTCACCACGCTGGTAGTAACTCTGTTCACAACGCTGGTAGTGACTCTATTCACAACGCTGGTAGCGTCTCTATTCACAACGCTGGTAGTGACTCTATTCACAACGCTGGTAGGGACTCTATTTACAACGCTGGCACCGACTCTATTCACAACGCTGGCAGCGACTCTATTCACAACGCTGGCAGCGACTCTATTCACAACGCTGGCAGCGACTCTATTCACAACGCTGGCAGTTACTCAATTCACAACGCTGGCAGCGACTCTATTCACAACGCTTGGAGTGACTCTATTCACAGCGCTGGTAGTGACTCTATTCACAACGCAGTTAGTAACTCTATTCACAACGCTGGTAGTGACTCTATTCACAGCGCTGGTAGTGACTCTATTCACAACGCTGGTAGTAACTCCATTCACAACGCTGTTAGTATCTCTATTGACAACGCTGGTAGTGACTCTATTCACAACGCTGGTAGCGACTCTATTCACAATGCTGGCAGCGACTCTATTCACAACGCTTGCAGCGACTCTATTCACAACGCAGGCAGCGAGTCTATTCACAACGCTGGCAGCGAGTCTATTCACAACGCTGGCAGCGACTCTATTCACAACGCTGGCAGCGACTCTTTTCACAACGCTTGGAGTAACTCTATTCACAGCGCTGGTAGTGACTCTATTCACAACGCTGGTATTAACTGTATTCACAACGCTGTTTGTTACTCTATGCACAACGCTGGTAGCGACTCTATTCACAGCGCTGGTAGCGACTCTATTCACAACGCTGGTAGGGACTCTATTCACAATGCTGGTAGCGATTCTATTCACAACGCTGGTAGCGACTCTATTCACAACGCTGGTAGCGACTCTTTTCACAACGCTGGTAGCGACTCTATTCACAACGCTGGGAGTGACTCTATTCACGAGGCTGGTAGCGAGTCTATTCACAAAGCTGGTAGCTACTCTATTCACAACGCTGGTAGCGACTCTATTCACAACGCTGGAAGTAACTCTATTCACCACGCTGTGAGTAACTCTATTCACAACGCTGGTAGTAACATTATTCACAACGCTGGGAGTAACTCTATTCACAAAGCTGGGAGTAACTCTATTCACAACGCTGGTAGTAACTCTATTCGCAACGCTGGTAGTAACTCTTAACAACGCTGGCAGTAACTCTATTAACAACGCTGGTAGTAACTCGAATCACAACGCTGGTAGTGACTCTATTCACAACGCTGGTAGTGAGACTATTCACAACTCTGGGAGTAACTCTATTCACAATGCTGGGAGTAACTCTATTCACAATGCTGGGAGTACTCTATTCACAAGGCTGGTAGTAACTCTATTCACAACGCAGCTAGTAACTCTATTCACAACGCTGGGAATAATTCAATTCGCAACGCTGGGATTAACTCTATTCACAACGCTGTTAGTATCTCTATTGACAACGCTGGTAGTGACTCTATTCACAACGCTGGTAGCGACTCTATTCACAACGCTGGTAGCGACTCTATTCACAACGCTGGCAGCGACTCTATTCACAACGCTGGCAGCGAGTCTATTCACAACGCTGGCAGCGAGTCTATTCACAACGCTGGCAGCGACTCTATTCACAACGCTGGCAGCGACTCTTTTCACAACGCTTGGAGTAACTCTATTCACAGCGCTGGTAGTGACTCTATTCACAACGCTGGTATTAACTGTATTCACAACGCTGTTAGTTACTCTATGCACAACGCTGGTAGCGACTCTATTCACAGCGCTGGTAGCGACTCTATTCACAACGCTGGTAGGGACTCTATTCACAACGCTGATAGGGACTCTATTCACAATGCTGGTAGCGATTCTATTCACAACGCTGGTAGCGACTCTATTCACAATGCTGGTAGCGACTCTTTTCACAACGCTGGTAGCGACTCTATTCACAACGCTGGGAGTGACTCTATTCACGAGGCTGGTAGCGAGTCTATTCACAAAGCTGGTAGCTACTCTATTCACAACGCTGGTAGCGACTCTATTCACAACGCTGGAAGTAACTCTATTCACCACGCTGTGAGTAACACTATTCACAACGCTGGTAGTAACACTATTCACAACGCTGGGAGTAACTCTATTCACAAAGCTGGGAGTAACTCTATTCACAACGCTGGTAGTAACTCTATTCGCAACGCTGGTAGTAACTCTTAACAACGCTGGCAGTAACTCTATTAACAACGCTGGTAGTAACTCGAATCACAACGCTGGTAGTGACTCTATTCACAACGCTGGTAGTGAGACTATTCACAACTCTGGGAGTAACTCTATTCACAATGCTGGGAGTAACTCTATTCACAATGCTGGGAGTACTCTATTCACAAGGCTGGTAGTAACTCTATTCACAACGCAGCTAGTAACTCTATTCACAACGCTAGGAATAATTCAATTCGCAACGCTGGGATTAACTCTATTCACAACGCTGCTAGTAACTCATTTCCAACGCTGGTCCTAAATCTATTAACAACGCTGGTAGTAACTCTATTCACAACTCTGGTAGTAACACTATTCACAACGCTGGTAGTAACTCTATTCGCAACGCTGGTATTAACTCTATTCGCAACGCTGGTAGTAACTCTATTAACAACGCTGGTAGTAACTCTATTCACAACGCTAGTAGTAACTCTATTCACAACGCTGGTAGTGACTCTATTCACAACGCTAGTAGTAACTCTATTCATAACGCTGGGAGTAACTCTATTCACAACGCTGGGAGCGCTCTATTCACAAGGCTGGTTGTAACTCTATTAACAACGCTGGTAGTAACTCTATTCGCAACGCTAGTAGTAACTCTATTCACAACGCTGGTAGTAACTCTATTCACACGCTGGTAGTAACTCCATTCACAACGCTGGTAGTCACTGTATTAACAACGCTGGTAGTAACACTATTCACAACGCTGGTAGTAACTCAATTCACAACGCTGGTAGTAAATCTATTCACAACGCTGGTAGTAACCCTATTCACAACGCTGGTAGTAACTCTATTCACAACGCTGGTAGTAACTCGATTCACAACGCTGGTAGTAACACTATTCACAACGCTGGTAGTAACTCTATTCACAACGCTGGTAGTGACTCTATTCACAACGCTGGTAGTAACACTATTCACAACGCTGGTAGTAACACTATTCACAACGCTGGTAGCGACTCTATTCACAACGCTGGTCGTATCTCTATTCACCACGCTGGTAGTAACTCTGTTCACAACGCTGGTAGTGACTCTATTCACAACGCTGGTAGCGTCTCTATTCACAACGCTGGTAGTGACTCTATTCACAACGCTGGTAGGGACTCTATCTACAACGCTGGCACCGACTCTATTCACAACGCTGGCAGCGACTCTATTCACAACGCTGGCAGCGACTCTATTCACAACGCTGGCAGCGACTCTATTCACAACGCTGGCAGTTACTCAATTCACAACGCTGGCAGCGACTCTATTCACAACGCTTGGAGTGACTCTATTCACAGCGCTGGTAGTGACTCTATTCACAACGCAGTTAGTAACTCTATTCACAACGCTGGTAGTGACTCTATTCACAGCGCTGGTAGTGACTCTATTCACAACGCTGGTAGTAACTCCATTCACAACGCTGTTAGTATCTCTATTGACAACGCTGGTAGTGACTCTATTCACAACGCTGGTAGCGACTCTATTCACAATGCTGGCAGCGACTCTATTCACAATGCTTGCAGCGACTCTATTCACAACGCTGGCAGCGAGTCTATTCACAACGCTGGCAGCGAGTCTATTCACAACGCTGGCAGCGACTCTATTCACAACGCTGGCAGCGACTCTTTTCACAATGCTTGGAGTAACTCTATTCACAGCGCTGGTAGTGACTCTATTCACAACGCTGGTATTAACTGTATTCACAACGCTGTTAGTTACTCTATGCACAACGCTGGTAGCGACTCTATTCACAGCGCTGGTAGCGACTCTATTCACAACGCTGGTAGGGACTCTATTCACAACGCTGATAGGGACTCTATTCACAATGCTGGTAGCGATTCTATTCACAACGCTGGTAGCGACTCTATTCACAACGCTGGTAGCGACTCTTTTCACAACGCTGGTAGCGACTCTATTCACAACGCTGGGAGTGACTCTATTCACGAGGCTGGTCGCGAGTCTATTCACAAAGCTGGTAGCTACTCTATTCACAACGCTGGTAGCGACTCTATTCACAACGCTGGAAGTAACTCTATTCACCACGCTGTGAGTAACTCTATTCACAACGCTGGTAGTAACATTATTCACAACGCTGGGAGTAACTCTATTCACAAAGCTGGGAGTAACTCTATTCACAACGCTGGTAGTAACTCTATTCGCAACGCTGGTAGTAACTCTTAACAACGCTGGCAGTAACTCTATTAACAACGCTGGTAGTAACTCGAATCACAACGCTGGTAGTGACTCTATTCACAACGCTGGTAGTGAGACTATTCACAACTCTGGGAGTAACTCTATTCACAATGCTGGGAGTAACTCTATTCACAATGCTGGGAGTACTCTATTCACAAGGCTGGTAGTAACTCTATTCACAACGCAGCTAGTAACTCTATTCACAACGCTGGGAATAATTCAATTCGCAACGCTGGGATTAACTCTATTCACAACGCTGCTAGTAACTCATTTCCAACGCTGGTCCTAACTCTATTAACAACGCTGGTAATAACTCTATTCACAACTCTGGTAGTAACACTATTCACAACGCTGCTAGTAACTCTATTCGCAACGCTGGTATTAACTCTATTCGCAACGCTGGTAGTAACTCTATTAACAACGCTGGTAGTAACTCTATTCACAACGCTGGGAGTAACTCTATTCACAACGCTGGTAGTTACTCTATTCACAACGCTATGAGTACCTCTATTCACAAAGCTGGGAGTAACTCTATTCACAACGCTGGTAGTAACTCTATTCGCAACGCTGGTATTAACTCTATTCGCAACGCTGGTAGTAACTCTATTAACAAAGCTGGTAGTAAATCTATTCACAACGCTAGTAGTAACTCTATTCACAACGCTGGTAGTGACTCTATTCACAACGCTGGTATTAACTCTATTCACAACGCTGGGAGTAACTCTATTCACAACGCTGGGAGTAACTCTATTCACAACGCTGGTAGTAACTCTATTCGCAACGCTGGTATTAACTCTATTCGCAATGCAGGTAGTAACTCTATTAACAACGCTGGTAGTAACTCTATTCACAACGCTAGTAGTAACTCTATTCACAACGCTGGTAGTGACTCTATTCACAACGCTAGTAGTAACTCTATTCACAACGCTGGGAGTAACTCTATTCACAACGCTGGGAGTGCTCTATTCACAAGGCTGGTTGTAACTCTATTAACAACGCTGGTAGTAACTCTATTCGCAACGCTAGTAGTAACTCTATTCACAACGCTGGTAGTAACTCTATTCACACGCTGGTAGTAACTCCATTCACAACGCTGGTAGTGACTGTATTAACAACGCTGGTAGTAACACTATTCACAACGCTGGTAGTAACTCAATTCACAACGCTGGTAGTAAATCTATTCACAACGCTGGTAGTAACCCTATTCACAACGCTGGTAGTAACTCTATTCACAACGCTGGTAGTAACTCGATTCACAACGCTGGTAGTAACACTATTCACAACGCTGGTAGTAACTCTATTCACAACGCTGGTAGTGACTCTATTCACAACGCTGGTAGTAACACTATTCACAACGCTGGTAGTAACACTATTCACAACGCTGGTAGCGACTCTATTCACAACGCTGGTCGTAACTCTATTCACCACGCTGGTAGTAAGTCTGTTCACAACGCTGGTAGTGACTCTATTCACAACGCTGGTAGCGTCTCTATTCACAACGCTGGTAGTGACTCTATTCACAACGCTGGTAGGGACTATATTTACAACGCTGGCACCGACTCTATTCACAACGCTGGCAGCGACTCTATTCACAACGCTGGCAGCGACTCTATTCACAACGCTGGCAGCGACTCAATTCACAACGCTGGCAGCGACTCTATTCACAACGCTTGGAGTGACTCTATTCACAGCGCTGGTAGTGACTCTATTCACAACGCTGGTTGTCACTCTATTCACAACGCTGGTAGTGACTCTATTCACAACGCTGGTATTTACTCTATTCACAACGCAGGTAGTAACTCTATTCACAACGCTGGTAGTGACTCTATTCACAGCGCTGGTAGTGACTCTATTCACAACGCTGGTAGTAACTCCATTCACAACGCTGTTAGTATCTCTATTGACAACGCTGGTAGTGACTCTATTCACAACGCTGGTAGCGACTCTATTCACAATGCAGGCAGCGACTCTATTCACAACGCTGGCAGCGACTCTATTCACAACGCTGGCAGCGAGTCCATTCACAACGCTAGCAGCGACTCTATTCACAACGCTGGCAGCGACTCTATTCACAATGCTTGGAGTAACTCTATTCACAGCGCTGGTAGTGACTCTATTCACAACGCTGGTATTAACTGTATTCACAACGCTGGTAATAACTCTATTCACAACACTGGAAGTAACTCTATTCACAAAGCTGGGAGTAACTCTATTCACAACGCTGGTAGCAAGTCTATTCACAACGCTGGTAATAACTCTATACATAACGCTGGTAGTAACTCTATTCACAACGCTGGTAGTAACTCTATTCATAACGCTGGTAGTAACACTATTCACAACGCTGGTAGTAACTCTATTCACAACGCTGGTAGTAAACCTATTCTCAACGCTGGCAGTAACTCTATTCACAACGTTGGTAGTAACTGTATTCACAACGCTGGTAGTAACTCTATTCACAACGCTAGTAGTAACTCTATTCACAACGCTGGTAGTGGCTCTATTCACAACACTGGGAGTAACTCTATTCACAACGCTGGGAGTGCTCTATTCACAACGCTGGTAGTAACTCTATTCACAACGCTGGGAGTAACTCAATTCACAACGCTGGGATTAACTCTATTCACAACTCTGGTAGTAACACTATTCACAAGGCTGGTAGTAACTCTATTCACAATGCTGGTAATAACTCTATTCACAACACTGGTAGTTACTCTATTCACAAAGCTGGGAGTAACTCTATTCACAACGCTGTTAGCAACTCTATTCACAAGACTGTTAGTAACTCTATTCACAACTCTGTTAGTAACTCTATTCACAACGCTGGTAGTAACTCTATTCACAACGCTGGTAGTAACTCTATTCATAAGGCAGGTAGTAACTCTATTCACAACGCTGGTAGTAACTCTATTCACAACGCTGTTAGTAACTCTATTCACAACGCTGGTAGTAACTCTATTCACAAGGCTGGTCGTAACACTATTCACAACGCTGGTAGTAACTCTATTCACAATGCTGGTAGTAACTCTATTCACAACGCTGGTAGTGACTCTATTCACAACGCTGGTAGTAATTCTATTCACAACGCTGGGAGTAACTCTATTCACAACGCTGGTAGTAACTCTATTCACAACGCTGGTAGTGGCTCTATTCACAACACTGGGAGTAACTCTATTCACAACGCTTGGAGTGCTCTATTCACAACGCTGGTAGTAACTCTATTCACAACGCTGGGAGTAACTCAATTCACAACGCTGGGATTAACTCTATTCACAACTCTGGTAGTAACACTATTCACAACGCTGGTAGTAACTCTATTCACAACGCTGGTAATAACTCTATTCACAGCACTGGTAGAAACTCTATTCACAAAGCTGGGAGTAACTCTATTCACAACGCTGTTAGCAACTCTATTCACAACGCTGGTAGTAACTCTATTCATAACGCTGGTAGTAACTCTATTCACAACGCTGGTAGTAACTCTATTCACAACGCTGGTAGTAACACTATTCTCAACGCTGGCAGTAACTCTATTCACAACGTTGGTAGTAACTGTATTCACAACGCTGGTAGTAACTCCATTCACAACGCTGTTAGTATCTCTATTGACAACGCTGGTAGTGACTCTATTCACAACGCTGGTAGCGACTCTATTCACAACGCTGGTAGCGACTCTATTCACAACGCTGGCAGCGACTCTACTCACAACGCTGGCAGCGAGTCTATTCACAACGCTGGCAGCGAGTCTATTCACAACGCTGGCAGCGACTCTATTCACAACGCTGGCAGCGACTCTTTTCACAACGCTTGGAGTAACTCTATTCACAGCGCTGGTAGTGACTCTATTCACAACGCTGGTATTAACTGTATTAACAACGCTGTTAGTTACTCTATTCACAACGCTGGTAGCGACTCTATTCACAGCGCTGGTAGCGACTCTATTCACAACGCTGGTAGGGACTCTATTCACAACGCTGATAGGGACTCTATTCACAATGCTGGTAGCGATTCTATTCACAAGGCTGGTTGTAACTCTATTAACAACGCTGGTAGTAACTCTATTCGCAATGCTAGTAGTAACTATTCACAACGCTGGTAGTAACTCTATTCACACGCTGGTAGTAACTCCATTCACAATGCTGGTAGTGACTGTATTAACAACGCTGGTAGTAACACTATTCACAACGCTGGTAGTAACTCAATTCACAACGCTGGTAGTAAATCTATTCACAACGCTGGTAGTAACCCTATTCACAACGCTGGTAGTAACTCTATTCACAACGCTGGTAGTATCTCGATTCACAACGCTGGTAGTAACACTATTCACAACGCTGGTAGTAACTCTATTCACAACGCTGGTAGTGACTCTATTCACAACGCTGGTAGTAACACTATTCACAACGCTGGTAGTAACACTATTCACAACGCTGGTAGCGACTCTATTCACAACGCTGGTCGTAACTCTATTCACCACGCTGGTAGTAACTCTGTTCACAACGCTGGTAGTGACTCTATTCACAACGCTGGTAGCGTCTCTATTCACAACGCTGGTAGTGACTCTATTCACAACGCTGGTAGGGACTATATTTACAACGCTGGCACCGACTCTATTCACAACGCTGGCAGCGACTCTATTCACAACGCTGGCAGCGACTCTATTCACAACGCTGGCAGCGACTCTATTCACAACGCTGGCAGCGACTCAATTCACAACGCTGGCAGAGACTCTATTCACAAAGCTTGGAGTGACTCTATTCACAGCGCTGGTAGTGACTCTATTCACAACGCTGGTTGTCACTCTATTCACAACGCTGGTAGTGACTCTTTTCACAACGCTGGTATTTACTCTATTCACAACGCAGGTAGTAACTCTATTCACAACGCTGGTAGTGACTCTATTCACAGCGCTGGTCGTGACTCTATTCACAACGCTGGTAGTAACTCCATTCACAACGCTGTTAGTATCTCTATTGACAACGCTGGTAGTGACTCTATTCACAACGCTGGTAGCGACTCTATTCACAATGCAGGCAGCGACTCTATTCACAACGCTGGCAGCGACTCTATTCACAACGCTGGCAGCGAGTCTATTCACAACGCTGGCAGCGACTCTATTCACAACGCTGGCAGCGACTCTATTCACAATGCTTGGAGTAACTCTATTCACAGCGCTGGTAGTGACTCTATTCACAACGCTGGTATTAACTGTATTCACAACGCTGGTAATAACTCTATTCACAACACTGGAAGTAACTCTATTCACAAAGCTGGGATTAACTCTATTCACAACGCTGGTAGCAACTCTATTCACAACGCTGGTAATAACTCTATATATAAAGCTGGTAGTAACTCTATTCACAACGCTGGTATTAACTCTATTCACAAAGCTGGGAGTAACTCTATTCACAACGCTGGTAGTAACACTATTCACAACGCTGGTAGTAACTCTATTCACAACGCTGGTAGTAACACTATTCACAACGCTGGTAGCGACTCTATTCACAACGCTGGTCGTAACTCTATTCACCACGCTGGTAGTAACTCTGTTCACAACGCTGGTAGTGACTCTATTCACAACGCTGGTAGCGTCTCTATTCACAACGCTGGTAGTGACTCTATTCACAACGCTGGTAGGGACTATATTTACAACGCTGGCACCGACTCTATTCACAACGCTGGCAGCGACTCTATTCACAACGCTGGCAGCGACTCTATTCACAACGCTGGCAGCGACTCTATTCACAACGCTGGCAGCGACTCAATTCACAACGCTGGCAGCGACTCTATTCACAACGCTTGGAGTGACTCTATTCACAGCGCTGGTAGTGACTCTATTCACAACGCTGGTTGTCACTCTATTCACAACGCTGGTAGTGACTCTATTCACAACGCTGGTATTTACTCTATTCACAACGCAGGTAGTAACTCTATTCACAACGCTGGTAGTGACTCTATTCACAGCGCTGGTAGTGACTCTATTCACAACGCTGGTAGTAACTCCATTCACAACGCTGTTAGTATCTCTATTGACAACGCTGGTAGTGACTCTATTCACAACGCTGGTAGCGACTCTATTCACAATGCAGGCAGCGACTCTATTCACAACGCTGGCAGCGACTCTATTCACAACGCTGGCAGCGAGTCTATTCACAACGCTGGCAGCGACTCTATTCACAACGCTGGCAGCGACTCTATTCACAATGCTTGGAGTAACTCTATTCACAGCGCTGGTAGTGACTCTATTCACAACGCTGGTATTAACTGTATTCACAACGCTGGTAATAACTCTATTCACAACACTGGAAGTAACTCTATTCACAAAGCTGGGAGTAACTCTATTCACAACGCTGGTAGCAAGTCTATTCACAACGCTGGTAATAACTCTATACATAACGCTGGTAGTAACTCTATTCACAACGCTGGTAGTAACTCTATTCATAACGCTGGTAGTAACACTATTCACAACGCTGGTAGTAACTCTATTCACAACGCTGGTAGTAAACCTATTCTCAACGCTGGCAGTAACTCTATTCACAACGTTGGTAGTAACTGTATTCACAACGCTGGTAGTAACTCTATTCACAACGCTAGTAGTAACTCTATTCACAACGCTGGTAGTGGCTCTATTCACAAAACTGGGAGTAACTCTATTCACAACGCTGGGAGTGCTCTATTCACAACGCTGGTAGTAACTCTATTCACAACGCTGGGAGTAACTCAATTCACAACGCTGGGATTAACTCTATTCACAACTCTGGTAGTAACACTGTTCACAACGCTGGTAGTAACTCTATTCACAATGCTGGTAATAACTCTATTCACAACACTGGTAGTTACTCTATTCACAAAGCTGGGAGTAACTCTATTCACAACGCTGTTAGCAACTCTATTCACAAGACTGTTAGTAACTCTATTCACAAATCTGTTAGTAACTCTATTCACAACGCTGGTAGTAACTCTATTCACAACGCTGGTAGTAACTCTATTCACAACGCTGGGAGTAACTCAATTCACAACGCTGGGATTAACTCTATTCACAACTCTGGTAGTAACACTATTCACAACGCTGGTAGTAACTCTATTCACAATGCTGGTAATAACTCTATTCACAACACTGGTAGTTACTCTATTCACAAAGCTGGGAGTAACTCTATTCACAACGCTGTTAGCAACTCTATTCACAAGACTGTTAGTAACTCTATTCACAAATCTGTTAGTAACTCTATTCACAACGCTGGTAGTAACTCTATTCACAACGCTGGTAGTAACTCTATTCATAAGGCAGGTAGTAACTCTATTCACAACGCTGGTAGTAACTCTATTCACAACGCTGTTAGTAACTCTATTCACAACGCTGGTAGTAACTCTATTCACAATGCTGGTAGTAACTCTATTCACAACGCTGGTAGTGACTCTATTCACAACGCTGTTAGTAATTCTATTCACAACGCTGGGAGTAACTCTATTCACAACGCTGGTAGTAACTCTATTCACAACGCTGGTAGTGGCTCTATTCACAACACTGGGAGTAACTCTATTCACAACGCTGGGAGTGCTCTATTCACAACGCTGGTAGTAACTCTATTCACAACGCTGGGAGTAACTCAATTCACAACGCTGGGATTAACTCTATTCACAACTCTGGTAGTAACACTATTCACAACGCTGGTAGTAACTCTATTCACAACGCTGGTAATAACTCTATTCACAGCACTGGTAGTAACTCTATTCACAAAGCTGGGAGTAACTCTATTCACAACGCTGTTAGCAACTCTATTCACAACGCTGGTAGTAACTCTATTCATAACGCTGGTAGTAACTCTATTCACAACGCTGGTAGTAACTCTATTCACAACGCTGGTAGTAACACTATTCTCAACGCTGGCAGTAACTCTATTCACAACGTTGGTAGTAACTGTATTCACAACGCTGGTAGTAACTCCATTCACAACGCTGTTATTATCTCTATTGACAACGCTGGTAGTGACTCTATTCACAACGCTGGTAGCGACTCTATTCACAACGCTGGTAGCGACTCTATTCACAACGCTGGCAGCGACTCTATTCACAACGCTGGCAGCGAGTCTATTCACAACGCTGGCAGCGACTCTATTCACAACGCTGGCAGCGACTCTTTTCACAACGCTTGGAGTAACTCTATTCACAGCGCTGGTAGTGACTCTATTCACAACGCTGGTATTAACTGTATTCACAACGCTGTTAGTTACTCTATTCACAACGCTGGTAGCGACTCTATTCACAGCGCTGGTAGCGACTCTATTCACAACGCTGGTAGGGACTCTATTCACAACGCTGATAGGGACTCTATTCACAATGCTGGTAGCGATTCTATTCACAAGGCTGGTTGTAACTCTATTAACAACGCTGGTAGTAACTCTATTCGCAACGCTAGTAGTAACTCTATTCACAACGCTGGTAGTAACTCTATTCACACGCTGGTAGTAACTCCATTCACAATGCTGGTAGTGACTGTATTAACAACGCTGGTAGTAACACTATTCACAACGCTGGTAGTAACTCAATTCACAACGCTGGTAGTAAATCTATTCACAACGCTGGTAGTAACCCTATTCACAACGCTGGTAGTAACTCTATTCACAACGCTGGTAGTAACTCGATTCACAACGCTGGTAGTAACACTATTCACAACGCTGGTAGTAACTCTATTCACAACGCTGGTAGTGACTCTATTCACAACGCTGGTAGTAACACTATTCACAACGCTGGTAGTAACACTATTCACAACGCTGGTAGCGACTCTATTCGCAACGCTGGTCGTAACTCTATTCACCACGCTGGTAGTAACTCTGTTCACAACGCTGGTAGTGACTCTATTCACAACGCTGGTAGCGTCTCTATTCACAACGCTGGTAGTGACTCTATTCACAACGCTGGTAGGGACTATATTTACAACGCTGGCACCGACTCTATTCACAACGCTGGCAGCGACTCTATTCACAACGCTGGCAGCGACTATATTTACAACGCTGGCACCGACTCTATTCACAACGCTGGCAGCGACTCTATTCACAACGCTGGCAGCGACTCTATTCACAACGCTGGCAGCGACTCTATTCACAACGCTGGCAGCGACTCAATTCACAACGCTGGCAGCGACTCTATTCACAACGCTTGGAGTGACTCTATTCACAGCGCTGGTAGTGACTCTATTCACAACGCTGGTTGTCACTCTATTCACAACGCTGGTAGTGACTCTATTCACAACGCTGGTATTTACTCTATTCACAACGCAGGTAGTAACTCTATTCACAACGCTGGTAGTCACTCTATTCACAGCGCTGGTAGTGACTCTATTCACAACGCTGGTAGTAACTCCATTCACAACGCTGTTAGTATCTCTATTGACAACGCTGGTAGTGACTCTATTCACAACGCTGGTAGCGACTCTATTCACAATGCAGGCAGCGACTCTATTCACAACGCTGGCAGCGACTCTATTCACAACGCTGGCAGCGAGTCTATTCACAACGCTGGCAGCGACTCTATTCACAACGCTGGCAGCGACTCTATTCACAATGCTTGGAGTAACTCTATTCACAGCGCTGGTAGTGACTCTATTCACAACGCTGGTATTAACTGTATTCACAACGCTGGTAATAACTCTATTCACAACACTGGAAGTAACTCTATTCACAAAGCTGGGATTAACTCTATTCACAACTCTGGTAGTAACACTATTCACAACGCTGGTAGTAACTCTATTCACAAAGCTGGTAATAACTCTATTCACAACACTGGTAGTTACTCTATTCACAAAGCTGGGAGTAACTCTATTCACAACGCTGTTAGCAACTCTATTCACAAGACTGTTAGTAACTCTATTCACAAATCTGTTAGTAACTCTATTCACAACGCTGGTAGTAACTCTATTCACAACGCTGGTAGTAACTCTATTCACAACGCTGGGAGTAACTCAATTCACAACGCTGGGATTAACTCTATTCACAACTCTGGTAGTAACACTATTCACAACGCTGGTAGTAACTCTATTCACAATGCTGGTAATAACTCTATTCACAACACTGGTAGTTACTCTATTCACAAAGCTGGGAGTAACTCTATTCACAACGCTGTTAGCAACTCTATTCACAAGACTGTTAGTAACTCTATTCACAAATCTGTTAGTAACTCTATTCACAACGCTGGTAGTAACTCTATTCACAACGCTGGTAGTAACTCTATTCATAAGGCAGGTAGTCACTCTATTCACAACGCTGGTAGTAACTCTATTCACAACGCTGTTAGTAACTCTATTCACAACGCTGGTAGTAACTCTATTCACAATGCTGGTAGTAACTCTATTCACAACGCTGGTAGTGACTCTATTCACAACGCTGGTAGTAATTCTATTCACAATGCTGGGAGTAACTCTATTCACAACGCTGGTAGTAACTCTATTCACAACGCTGGTAGTGGCTCTATTCACAACACTGGGAGTAACTCTATTCACAACCCTGGGAGTGCTCTATTCACAACGCTGGTAGTAACTCTATTCACAACGCTGGGAGTAACTCAATTCACAACGCTGGGATTAACTCTATTCACAACTCTGGTAGTAACACTATTCACAACGCTGGTAGTAACTCTATTCACAACGCTGGTAATAACTCTATTCACAGCACTGGTAGTAACTCTATTCACAAAGCTGGGAGTAACTCTATTCACAACGCTGTTAGCAACTCTATTCACAACGCTGGTAGTAACTCTATTCATAACGCTGGTAGTAACTCTATTCACAACGCTGGTAGTAACTCTATTCACAACGCTGGTAGTAACACTATTCTCAACGCTGGCAGTAACTCTATTCACCATGTTGGTAGTAACTGTATTCACAACGCTGGTAGTAACTCCATTCACAACGCTGTTATTATCTCTATTGACAACGCTGGTAGTGACTCTATTCACAACGCTGGTAGCGACTCTATTCACAACGCTGGTAGCGACTCGATTCACAACGCTGGCAGCGAGTCTATTCACAACGCTGGCAGCGAGTCTATTCACAACGCTGGCAGCGACTCTATTCACAACGCTGGCAGCGACTCTTTTCACAACGCTTGGAGTAACTCTATTCACAGCGCTGGTAGTGACTCTATTCACAACGCTGGTATTAACTGTATTCACAACGCTGTTAGTTACTCTATTCACAACGCTGGTAGCGACTCTATTCACAGCGCTGGTAGCGACTCTATTCACAACGCTGGTAGGGACTCTATTCACAACGCTGATAGGGACTCTATTCACAATGCTGGTAGCGATTCTATTCACAAGGCTGGTTGTAACTCTATTAACAACGCTGGTAGTAACTCTATTCGCAACGCTAGTAGTAACTCTATTCACAACGCTGGTAGTAACTCCATTCACACGCTGGTAGTAACTCCATTCACAATGCTGGTAGTGACTGTATTAACAACGCTGGTAGTAACAATATTCACAACGCTGGTAGTAACTCAATTCACAACGCTGGTAGTAAATCTATTCAAAACGCTGGTAGTAACCCTATTCACAACGCTGGTAGTAACTCTATTCACAACGCTGGTAGTAACTCGATTCACAACGCTGGTAGTAACACTATTCACAACGCTGGTAGTAACTCTATTCACAACGCTGGTAGTGACTCTATTCACAACGCTGGTAGTAACACTATTCACAACGCTGGTAGTAACACTATTCACAACGCTGGTAGCGACTCTATTCACAACGCTGGTCGTAACTCTATTCACCACGCTGGTAGTAACTCTGTTCACAACGCTGGTAGTGACTCTATTCACAACGCTGGTAGCGTCTCTATTCACAACGCTGGTAGTGACTCTATTCACCACGCTGGTAGGGACTATATTTACAACGCTGGCACCGACTCTATTCACAACGCTGGCAGCGACTCTATTCACAACGCTGGCAGCGACTCTATTCACAACGCTGGCAGCGACTCTATTCACAACGCTGGCAGCGACTCAATTCACAACGCTGGCAGCGACTCTATTCACAAAGCTTGGAGTGACTCTATTCACAGCGCTGGTAGTGACTCTATTCACAACGCTGGTTGTCACTCTATTCACAACGCTGGTAGTGACTCTATTCACAACGCTGGTATTTACTCTATTCACAACGCAGGTAGTAACTCTATTCACAACGCTGGTAGTCACTCTATTCACAGCGCTGGTAGTGACTCTATTCACAACGCTGGTAGTAACTCCATTCACAACGCTGTTAGTATCTCTATTCACAACGCTGGTAGTGACTCTATTCGCAACGCTGGTAGCGACTCTATTCACAATGCAGGCAGCGACTCTATTCACAACGCTGGCAGCGACTCTATTCACAACGCTGGCAGCGAGTCTATTCACAACGCTGGCAGCGACTCTATTCACAACGCTGGCAGCGACTCTATTCACAATGCTTGGAGTAACTCTGTTCACAGCGCTGGTAGTGACTCTATTCACAACGCTGGTATTAACTGTATTCACAACGCTGGTAATAACTCTATTCACAACACTGGAAGTAACTCTATTCACAAAGCTGGGATTAACTCTATTCACAACGCTGGTAGCAACTCTATTCACAACGCTGGTAATAACTCTATATATAACGCTGGTAGTAACTCTATTCACAACGCTGGTATTAACTCTATTCACAAAGCTGGGAGTAACTCTATTCACAACGCTGGTAGTAACACTATTCACAACGCTGGTAGTAACTCTATTCACAACGCTGGTAGTAAACCTATTCTCAACGCTGGCAGTAACTCTATTCACAACGTTGGTAGTAACTGTATTCACAATGCTGGTAGTAACTCTATTCACAACGCTAGTAGTAACTCTATTCACAACGCTGGTAGTGGCTCTATTCACAACACTGGGAGTAACTCTATTCACAACGCTGGGAGTGCTCTATTCACAACGCTGGTAGTAACTCTATTCACAACGCTGGGAGTAACTCAATTCACAACGCTGGGATTAACTCTATTCACAACTCTGGTAGTAACACTATTCACAACGCTGGTAGTAACTCTATTCACAATGCTGGTAATAACTCTATTCACAACACTGGTAGTTACTCTATTCACAAAGCTGGGAGTAACTCTATTCACAACGCTGTTAGCAACTCTATTCACAAGACTGGTAGTAACTCTATTCACAAATCTGTTAGTAACTCTATTCACAACGCTGGTAGTAACTCTATTCATAAGGCAGGTAGTAACTCTATTCACAACGCTGGTAGTAACTCTATTCACAAGGCTGGTCGTAACACTATTCACAACGCTGGTAGTAACTCTATTCACAACGCTGGTAGTAACTCTATTCACAACGCTGATAGTGACTCTATTCACAACGCTGGTAGTAATTCTATTCACAACGCTGGGAGTAACTCTATTCACAACGCTGGTAGTAACTCTATTCACAACGCTGGTAGTGGCTCTATTCACAACACTGGGAGTAACTCTATTCACAACGCTGGGAGTGCTCTATTCACAACGCTGGTAGTAACTCTATTCACAACGCTGGGAGTAACTCAATTCACAACGCTGGGATTAACTCTATTCACAACTCTGGTAGTAACACTATTCACAACGCTGGTAGTAACTCTATTCACAACGCTGGTAATAACTCTATTCACAGCACTGGTAGTAACTCTATTCACAAAGCTGGGAGTAACTCTATTCACAACGCTGTTAGCAACTCTATTCACAACGTTGGTAGTAACTCTATTCATAACGCTGGTAGTAACTCTATTCACAACGCTGGTAGTAACTCTATTCACAACGCTGGTAGTAACACTATTCTCAACGCTGGCAGTAACTCTATTCACAACGTTGGTAGTAACTGTATTCACAACGCTGGTAGTAACTCCATTCACAACGCTGTTAATATCTCTATTGACAACGCTGGTAGTGACTCTATTCACAACGCTGGTAGCGACTCTATTCACAACGCTGGTAGCGACTCTATTCACAACGCTGGCAGCGACTCTATTCACAACGCTGGCAGCGAGTCTATTCACAACGCTGGCAGCGAGTCTATTCACAACGCTGGCAGCGACTCTATTCACAACGCTGGCAGCGACTCTTTTCACAACGCTTGGAGTAACTCTATTCACAGCGCTGGTAGTGACTCTATTCACAACGCTGGTATTAACTGTATTCACAACGCTGTTAGTTACTCTATTCGCAACGCTGGTAGCGACTCTATTCACAGCGCTGGTAGCGACTCTATTCACAACGCTGGTAGGGACTCTATTCACAACGCTGATAGGGACTCTATTCACAATGCTGGTAGCGATTCTATTCACAACGCTGGTAGCGACTCTATTCACAACGCTGGTAGCGACTCTTTTCACAACGCTGGTAGCGACTCTATTCACAACGCTGGGAGTGACTCTATTCACGAGGCTGGTAGCGAGTCTATTCACAAAGCTGGTAGCTACTCTATTCACAACGCAGGTAGCGACTCTATTCACAACGCTGGAAGTAACTCTATTCACCACGCTGTGAGGACCTCTATTCACAACGCTGGTAGTAACACTATTCACAACGCTGGGAGTAACTCTATTCGCAAAGCTGGGAGTAACTCTATTCACAACGCTGGGAGTAACTCTATTCGCAACGCTGGTAGTAACTCTTAACAACGCTGGCAGTAACTCTATTAACAACGCTGGTAGTAACTCGAATCACAACGCTGGTAGTGACTCTATTCACAACGCTGGTAGTGAGACTATTCACAACTGTGGGAGTAACTCTATTCACAATGCTGGGAGTAACTCTATTCACAATGCTGGGAGTAATCTATTCACAAGGCTGGTAGTAACTCTATTCACAACGCAGCTAGTAACTCTATTCACAACGCTGGGAATAACTCAATTCGCAACGCTGGGATTAACTCTATTCACAACGCTGCTAGTAACTCATTTCAAACGCTGGTCCTAACTCTATTAACAACGCTGGTAGTAACTCTATTCACAACTCTGGTAGTAACACTATTCACAACGCTGGTAGTCACTCTATTCACCACGCTGGTAGTGACTCTATTCACAACGCTGGTAGTGACTCTATTCACAACGCAGTTAGTAACTCTATTCACAACGCTGGTAGTGACTCTATTCACAGCGCTGGTAGTGACTCTATTCACAACGCTGGTAGTAACTCCATTCACAACGCTGTTAGTATCTCTATTGACAACGCTGGTAGTGACTCTATTCACAACGCTGGTAGCGACTCTATTCACAATGCTGGCAGCGACTCTATTCACAACTCTTGCAGCGACTCTATTCAAAACGCTGGCAGCGAGTCTATTCACAACGCTGGCAGCGACTCTATTCACAACGCTGGCAGCGACTCTATTCACAATGCTTGGAGTAACTCTATTCACAGCGCTGGTAGTGACTCTATTCACAACGCTGGTATTAACTGTATTCACAACGCTGGTAATAACTCTATTCACAACACTGGAAGTAACTCTATTCACAAAGCTGGGAGTAACTCTATTCACAACGCTGGTAGCAACTCTATTCACAACGCTGGTAGTAACTCTATTCATAACGCTGGTAGTAACACTATTCACAACGCTGGTAGTAACTCTATTCACAACGCTGGTAGTAAACCTATTCTCAACGCTGGCAGTAACTCTATTCACAACGTTGGTAGTAACTGTATTCACAAAGCTGGTAGTAACTCTATTCACAACGCAAGTAGTAACTCTATTCACAACGCTGGTAGTGGCTCTATTCACAACACTGGGAGTAACTCTATTCAGAACGCTGGGAGTGCTCTATTCACAACACTGGTAGTAACTCTATTCACAACGCTGGGAGTAACTCAATTCACAACGCCTGGATTAACTCTATTCACAACTCTGGTAGTAACACTATTCACAACGCTGGTAGTAACTCTATTCACAACGCTGGGAGTAACTCAGTTCACAACGCCTGGATTAACTCTATTCACAACTCTGGTAGTAACACTATTCACAACGCTGGGAGTAACTCTATTCACAACTCTGGTAATAACTCTATTCACAACACTGGTAGTTACTCTATTCACAAAGCTGGGAGTAACTCTATTCACAACGCTGTTAGCAACTCTATTCACAAGACTGGTAGTAACTCTATTCACAAATCTGTTAGTAACTCTATTCACAATGCTGGTAGTAACTCTATTCACAACGCTGGTAGTAACTCTATTCATAAGGCAGGTAGTAACTCTATTCACAACGCTGGTAGTAACTCTATTCACAACGCTGTTAGTAACTCTATTCACAACGCTGGTAGTAACTCTATTCACAAGGCTGGTCGTAACACTATTCACAACGCTGGTAGTAACTCTATTCCCAACGCTGGTAGTAACTCTATTCACAACGCTGGTAGTGACTCAATTCACAACGCTGGTAGTAATTCTATTCACAACGCTGGGAGTAACTCTATTCACAACGCTGGTAGTAACTCTATTCACAACGCTGGTAGTGGCTCTATTCACAACACTGGGAGTAACTCTATTCACAACGCTGGGAGTGCTCTATTCACAACGCTGGTAGTAACTCTATTCAGAACGCTGGGAGTAACTCAATTCACAACGCTGGGATTAACTCTATTCACAACTCTGGTAGTAACACTATTCACAACGCTGGTTGTAACTCTACTCACAACGCTGGTAATAACTCTATTCACAGCACTGGTAGTAACTCTATTCACAAAGCTGGGAGTAACTCTATTCACAACGCTGTTAGCAACTCTATTCACAACGCTGGTAGTAACCCTATTCATAACGCTGGTAGTAACTCTATTCACAACGCTGGTAGTAACTCTATTCACAACGCTGGTAGTAACCCTATTCTCAACGCAGGCAGTAACTCTATTCACAATGCTGGTAGTAACTCCATTCACAAAGCTGTTAGTATCTCTATTGACAACGCTGGTAGTGACTCTATTCACAACGCTGGTAGCGACTCTATTCACAACGCTGGTAGCGACTCTATTCACAACGCTGGCAGCGACTCTATTCACAACGCTGGCAGCGAGTCTATTCACAACGCTGGCAGCGAGTCTATTCACAACGCTGGCAGCGACTCTATTCACAACGCTGGCAGCGACTCTTTTCACAACGCTTGGAGGAACTCTATTCACAGCGCTGGTAGTGACTCTATTCACAACGCTGGTAGTAACTGTATTCACAACGCTTGGTAGTAACTCTATTCACAACGGTGGTAGCGACGCTATTCACAACGCTGGTAGCGATTCTATTCACAACGCTGGTAGCGACTCTATTCACAACGCTGGTAGTGACTCTATTTACAACGCTGGTAGTAACTCTATTGACAACGCTGGTAGTAACTCTATTCACAACACTGGTAGTAACTCTATTCACATCGCTGGTAGTAACTCTTTTCACAACGCTGGGAGTAACTCTATTCACAACGCTGGTAGTTACTCTATTCACAACGCTATGAGTACCTCTATTCACAAAGCTGGGAGTAACTCTATTCACAACGCTGGTAGTAACTCTATTCGCAACGCTGGTATTAACTCTATTCGCAACGCTGGTAGTAACTCTATTAACAAAGCTGGTAGTAAATCTATTCACAACGCTAGTAGTAACTCTATTCACAACGCTGGTAGTGACTCTATTCACAACGCTGGTATTAACTCTATTCACAACGCTGGGAGTAACTCTATTCACAACGCTGGGAGTAACTCTATTCACAACGCTGGTAGTAACTCTATTCGCAACGCTGGTATTAACTCTATTCGCAACGCTGGTAGTAACTCTATTAACAACGCTGGTACTAACTCTATTCACAACGCAAGTAGTAACTCTATTCACAACGCTGGTAGTGACTCTATTCACAACGCTAGTAGTAACTCTATTCACAACGCTGGGAGTAACTCTATTCACAACGCTGGGAGTGCTCTATTCACAAGGCTGGTTGTAACTCTATTAACAACGCTGGTAGTAACTCTATTCGCAACGCTCGTAGTAACTCTAATCACAACGCTGGTAGTAACTCTATCCACACGCTGGTAGTAACTCCATTCACAACGCTGGTAGTGACTGTATTAACAACGCTGGTAGTAACACTATTCACAACGCTGGTAGTAACTCAATTCACAACGCTTGTAGTAAATCTATTCACAACGCTGGTAGTAACCCTATTCACAACGCTGGTAGTAACTCTATTCACAACGCTGGTATTAACTGTATTCACAACGCTGGTTATAACTCTATTCACAACACTGGAAGTAACTCTATTCACAAAGCTGGGAGTAACTCTATTCACAACGCTGGTAGCAACTCTATTCACAACGCTGGTAGTAACTCTATACATTACGCTGGTAGTAACTCTATTCACAACGCTGGTAGTAACACTATTCACAACGCTGGTAGCGACTCTATTCACAACGCTGGTCGTAACTCTATTCACCACGCTGGTAGTAACTCTGTTCACAACGCTGGTAGTGACTCTATTCACAACGCTGGTAGCGTCTCTATTCAGAACGCTGGTAGTAACTCTATTCACAACTCTGGTAGTAACACTATTCACAACGCTGGTAGTCACTCTATTCACCACGCTGGTAGTGACTCTATTCACAACGCTGGTAGTGACTCTATTCACAACGCAGTTAGTAACTCTATTCACAACGCTGGTAGTGACTCTATTCACAGCGCTGGTAGTGACTCTATTCACAACGCTGGTAGTAACTCCATTCACAACGCTGTTAGTATCTCTATTGACAACGCTGGTAGTGACTCTATTCACAACGCTGGTAGCGACTCTATTCACAATGCTGGCAGCGACTCTATTCACAACTCTTGCAGCGACTCTATTCAAAACGCTGGCAGCGAGTCTATTCACAACGCTGGCAGCGACTCTATTCACAACGCTGGCAGCGACTCTATTCACAATGCTTGGAGTAACTCTATTCACAGCGCTGGTAGTGACTCTATTCACAACGCTGGTATTAACTGTATTCACAACGCTGGTAATAACTCTATTCACAACACTGGAAGTAACTCTATTCACAAAGCTGGGAGTAACTCTATTCACAACGCTGGTAGCAACTCTATTCACAACGCTGGTAGTAACTCTATTCATAACGCTGGTAGTAACACTATTCACAACGCTGGTAGTAACTCTATTCACAACGCTGGTAGTAAACCTATTCTCAACGCTGGCAGTAACTCTATTCACAACGTTGGTAGTAACTGTATTCACAAAGCTGGTAGTAACTCTATTCACAACGCAAGTAGTAACTCTATTCACAACGCTGGTAGTGGCTCTATTCACAACACTGGGAGTAACTCTATTCAGAACGCTGGGAGTGCTCTATTCACAACGCTGGTAGTAACTCTATTCACAACGCTGGGAGTAACTCAATTCACAACGCCTGGATTAACTCTATTCACAACTCTGGTAGTAACACTATTCACAACGCTGGTAGTAACTCTATTCACAACGCTGGGAGTAACTCAGTTCACAACGCCTGGATTAACTCTATTCACAACTCTGGTAGTAACACTATTCACAACGCTGGGAGTAACTCTATTCACAACGCTGGTAATAACTCTATTCACAACACTGGTAGTTACTCTATTCACAAAGCTGGGAGTAACTCTATTCACAACGCTGTTAGCAACTCTATTCACAAGACTGGTAGTAACTCTATTCACAAATCTGTTAGTAACTCTATTCACAATGCTGGTAGTAACTCTATTCACAACGCTGGTAGTAACTCTATTCATAAGGCAGGTAGTAACTCTATTCACAACGCTGGTAGTAACTCTATTCACAACGCTGTTAGTAACTCTATTCACAACGCTGGTAGTAACTCTATTCACAAGGCTGGTCGTAACACTATTCACAACGCTGGTAGTAACTCTATTCCCAACGCTGGTAGTAACTCTATTCACAACGCTGGTAGTGACTCAATTCACAACGCTGGTAGTAATTCTATTCACAACGCTGGGAGTAACTCTATTCACAACGCTGGTAGTAACTCTATTCACAACGCTGGTAGTGGCTCTATTCACAACACTGGGAGTAACTCTATTCACAACGCTGGGAGTGCTCTATTCACAACGCTGGTAGTAACTCTATTCAGAACGCTGGGAGTAACTCAATTCACAACGCTGGGATTAACTCTATTCACAACTCTGGTAGTAACACTATTCACAACGCTGGTTGTAACTCTACTCACAACGCTGGTAATAACTCTATTCACAGCACTGGTAGTAACTCTATTCACAAAGCTGGGAGTAACTCTATTCACAACGCTGTTAGCAACTCTATTCACAACGCTGGTAGTAACCCTATTCATAACGCTGGTAGTAACTCTATTCACAACGCTGGTAGTAACTCTATTCACAACGCTGGTAGTAACCCTATTCTCAACGCAGGCAGTAACTCTATTCACAATGCTGGTAGTAACTCCATTCACAAAGCTGTTAGTATCTCTATTGACAACGCTGGTAGTGACTCTATTCACAACGCTGGTAGCGACTCTATTCACAACGCTGGTAGCGACTCTATTCACAACGCTGGCAGCGACTCTATTCACAACGCTGGCAGCGAGTCTATTCACAACGCTGGCAGCGAGTCTATTCACAACGCTGGCAGCGACTCTATTCACAACGCTGGCAGCGACTCTTTTCACAACGCTTGGAGGAACTCTATTCACAGCGCTGGTAGTGACTCTATTCACAACGCTGGTAGTAACTGTATTCACAACGCTTGGTAGTAACTCTATTCACAACGGTGGTAGCGACGCTATTCACAACGCTGGTAGCGATTCTATTCACAACGCTGGTAGCGACTCTATTCACAACGCTGGTAGTGACTCTATTTACAACGCTGGTAGTAACTCTATTGACAACGCTGGTAGTAACTCTATTCACAACACTGGTAGTAACTCTATTCACATCGCTGGTAGTAACTCTTTTCACAACGCTGGGAGTAACTCTATTCACAACGCTGGTAGTTACTCTATTCACAACGCTATGAGTACCTCTATTCACAAAGCTGGGAGTAACTCTATTCACAACGCTGGTAGTAACTCTATTCGCAACGCTGGTATTAACTCTATTCGCAACGCTGGTAGTAACTCTATTAACAAAGCTGGTAGTAAATCTATTCACAACGCTAGTAGTAACTCTATTCACAACGCTGGTAGTGACTCTATTCACAACGCTGGTATTAACTCTATTCACAACGCTGGGAGTAACTCTATTCACAACGCTGGGAGTAACTCTATTCACAACGCTGGTAGTAACTCTATTCGCAACGCTGGTATTAACTCTATTCGCAACGCTGGTAGTAACTCTATTAACAACGCTGGTACTAACTCTATTCACAACGCAAGTAGTAACTCTATTCACAACGCTGGTAGTGACTCTATTCACAACGCTAGTAGTAACTCTATTCACAACGCTGGGAGTAACTCTATTCACAACGCTGGGAGTGCTCTATTCACAAGGCTGGTTGTAACTCTATTAACAACGCTGGTAGTAACTCTATTCGCAACGCTCGTAGTAACTCTAATCACAACGCTGGTAGTAACTCTATCCACACGCTGGTAGTAACTCCATTCACAACGCTGGTAGTGACTGTATTAACAACGCTGGTAGTAACACTATTCACAACGCTGGTAGTAACTCAATTCACAACGCTTGTAGTAAATCTATTCACAACGCTGGTAGTAACCCTATTCACAACGCTGGTAGTAACTCTATTCACAACGCTGGTATTAACTGTATTCACAACGCTGGTTATAACTCTATTCACAACACTGGAAGTAACTCTATTCACAAAGCTGGGAGTAACTCTATTCACAACGCTGGTAGCAACTCTATTCACAACGCTGGTAGTAACTCTATACATTACGCTGGTAGTAACTCTATTCACAACGCTGGTAGTAACACTATTCACAACGCTGGTAGCGACTCTATTCACAACGCTGGTCGTAACTCTATTCACCACGCTGGTAGTAACTCTGTTCACAACGCTGGTAGTGACTCTATTCACAACGCTGGTAGCGTCTCTATTCAGAACGCTGGTAGTGACTCTATTCACAACGCTGGAAGGGACTATATTTACAACGCTGGCAGCGACTCAATTCACAACGCTGGCAGCGACTCTATTCACAACGCTTGGAGTGACTCTATTCACAGCGCTGGTAGTGACTCTATTCACAACGCTGGTAGTCACTCTATTCACAACGCTGGTAGTGACTCTATTCACAACGCTGGTAGTGACTCTATTCACAATGCAGGTAGTAACTCTATTCGCAACGCTGGTAGTGACTCTATTCACAGCGCTGGTAGTGACTCTATTCACAACGCTGGTAGTAACTCCATTCACAACGCTGTTAGTATCTCTATTGACAACGCTGGTAGTGACTCTATTCACAACGCTGGTAGCGACTCTATTCACAATGCAGGCAGCGACTCTATTCACAACGCTGGCAGCGACTCTATTCACAACGCTGGCAGCGAGTCTATTCACAACGCTGGCAGCGACTCTATTCACAATGCTGGCAGCGACTCTATTCACAATGCTTGGAATAACTCTATTCACAACGCTGGTAGTAACACTATTCACAACGCTGGTAGCGACTCTATTCACAACGCTGGTCGTAACTCTATTCACCACGCTGGTAGTAACTCTGTTCACAACGCTGGTAGTGACTCTATTCACAACGCTGGTAGTGACTCTATTCACAACGCTGGTAGGGACTATATTTACAACGCTGGCAGCGACTCAATTCACAACGCTGGCAGCGACTCTATTCACAACGCTTGGAGTGACTCTATTCACAGCGCTGGTAGTGACTCTATTCACAACGCTGGTAGTCACTCTATTCACAACGCTGGTAGTGACTCTATTCACAACGCTGGTAGTGACTCAATTCACAACGCAGGTCGTAACTCTATTCACAACGCTGGTAGTGACTCTATTCACAGCGCTGGTAGTGACTCTATTCACAACGCTGGTAGTAACTCCATTCACAACGCTGTTAGTATCTCTATTGACAACGCTGGTAGTGACTCTATTCACAACGCTGGTAGCGACTCTATTCACAATGCAGGCAGCGACTCTATTCACAACGCTGGCAGCGACTCTATTCACAACGCTGGCAGCGAGTCTATTCACAACGCTGGCAGCGACTCTATTCACAACGCTGGCAGCGACTCTATTCACAATGCTTGGAGTAACTCTATTCACAGCGCTGGAAGTGACTCTATTCACAACGCTGGTATTAACTGTATTCACAACGCTGGTTATAACTCTATTCACAACACTGGAAGTAACTCTATTCACAAAGCTGGGAGTAACTCTATTCACAACGCTGGTAGCAACTCTATTCACAACGCTGGTAGTAACTCTATACATAACGCTGGTAGTAACTCTATTCACAACACTGGTAGTAACTCTATTCATAACGCTGGTAGTAACACTATTCACAACGCTGGTAGTAACTCTATTCACAACGCTGGTAGTAAACCTATTCTCAACGCTGGCAGTAACTCTATTCACAACGTTGGTAGTAACTGTATTCACAACGCTGGTAGTAACTCTATACACAACGCTAGTAGTAACTCTATTCACAACGCTGGTAGTGGCTCTATTCACAACACTGGGAGTAACTCTATTCACAACGCTGGGAGTGCTCTATTCACAACGCTGGTAGTAACTCTATTCACAACGCTGGGAGTAACTCAATTCACAACGCTGGGATTAACTCTATTCACAACTCTGGTAGTAACACTATTCACAACGCTGGTAGTAACTCTATTCACAATGCAGGTAATAACTCTATTCACAACACTGGTAGTTACTCTATTCACAAAGCTGGGAGTAACTCTATTCACAACGCTGTTAGCAACTCTATTCACAAGACTGGTAGTAACTCTATTCACAAATCTGTTAGTAACACTATTCAATACGCTGGTAGTAACTCTATTCACAACGCTGGTAGTAACTCTATTCATAAGGCAGGTAGTAACTCTATTCACAACGCTGGTAGTAACTCTATTCACAACGCTGTTAGTAACTCTATTCACAACGCTGGTAGTAACTCTATTCACAAGGCTGGTCGTAACACTATTCACAACGCTGGTAGTAACTCTATTCACAACGCTGGTAGTAACTCTATTCACAACGCTGGTAGTGACTCTATTCACAACGCTGGTTGTAATTCTATTCACAACGCTGGGAGTAACTCTATTCACAACGCTGGTAGTAACTCTATTCACAACGCTGGTAGTGGCTCTATTCACAACACTGGGAATAACTCTATTCACAACGCTGGGAGTGCTCTATTCACAACGCTGGTAGTAACTCTATTCACAACGCTGGGAGTAACTCAATTCACAATGCTGGGATTAACTCTATTCACAACTCTGGTAGTAACACTATTCACAACGCTGGTAGTAACTCTATTCACAACGCTGGTAATAACTCTATTCACAGCACTGGTAGTAACTCTATTCACAAAGCTGGGAGTAACTCTATTCACAACGCTGTTAGCAACTCTATTCACAACGCTGGTAGTAACTCTATTCATAACGCTGGTAGTAACTCTATTCACAACGTTGGTAGTAACTGTATTCACAACGCTGGTAGTAACTCCATTCACAACGCTGTTAGTATCTCTATTGACAACGCTGGTAGTGACTCTATTCACAACGCTGGTAGCGACTCTATTCACAACGCTGGTAGCGACTCTATTCACAACTCTGGCAGCGACTCTGTTCACAACGCTGGCAGCGACTCTCTTCACAACGCTGGCAGCGAGTCTATTCACAACGCTGGCAGCGACTCTATTCACAACGCTGGCAGCGACTCTTTTCACAACGCTTGGAGTAACTCTATTCACAGCGCTGGTAGTGACTCTATTCACAACGCTGGTATTAACTGTATTCACAATGCTGTTAGTTACTCTATTCACAACGCTGGTAGTGACTCTATTCACAACGCTGGTAGCGACTCTATTCACAACGCTGGTAGGGACTCTATTCACAACGCTGATAGGGACTCTATTCACAATGCTGGTAGCGATTCTATTCACAACGCTGGTAGCGACTCTATTCACAACGCTGGTAGCGACTCTTTTCACAACGCTGGTAGCGACTCTATTCACAACGCTGGGAGTGACTCTATTCACGAGGCTGGTAGCGAGTCTTTTCACAAAGCTGGTAGCTACTCTATTCACAATGCTGGTAGCGACTCTATTCACAACGCTGGAAGTAACTCTATTCACCACGCTGTGAGTAACTCTATTCACAACGCTGGTAGTAACACTATTCACAACGCTGGGAGTAACTCTATTCACAAAGCTGGGAGTAACTCTATTCACAACGCTGGTAGTAATTCTATTCGCAACGCTGGTAGTAACTCTTAACAACGCTGGCAGTAACTCTATTAACAACGCTGGTAGTAACTCGAATCACAACGCTGGTAGTGACTCTATTCACAACGCTGGTAGTGAGACTATTCACAACTCTGGGAGTAACTCTATTCACAATGCTGGGAGTAACTCTATTCACAATGCTGGGAGTACTCTATTCACAAGGCTGGTAGTAACTCTATTCACAACGCAGCTAGTAACTCTATTCACAACGCTGGGAATAACTCAATTCGCAACGCTGGGATTAACTCTATTCACAACGCTGCTAGTAACTCATTTCCAACGCTGGTCCTAACTCTATTAACAACGCTGGTAGTAACTCTATTCACAACTCTGGTAGTAACACTATTCACAACGCTGGTAGTAACTCTATTCACAGCGCTGGTAATAACTCTATTCACAACACTGTAGTTACTCTATTCACAAAGCTGGGAGTAACTCTATTCACAACGCTGTTAGCAACTCTATTCACAAGACTGGTAGTAACTCTATTCATAAGGCAGGTAGTAACTCTATTCACAACGCTGGTAGTAACTCTATTCACAACGCTGTTAGTAACTCTATTCACAACGCTGGTAGTAACTCTATTCACAAGGCTGGTCGTAACAATATTCACAACGCTGGTAGTAACTCTATTCACAACGCTGGTAGTAACTCTATTCACAACGCTGCTAGTGACTCTATTCACAGCGCTGGTAGTAATTCTATTCACAACGCTGGGAGTAGCTCTATTCACAACGCTGGTAGTAACTCTATTCACAACGCTGGGAGTAACTCTATTCACAATGCTGGTAGTGACTCTATTCACAACGCTGGTAGTAACTCTATTCACAACGCTGGTAGTAAATCTATTCACAACGCTGGTCGTAACACTATTCAGAACGCTGGTAGTCCTCTACTCACAACGCTGGTAGAAACTCTATTCACACACTGGTAGTAACTCTATTCACAACGCTGGTAGTGACTCTATTCACAACGCTGGTAGTAACTCTATTCACAACGCTGGTAGTAACTCTATTCACAACGTTGTTAGTATCTCTATTGACAACGCTGGTGGTAACTCTATTCATAACGATGGTAGGAACTCTATTCACAACGCTGGTAGTAACCCTATTCTCAAGGCTGACAGTAACTCTATTCACAATGTTGGTAGTAACTGTATTCACAACGCTGGTAGTAGCTCCATTCACAACGCTGGTAGCGACTCTTTTCTCAACGCTGGTAGCGACTCTATTCACAACTATATTCACAACGCTGGTAGCAACTCTATTCACAACGCTGGTAGTAACTCTATTCACAACGCTGGTAATAACTCTATTCACAGCACTGGTAGTAACTCTATTCACAAAGCTGGGAGTAACTCTATTCACAACGCTGTTAGCAACTCTATTCACAACGCTGGTAGTAACTCTATTCATAACGCTGGTAGTAACTCTATTCACAACGCTGGTAGTAACTCTATTCATAACGCTGGTAGTAACACTATTCAAAACGCTGGTAGTAACTCTATTCACAACGCTGGTAGTAACTCTATTCACAACACTAGTAGTAACACTATTCACAACGCTGTTAGTGGCTCTATTCACAACACTGGGAGTAACTCTATTCACAACGCTGGGAGTGCTCTATTCACAACGCGGGTAGTAACTCTATTCACAACGCTGGGAGTAACTCAATTCACAACGCTGGGATTAACTCTATTCACAACTCTGGTAGTAACACTATTCACAACGCTGGTAGTAACTCTATTCACAACGCTGGTAATAACTCTATTCACAGCACTAGTAGTAACTCTATTCACAAAGCTGGGAGTAACTCTATTCACAACGCTGTTAGCAACTCTATTCACAACGCTGGTAGTAACTCTATTCATAACGCTGGTAGTAACTCTATTCACAACGCTGGTAGTAACTCTATTCACAACGCTGGTAGTAACCCTATTCTCAACGCTGGCAGTAACTCTATTCACAATGTTGGTAGTAACTGTATTCACAAAGCTGGTAGTAACTCCATTCACAACGCTGTTAGTATCTCTATTGACAACGCTGGTAGTGACTCTATTCACAACGCTGGAAGCGACTCTATTCACAACGCTGGTAGCGACTCTATTCACAACGCTGGCAGCGACTCTATTCACAACGCTGGCAGCGAGTCTATTCACAACGCTGGCAGCGAGTCTATTCACAATGCTGCCAGCGACTCTATTCACAACGCTGGCAGCGACTCTTTTCACAACGCTTGGAGTAACTCTATTCACAGCGCTGGTAGTGACTCTATTCACAACGCAGGTAGTAATTCTATTCACAACGCTGGTAGTGACTCTATTCACAGCGCTGGTAGTGACTCTATTCACAACGCTGGTAGTAACTCCATTCACAACGCTGTTAGTATCTCTATTGACAACGCTGGTAGTGACTCTATTCACAACGCTGGTAGCGACTCTATTCACAACGCTGGCAGCGACTCTATTCACAACGCTGGCAGCGACTCTATTCACAACGCTGGCAGCGAGTCTATTCACAACGCTGGCAGCGACTCTATTCACAACGCTGGCAGCGACTCTATTCACAATGCTTGGAGTAACTCTATTCACAGCGCTGGTAGTGACTCTATTCACAACGCTGGTATTAACTGTATTCACAATGCTGGTAATAACTCTATTCACAACACTGGAAGTAACTCTATTCACAAAGCTGGGGGTAACTCTACTCACAACGCTGGTAGCAACTCTATTCACAACGCTGGTAGTAACTCTATTCATAACGCTGGTAGTAAGTCTATTCACAACGCTGGTAGTAACTGTATTCATAACGCTGGTAGTAACAGTATTCACAACGCTGGTAGTAACTCTATTCACAACGCTGGTAGTAAACCTATTCTCAACGCTGGCAGTAACTCTATTCACAACGTTGGTAGTAACTGTATTCACAACGCTGGTAGTAACTCTATTCACAACGCTAGTAGTAACTCTATTCACAACGCTGGTAGTGGCTCTATTCACAACACTGGGAGTAACTCTATTCACAACGCTGGGAGTGGTCTATTCACAACGCTGGTAGTAACTCTATTCACAACGCTGGGAGTAACTCAATTCACAACGCTGGGATTAACTCTATTCACAACTCTGGTAGTAACACTATTCACAACGCTGGTAATAACTCTATTCACAACGCTGGTAATAACTCTATTCACAGCACTGGTAGTAACTCTATTCACAAAGCTGGGAGTAATTCTATTCACAACGCTGTTAGCAACTATATTCACAACGCTGGTAGTAACTCTATTCATAACGCTGGTAGTAACTCTATTCACAACGCTGGTAGTAACTCTATTCACAACGCTGGTAGTAACCCTATTCTCAACACTGGCAGTAACTCTATTCACAACGTTGGTAGTAACTGTATTCACAACGCTGGTAGTAACTCCATTCACAACGCTGTTAGTATCTATATTGACCACGCTGGTAGTGACTCTATTCACAACGCTGGTAGCGACTCTATTCACAACGCTGGTAGCGACTCTATTCACAACGCTGGCAGCGACTCTATTCACAACACTGGCAGCGAGTCTATTCACAACGCTGGCAGCGAGTCTATTCACAACGCTGGCAGCGACTCTATTCACAACGCTGGCAGCGACTCTTTTCACAACGCTTGGAGTAACTGTATTCACAGCGCTGGTAGTGACTCTATTCACAACGCTGGTATTAACTGTATTCACAACGCTGTTAGTTACTCTATTCACAACGCTGGTAGCGACTCTATTCACAACGCTGGTAGCGACTCTATTCACAACGCTGGTAGGGACTCTATTCACAACGCTGATAGGGACTCTATTCACAACGCTGGTAGCGATTCTATTCACAACGCTGGTAGAGACTCTATTCACAACGCTGGTAGCGACTCTTTTCACAACGCTGGTAGCGACTCTATTCACAACGCTGGGAGTGACTCTATTCACAACACTGGTAGGGACTCTATTCACAACGCTGGTAGCTACACTATTCACAATGCTGGTAGCGACTCTATTCACAACGCTGGAAGTAACTCTATTCACCACGCTGTGAGTAACTCTATTCACAACGCTGGTAGTAACACTATTCACAACGCTGGGAGTAACTCTATTCACAAAGCTGGGAGTAACTCTATTCACAACGCTGCAAGTAACTCTATTCGCAACGCTGGTAGTAACTCTTAACAACGCTGGTAGTAACTCTATTAACAACGCTGGTAGTAACTCTATTAACAACGCTGGTAGTAACTCGAAACACAACGCTGGTAGTGACTCTATTCACAACGCTGGTAGTGAGACTATTCACAACTCTGGGAGTAACTCTACTCACAATGCTGGGAGTAACTCTATTCACAATGCTGGGAGTACTCTATTCACAAGGCTGGTAGTAACTCTATTCACAACGCAGCTAGTAACTATATTCACAACGCAGGGAATAACTCAATTCGCAACGCTGGGATTAACTCTATTCACAACGCTGCTAGTAACTCATTTCCAACGCTGGTCCTAACTCTATTAACAACGCTGGTAGTAACTCTATTCACAACTCTGGTAGTAACACTATTCACAACGCTGGTAGTAACTCTATACACAGCGCTGGTAATAACACTATTCACAACACTGGTAGCTACTCTATTCACAAAGCTGGGAGTAACTCTATTCACAACGCTGTTAGCAACTCTATTCACAAGACTGGTAGTAACTCTATTCACAAATCTGTTAGTAATTCTATTCACAACGCTGGTAGTAACTCTATTCACAACACTTTTAGTAACTCTATTCATAAGGCAGGTAGTAACTCTGTTCACAACGCTGGTAGTAACTCTATTCACAACGCTGGTAGTAACTATATTCACAAGGCTGGTCGTAACACTATTCACAACGCTGGTAGTAACTCTATTCACAACGCTGTTAGTAACTCTATTCACAACGCTGGTAGTGACTCTATTCACAACGCTGGTAGTAATTCTATTCACAACGCTGGAAGTAACTCTATTCACAACGCTGGTAGTAACTCTATTCACAACGCTGGGAGTAACTCTATTCACAACGCTGGGAGTAACTCTATTCACAATGCTGGGAGTCACTCTATTCAAAACGCTGGGAGGAACTCTCTTCACAATGCTGGGAGTAACTCTATTCACAACGCTGGTCGTAACACTATTCAGAACGCTGGTAGTCCTCTACTCACAACGCTGGCAGCGACTCTATTCACAACGCTGGCAGCGACGCTATTCACAACGCTGGCAGCGACTCTATTCACAACGCTGGCAGCGACTCAATTCACAAGGCTGGCAGCGACTCTATTCACAACGCTTGGAGTGACTCTATTCACAGCGCTGGTAGTGACTCTATTCACAATGCTGGTAGTCACTCTATTCACAACGCTGGTAGTGACTCTATTCACAACGCTGGTAGTGACTCTATTCACAACGCAGGTACTAACTCTATTCACAACGCTGGTAGTGACTCTATTCACAGCGCTGGTAGTGACTCTATTCACAACGCTGGTAGTAACTCCATTCACAACACTGTTAGTATCTCTATTGACAACGCTGGTAGTGACTCTATTCACCACGCTGGTAGCGACTCTATTCACAACGCTGGCAGCGACTCTATTCACAACGCTGGCAGCGACTCTATTCACAACGCTGGCAGCGAGTCTATTCACAACGCTGGCAGCGACTCTATTCACAACGCTGGCAGCGACTCTATTCACAATGCTTGGAGTAACTCTATTCACAGCGCTGGTAGTGACTCTATTCACAACGCTGGTATTAACTGTATTCACAACGCTGGTAATAACTCTATTCACAACACTGGAAGTAACTCTATTCACAAAGCTGGGAGTAACTCTATTCACAACGCTGGTAGCAACGCTATTCACAACGCTGGTAGTAACTCTATTCATAACGGTGGTAGTAACTCTATTCACAATGCTGGTAGTAACTCTATTCATAACGCTGGTAGTAACACTATTCAAAACGCTGGTAGTAACTCTATTCACAACGCTGGTAGTAACTCTATTCACAACACTAGTAGTAACTCTATTCACAACGCTGGTAGTGGCTCTATTCACAACACTGGGAGTAACTCTATTCACAACGCTGGGAGTGCTCTATTCACAACGCGGGTAGTAACTCTATTCACAACGCTGGGAGTAACTCAATTCACAACGCTGGGATTAACTCTATTCACAACTCTGGTAGTAACACTATTCACAACGCTGGTAGTAACTCTATTCACAACGCTGGTAATAACTCTATTCACAGCACTGGTAGTAACTCTATTCACAAAGTTGGGAGTAACTCTATTCACAACGCTGTTAGCAACTCTATTCACAACGCTGGTAGTAACTCTATTCATAACGCTGGTAGTAACTCTATTCACAACGCTGGTAGTAACTCTATTCACAAAGCTGGTAGTAACCCTATTCTCAACGCTGGCTGTAACTCTATTCACAACGTTGGTAGTAACTGTATTCACAACGCTGGTAGTAACTCCATTCACAACGCTGTTAGTATCTCTTTTGACAACGCTGGTAGTGACTCTATTCACAACGCTGGTAGCGACACTATTCACAACGCTGGTAGCGACTCTATTCACAACGCTGGCAGCGACTCTATTCACAACGCTGGCAGCGAGTCTATTCACAACGCTGGCAGCGAGTCTATTCACAACGCTGGCAGCGACTCTATTCACAACGCTGGCAGCGACTCTTTTCACAACGCTTGGAGTAACTCTATTCACAGCGCTGGTAGTGACTCTATTCACAACGCAGGTAGTATTTCTATTCACAACGCTGGTAGTGACTCTATTCACAGCGCTGGTAATGACTCTATTCACAACGCTGGTAGTAACTCCATTCACAACGCTGTTAGTATCTCTATTGACAACGCTGGTAGTGACTCTATTCACAACGCTGGTAGCGACTCTATTCACAACGCTGGCAGCGACTCTATTCACAACGCTGGCAGCGACTCTATTCACAACACTGGCAGCGAGTCTATTCACAACGCTGGCAGCGACTCTATTCACAACGCTGGCAGCGACTCTATTCACAATGCTTGGAGTAACTCTATTCACAGCGCTGGTAGTAACAGTATTCACAACGCTGGTAGTAACTCTATTCACAACGCTGGTAGTAAACCTATTCTCAACGTTGGCAGTAACTCTATTCACAACGTTGGTAGTAACTGTATTCACAACGCTGGTAGTAACTCTATTCACAACGCTAGTAGTAACTCTATTCACAACGCTGGTAGTGGCTCTATTCACAATACTGGGAGTAACTCTATTCACAACGCTGGGAGTGGTCTATTCATAACGCTGCTAGTAACTCTATTCACAACGCTGGGAGTAACTCAATTCACAACGCTGGGATTAACTCTATTCACAACTCTGGTAGTAACACTATTCACAACGCTGGTAGTAACTCTATTCACAACGCTGGTAATAACTCTATTCACAGCACTGGTAGTAACTCTATTCATAAAGCTGGGAGTAATTCTATTCACAACGCTGTTAGCAACTCTATTCACAACGCTGGTAGTAACTCTATTCATAACGCTAGTAGTAACTCTATTCACAACGCTCGTAGTAACTCTATTCACAAAGCTGGGAGTAACCCTATTCTCAACGCTGGCAGTAACTCTATTCACAACACTGGTAGTAACACTATTCACAACGCTGGTAGTAACTCCATTCACAACGCTGTTAGTATCTATATTGACCACGCTGGTAGTGACTCTATTCACAACGCTGGTAGCGACTCTATTCACAACGCTGGTAGCGACTCTATTCACAACGCTGGCAGCGACTCTATTCACAACGCTGGCAGCGAGTCTATTCACAACGCTGGCAGCGACTCTTTTCACAACGCTTGGAGTAACTCTATTCACAGCGCTGGTAGTGACTCTATTCACAACGCTGGTATTAACTGTATTCACAACGCTGTTAGTTACTCTATTCACAACGCTGGTAGCGACTCTATTCACAATGCTGGTAGCGACTCTATTCACAACGCTGGTAGGGACTCTATTCACAACGCTGATAGGGACTCTATTCACAAAGCTGGTAGCGATTCTATTCACAACGCTGGTAGCGACTCTATTCACAACGCTGGTAGCGACTCTTTTCACAACGCTGGTAGCGACTCTATTCACAACGCTGGGAGTGACTCTATTCACAACGCTGGTAGGGACTCTCTTCACAACGCTGGTAGCTACTCTATTCACAACGCTGGTAGCGACTCTATTCACAACGCTGGAAGTAACTCTATTCACCACGCTGTGAGTAACTCTATTCACAACGCTGGTAGTAACACTATTCACAACGCTGGGAGCAACTCTATTCACAAAGCTGGGAGTAACTCTATTCACAACGCTGCAAGTAACTCTATTCGCAACGCTGGTAGTAACTCTTAACAACGCTGGTAGTAACTCTATTAACAACGCTGGTAGTAACTCGAATCACAACGCTGGTAGTGACTCTATTCACAACGCTGGTAGTGAGACTATTCACAACTCTGGGAGTAACTCTATTCACAATGCTGGGAGTAACTCTATTCACAATGCTGGGAGTACTCTATTCACAAGGCTGGTAGTAACTCTATTCACAACGCAGCTAGTAACTCTATTCACAACGCAGGGAATAACTCAATTCGCAAAGCTGGGATTAACTCTATTCACAACGCTGCTAGTAACTCATTTCCAACGCTGGTCCTAACTCTATTAACAACGCTGGTAGTAACTCTATTCACAACTCTGGTAGTAACACTATTCACAACGCTGGTAGTAACTCTATTCACAGCGCTGGTAATAACTCTATTCACAACACTGGTAGCTACTCTATTCACAAAGCAGGGAGTAACTCTATTCACAACGCTGTTAGCAACTCTATTCACAAGACTGGCAGTAACTCTATTCACAAATCTCTTAGTAACTCTATTCACAACGCTGTTAGTAACTCTATTCACAACACTGGTAGTAACTCTATTCATAAGGCAGGTAGTAACTCTATTCACAACGCTGGTAGTAACTCTATTCACAACGCTGTTAGTAACTCTATTCACAACACTGTTAGTAACTCGATTCACAAGGCTGGTCGTAACACTATTCACAACGCTGGTAGTAACTCTATTCACAACGCTGTTAGTAACTCTATTCACAACGCTGGTAGTGACTCTATTCACAACGCTGGTAGTAATTCTATTCACAACGCTGGAAGTAACTCTATTCACAATGCTGGTAGTAACTCTATTCACAACGCTGGGAGTAACTCTATTCACAATGCTGGGAGTCACTCTATTCAAAACGCTGGGAGGAACTCTCTTCACAATGCTGGGAGTAACACTATTCAGAACGCTGGTAGTAACTCTATTCACAACGCTGGTAGTAAATCTATTCACAACGCTGGTCGTAACACTATTCAGAACGCTGGTAGTCCTCTACTCACAACGCTGGTAGAAACTCTATTCACAACGTTGTTAGTATCTCTATTGACAACGCTGGTGGTAACTCTATTCATAACGATGGTAGTAACTCTATTCACAACGCTGGTAGTAACTCTATTCACATCGCTGGTAGTAACTCTTTTCACAACGCTGGGAGTAACTCTATTCACAACGCTGGTAGTTACTCTATTCACAACGCTATGAGTAACTCTATTCACAAAGCTGGGAGTAACTCTATTCACAACGCTGGTAGTAACTCTATTCACAACGCTAGTAGTAACTCTATTCACAACGCTGGTAGTGACTCTATTCACAACGCTGATAGTGACTCTATTCACAACGCTGGTAGTAACTCTATTCACAACGCTGGGAGGAACTCTATTCAAACGCTGGGAGTGCTCTATTCACAAGGCTGGTTGTAACTCTATTAACAACGCTGGTAATAACTCTATTCACAACGCTAGTAGTTACTCTATTCACAACGCTGGTAATAACTCTATTCACACGCTGGTAGTAACTCCATTCACAACGCTGGTAGTGACTGTATTAACAACGCTGGACGTAACACTATGCACAAAGCTGGTAGTAACTCTATTCACAACGCTGGTAGTAAATCTATTCACAACGCTGGTAGTAACCCTATTCACAACGTTGGTAGTAACTCTATTCACAACGCTGGTAGTAACTCTATTCACAACGCTGGTAGTAACACTATTCACAACGCTGGTAGTAACTCTATTCACAACGCTGGGAGTAACTCTATTCACAACGCTGGGAGTAACTCTATTCACAACGCTGGTAAGTACTCTATTCACAATGCTGGTAGTGACACTATTCACAACGCTGGTAGTGACTCTATTCACAACGCTGATAGTAACTCTATTCACAACGCTGGTCGTAACACTATTCACAACGCTGGTAGTAACTCTATTCACAACGCTTGTCGTAGCACGATTCACAACGCTGGTAGTAACTCTATTCGCAACGCTGGTAGTAACTCTATTAACAACTCTGGTAGTAACTCTATTAACAACGCTGGTAGTAACTCGATTCACAACGCTGGTAGTGACTCTATTCACAACGCTTGTAGTGAGACTATTCACAACTCTGTGAGTAACTCTATTCACAATGCTGGGAGTAACTCTATTCACAATGCTGGGAGTACTCTATTCACAAGGCTGGTAGTAACTCTATTCGCAACCCTGCTAGTAACTCTATTCACAACGCTGGGAATAACTCAATTCACAACGCTGGGATTAACTCTATTCACAACGCTGCTAGTAACTCATTTCCAACGCTGGTCCTAACTCTATTAACAACGCTGGTAGTAACTCTATTCACAACTCTGGTAGTAACACTATTCACAACGCTGGTAGTAACTCTATTCACAGCGCTGGTAATAACTCTATTTACAACGCTGGGAGTAACTCTATTCACAACGCTGGGAGTAACTCTATTCACAACGCTGGTAGTAACTCTATTCGCAACGCTGGTATTAACTCTATTCGCAACGCTGGTAGTAACTCTATTAACAACGCTGGTAGTAACTCTATTCACAACGCTAGTAGTAACTCAATTCACAACGCTGGTAGTAACTCTATTCACAATGCTGGGAGTAACTCCATTCACAACGCTGGTAGTGACTGTATTAACAACGCTGGTAGTAACACTATTCACAACGCTGGTAGTAACTCTATTCACAACGCTGGTAGTAAATCTATTCACAACGCTGGTAGTAACCCTATTCACAACGTTGGTAGTAACTCTATTCACAATGCTGGTAGTAACTCGATTCACAACTCTGGTAGTAACACTATTCACAACGCTGGTAGTAACTCTATTCACAACGCTGGTAGTGACTCTATTCACAACGCTGGTAGTAACACTATTCACAACGCTGGTAGTAACACTATTCACAACGCTGGTAGCGGCTCTATTCACAACGCTGGTCGTAACTCTATTCACCACGCTGGTAGTAACTCTGTTCACAACGCTGTTAGTGACTCTATTCACAATGCTGGTAATAACTCTATTCACAACACTGATAGCAACTCTATTCACAAAGCTGGGAGTAACTCTATTCACAACGCTGGTAGCAACTCTATTCACAATGCTGGTAGTAACTCTATTCATAACGCTGGTAGTAACTCTATTCACAACGCTGGTAGTAACTCTATTCACAACGCTGGTAGTGAGACTATTCACAACTCTGGGAGTAACTCTATTCACAATGCTGGGAGTAACTCTATTCACAATGCTGGGAGTACTCTCTTCACAACGCTGGGAGTAACTCTATTCACAACGCTGGTAGTAACTCTATTCACAACGCTGGTAGTAACCCTATTCTCAACGCTGGCAGTAACTCTATTCACAACGTTGGTAGAAACTGTATTCACAACGCTGGTAGTAACTCCATTCACAACGCTGTTAGTATCTCTATTGACAACGCTGGTAGTGACTCTATTCACAATGCTGGTAGCGACTCTATTCACAACGCTGGCAGCGACTCTATTCACAACGCTGGCAGCGACTCTATTCACAACGCTGGCAGCGAGTCTATTCACAACGCTGGCAGCGACTCTATTCACAACGCTGGCAGCGACTCTATTCACAACGCTTGGAGTAACTCTATTCACAGCGCTGGTAGTGACTCTATTCACAACGCTGGTATTAACTGTATTCACAACGCTGTTAGTTACTCTATTCACAATGCTGGTAGCGACTCTATTCACAACGCTGGTAGTGACTCTATTCACAACGCTGGAAGCGATTCTATTCACAACGCTGGTAGCGACTCTATTCACAACGCTGGTAGCGACTCTTTTCACAACGCTGGTAGCGACTCTATTCACAACGCTGGTAGCGACTCTATTCACAACGCTGGTAGTAACTCTATTCACAACGCAGTGAGTAACTCTATTCACAACGCTGGTAGTAACACTATTCACAACGCTGGGAGTAACTCTATTCACAAAGCTGGGAGTAACTCTATTCACAACGCTGCTAGTAACTCTATTCGCAACGCTGGTAGTAACTCTTAACAACGCTGGTAGTAACTCTATTAACAACGCTGGTAGTAACTCGATTCACAACGCTGGTAGTGACTCTATTCACAACGCTGGTAGTGAGACTATTCACAACTCTGGGAGTAACTCTATTCACAATGCTGTGAGTAACCCTATTCACAATGCTGGGAGTACTCTATTCACAAGGCTGGTAGTAACTCTATTCACAACGCTGCTAGTAACTCTATTCACAACGCTGGGAATAACTCAATTCACAACGCTGGGATTAACTCTATTCACAATGCTGGTAGTGACACTATTCACAACGCTGGTAGTGACTCTATTCACAACGCTGATAGTAACTCTATTCACAACGCTGGTCGTAACACTATTCACAACGCTGGTAGTAACTCTATTCACAACGCTTGTCGTAGCACGATTCACAACGCTGGTAGTAACTCTATTCGCAACGCTGGTAGTAACTCTATTAACAACTCTGGTAGTAACTCTATTAACAACGCTGGTAGTAACTCGATTCACAACGCTGGTAGTGACTCTATTCACAACGCTTGTAGTGAGACTATTCACAACTCTGGGAGTAACTCTATTCACAATGCTGGGAGTAACTCTATTCACAATGCTGGGAGTACTCTATTCACAAGGCTGGTAGTAACTCTATTCGCAACCCTGCTAGTAACTCTATTCACAACGCTGGGAATAACTCAATTCACAACGCTGGGATTAACTCTATTCACAACGCTGCTAGTAACTCATTTCCAACGCTGGTCCTAACTCTATTAACAACGCTGGTAGTAACTCTATTCACAACTCTGGTAGTAACACTATTCACAACGCTGGTAGTAACTCTATTCACAGCGCTGGTAATAACTCTATTTACAACGCTGGGAATAACTCTATTCACAACGCTGGGAGTAACTCTATTCACAACGCTGGTAGTAACTCTATTCGCAACGCTGGTATTAACTCTATTCGCAACGCTGGTAGTAACTCTATTAACAACGCTGGTAGTAACTCTATTCACAACGCTAGTAGTAACTCAATTCACAACGCTGGTAGTAACTCTATTCACAATGCTGGGAGTAACTCCATTCACAACGCTGGTAGTGACTGTATTAACAACGCTGGTAGTAACACTATTCACAACGCTGGTAGTAACTCTATTCACAACGCTGGTAGTAAATCTATTCACAACGCTGGTAGTAACCCTATTCACAACGTTGGTAGTAACTCTATTCACAATGCTGGTAGTAACTCGATTCACAACTCTGGTAGTAACACTATTCACAACGCTGGTAGTAACTCTATTCACAACGCTGGTAGTGACTCTATTCACAACGCTGGTAGTAACACTATTCACAACGCTGGTAGTAACACTATTCACAACGCTGGTAGCGGCTCTATTCACAACGCTGGTCGTAACTCTATTCACCACGCTGGTAGTAACTCTGTTCACAACGCTGTTAGTGACTCTATTCACAATGCTGGTAATAACTCTATTCACAACACTGATAGCAACTCTATTCACAAAGCTGGGAGTAACTCTATTCACAACGCTGGTAGCAACTCTATTCACAATGCTGGTAGTAACTCTATTCATAACGCTGGTAGTAACTCTATTCACAACGCTGGTAGTAACTCTATTCACAACGCTGGTAGTGAGACTATTCACAACTCTGGGAGTAACTCTATTCACAATGCTGGGAGTAACTCTATTCACAATGCTGGGAGTACTCTCTTCACAACGCTGGGAGTAACTCTATTCACAAAGCTGGGAGTAACTCTATTCACAACGCTGGTAGTAACTCTATTCACAACGCTGGTAGTAACCCTATTCTCAACGCTGGCAGTAACTCTATTCACAACGTTGGTAGAAACTGTATTCACAACGCTGGTAGTAACTCCATTCACAACGCTGTTAGTATCTCTGTTGACAACGCTGGTAGTGACTCTATTCACAATGCTGGTAGCGACTCTATTCACAACGCTGGCAGCGACTCTATTCACAACGCTGGCAGCGACTCTATTCACAACGCTGGCAGCGAGTCTATTCACAACGCTGGCAGCGACTCTATTCACAACGCTGGCAGCGACTCTATTCACAACGCTTGGAGTAACTCTATTCACAGCGCTGGTAGTGACTCTATTCACAACGCTGGTATTAACTGTATTCACAACGCTGTTAGTTACTCTATTCACAATGCTGGTAGCGACTCTATTCACAACGCTGGTAGTGACTCTATTCACAACGCTGGTAGGGACTCTATTCACAACGCTGGTAGGGACTCTATTCACAACGCTGGAAGCGATTCTATTCACAACGCTGGTAGCGACTCTATTCACAACGCTGGTAGCGACTCTATTCACAACGCTGGTAGCGACTCTATTCACAACGCTGGTAGCGACTCTATTCACAACGCTGGTAGTAACTCTATTCACAACGCTGTGAGTAACTCTATTCACAACGCTGGTAGTAACACTATTCACAACGCTGGGAGTAACTCTATTCACAAAGCTGGGAGTAACTCTATTCACAACGCTGCTAAAAACTCTATTCGCAACGCTGGTAGTAACTCTTAACAACGCTGGTAGTAACTCTATTAACAACGCTGGTAGTAACTCGATTCACAACGCTGGTAGTGACTCTATTCACAACGCTGGTAGTGAGACTATTCACAACTCTGGGAGTAACTCTATTCACAATGCTGTGAGTAACCCTATTCACAATGCTGGGAGTACTCTATTCACAAGGCTGGTAGTAACTCTATTCACAACGCTGCTAGTAACTCTATTCACAACGCTGGGAATAACTCAATTCACAACGCTGGGATTAACTCTATTCACAACGCTACTAGTAACTCATTTCCAACGCTGGTCCTAACACTATTAACAACGCTGGAAGTAACTCTATTCACAACTCTGGTAGTAACACTATTCACAACGCTGGTAGTAACTCTATTAACAACGCTGGTAGTAACTCTATTCACAACGCTAGTAGTAACTCTATTCACAACGCTGGTAGTGACTCTATTCACAACGCTGGTAGTAACTCTATTCACAACGCTGGGAGTAACTCTATTCACAACGCTGGGAGTGCTCTATTCACAAGGCTGGTTGTAACTCTATTAACAACGCTGGTAGTAACTCTATTCACAACGCTGGTAGTAACTGTATTCACAACGCTGGTAGTAACTCCATTCACAACGCTGTTAGTATCTCTTTTGACAACGCTGGTAGTGACTCTATTCACAACGCTGGTAGCGACACTATTCACAACGCTGGTAGCGACTCTATTCACAACGCTGGCAGCGACTCTATTCACAACGCTGGCAGCGAGTCTATTCACAACGCTGGCAGCGAGTCTATTCACAACGCTGGCAGCGACTCTATTCACAACGCTGGCAGCGACTCTTTTCACAACGCTTGGAGTAACTCTATTCACAGCGCTGGTAGTGACTCTATTCACAACGCAGGTAGTATTTCTATTCACAACGCTGGTAGTGACTCTATTCACAGCGCTGGTAGTGACTCTATTCACAACGCTGGTAGTAACTCCATTCACAACGCTGTTAGTATCTCTATTGACAACGCTGGTAGTGACTCTATTCACAACGCTGGTAGCGACTCTATTCACAACGCTGGCAGCGACTCTATTCACAACGCTGGCAGCGACTCTATTCACAACGCTGGCAGCGAGTCTATTCACAACGCTGGCAGCGACTCTATTCACAACGCTGGCAGCGACTCTATTCACAATGCTTGGAGTAACTCTATTCACAGCGCTGGTAGTAACAGTATTCACAACGCTGGTAGTAACTCTATTCACAACGCTGGTAGTAAACCTATTCTCAACGTTGGCAGTAACTCTATTCACAACGTTGGTAGTAACTGTATTCACAACGCTGGTAGTAACTCTATTCACAACGCTAGTAGTAACTCTATTCACAACGCTGGTAGTGGCTCTATTCACAATACTGGGAGTAACTCTATTCACAACGCTGGGAGTGGTCTATTCACAACGCTGCTAGTAACTCTATTCACAACGCTGGGAGTAACTCAATTCACAACGCTGGGATTAACTCTATTCACAACTCTGGTAGTAACACTATTCACAACGCTGGTAGTAACTCTATTCACAACGCTGGTAATAACTCTATTCACAGCACTGGTAGTAACTCTATTCATAAAGCTGGGAGTAATTCTATTCACAACGCTGTTAGCAACTCTATTCACAACGCTGGTAGTAACTCTATTCATAACGCTAGTAGTAACTCTATTCACAACGCTCGTAGTAACTCTATTCACAAAGCTGGGAGTAACCCTATTCTCAACGCTGGCAGTAACTCTATTCACAACACTGGTAGTAACACTATTCACAACGCTGGTAGTAACTCCATTCACAACGCTGTTAGTATCTATATTGACCACGCTGGTAGTGACTCTATTCACAACGCTGGTAGCGACTCTATTCACAACGCTGGTAGCGACTCTATTCACAACGCTGGCAGCGACTCTATTCACAACGCTGGCAGCGAGTCTATTCACAACGCTGGCAGCGAGTCTATTCACAACGCTGGCAGCGACTCTATTCACAACGCTGGCAGCGACTCTTTTCACAACGCTTGGAGTAACTCTATTCACAGCGCTGGTAGTGACTCTATTCACAACGCTGGCATTAACTTTATTCACAACGCTGTTAGTTACTCTATTCACAACGCTGGTAGCGACTCTATTCACAATGCTGGTAGCGACTCTATTCACAACGCTGGTAGGGACTCTATTCACAACGCTGATAGGGACTCTATTCACAAAGCTGGTAGCGATTCTATTCACAACGCTGGTAGCGACTCTATTCACAACGCTGGTAGCGACTCTTTTCACAACGCTGGTAGCGACTCTATTCACAACGCTGGGAGTGACTCTATTCACAACGCTGGTAGGGACTCTCTTCACAACGCTGGTAGCTACTCTATTCACAACGCTGGTAGCGACTCTATTCACAACGCTGGAAGTAACTCTATTCACCACGCTGTGAGTAACTCTATTCACAACGCTGGTAGTAACACTATTCACAACGCTGGGAGCAACTCTATTCACAAAGCTGGGAGTAACTCTATTCACAACGCTGCAAGTAACTCTATTCGCAACGCTGGTAGTAACTCTTAACAACGCTGGTAGTAACTCTATTAACAACGCTGGTAGTAACTCGAATCACAACGCTGGTAGTGACTCTATTCACAACGCTGGTAGTGAGACTATTCACAACTCTGGGAGTAACTCTATTCACAATGCTGGGAGTAACTCTATTCACAATGCTGGGAGTACTCTATTCACAAGGCTGGTAGTAACTCTATTCACAACGCAGCTAGTAACTCTATTCACAACGCAGGGAATAACTCAATTCGCAAAGCTGGGATTAACTCTATTCACAACGCTGCTAGTAACTCATTTCCAACGCTGGTCCTAACTCTATTAACAACGCTGGTAGTAACTCTATTCACAACTCTGGTAGTAACACTATTCACAACGCTGGTAGTAACTCTATTCACAGCGCTGGTAATAACTCTATTCACAACACTGGTAGCTACTCTATTCACAAAGCAGGGAGTAACTCTATTCACAATGCTGTTAGCAACTCTATTCACAAGACTGGCAGTAACTCTATTCACAAATCTCTTAGTAACTCTATTCACAACGCTGTTAGTAACTCTATTCACAACACTGGTAGTAACTCTATTCATAAGGCAGGTAGTAACTCTATTCACAACGCTGGTAGTAACTCTATTCACAACGCTGTTAGTAACTCTATTCACAACACTGTTAGTAACTCGATTCACAAGGCTGGTCGTAACACTATTCACAACGCTGGTAGTAACTCTATTCACAACGCTGTTAGTAACTCTATTCACAACGCTGGTAGTGACTCTATTCACAACGCTGGTAGTAATTCTATTCACAACGCTGGAAGTAACTCTATTCACAATGCTGGTAGTAACTCTATTCACAACGCTGGGAGTAACTCTATTCACAATGCTGGGAGTCACTCTATTCAAAACGCTGGGAGGAACTCTCTTCACAATGCTGGGAGTAACACTATTCAGAACGCTGGTAGTAACTCTATTCACAACGCTGGTAGTAAATCTATTCACAACGCTGGTCGTAACACTATTCAGAACGCTGGTAGTCCTCTACTCACAACGCTGGTAGAAACTCTATTCACAACGTTGTTAGTATCTCTATTGACAACGCTGGTGGTAACTCTATTCATAACGATGGTAGTAACTCTATTCACAACGCTGGTAGTAACTCTATTCACATCGCTGGTAGTAACTCTATTCACAACGCTGCTAGTAACTCTATTCGCAACGCTGGTAGTAACTCTTAACAACGCTGGTAGTAACTCTATTAACAACGCTGGTAGTAACTCGATTCACAACGCTGGTAGTGACTCTATTCACAACGCTGGTAGTGAGACTATTCACAACTCTGGGAGTAACTCTATTCACAATGCTGTGAGTAACCCTATTCACAATGCTGGGAGTACTCTATTCACAAGGCTGGTAGTAACTCTATTCACAACGCTGCTAGTAACTCTATTCACAACGCTGGGAATAACTCAATTCACAACGCTGGGATTAACTCTATTCACAATGCTGGTAGTGACACTATTCACAACGCTGGTAGTGACTCTATTCACAACGCTGATAGTAACTCTATTCACAACGCTGGTCGTAACACTATTCACAACGCTGGTAGTAACTCTATTCACAACGCTTGTCGTAGCACGATTCACAACGCTGGTAGTAACTCTATTCGCAACGCTGGTAGTAACTCTATTAACAACTCTGGTAGTAACTCTATTAACAACGCTGGTAGTAACTCGATTCACAACGCTGGTAGTGACTCTATTCACAACGCTTGTAGTGAGACTATTCACAACTCTGGGAGTAACTCTATTCACAATGCTGGGAGTAACTCTATTCACAATGCTGGGAGTACTCTATTCACAAGGCTGGTAGTAACTCTATTCGCAACCCTGCTAGTAACTCTATTCACAACGCTGGGAATAACTCAATTCACAACGCTGGGATTAACTCTATTCACAACGCTGCTAGTAACTCATTTCCAACGCTGGTCCTAACTCTATTAACAACTCTGGTAGTAACTCTATTCACAACTCTGGTAGTAACACTATTCACAACGCTGGTAGTAACTCTATTCACAGCGCTGGTAATAACTCTATTTACAACGCTGGGAATAACTCTATTCACAACGCTGGGAGTAACTCTATTCACAACGCTGGCAGTAACTCTATTCGCAACGCTGGTATTAACTCTATTCGCAACGCTGGTAGTAACTCTATTAACAACGCTGGTAGTAACTCTATTCACAACGCTAGTAGTAACTCAATTCACAACGCTGGTAGTAACTCTATTCACAATGCTGGGAGTAACTCCATTCACAACGCTGGTAGTGACTGTATTAACAACGCTGGTAGTAACACTATTCACAACGCTGGTAGTAACTCTATTCACAACGCTGGTAGTAAATCTATTCACAACGCTGGTAGTAACCCTATTCACAACGTTGGTAGTAACTCTATTCACAATGCTGGTAGTAACTCGATTCACAACTCTGGTAGTAACACTATTCACAACGCTGGTAGTAACTCTATTCACAACGCTGGTAGTGACTCTATTCACAACGCTGGTAGTAACACTATTCACAACGCTGGTAGTAACACTATTCACAACGCTGGTAGCGGCTCTATTCACAACGCTGGTCGTAACTCTATTCACCACGCTGGTAGTAACTCTGTTCACAACGCTGTTAGTGACTCTATTCACAATGCTGGTAATAACTCTATTCACAACACTGATAGCAACTCTATTCACAAAGCTGGGAGTAACTCTATTCACAACGCTGGTAGCAACTCTATTCACAATGCTGGTAGTAACTCTATTCATAACGCTGGTAGTAACTCTATTCACAACGCTGGTAGTAACTCTATTCACAACGCTGGTAGTGAGACTATTCACAACTCTGGGAGTAACTCTATTCACAATGCTGGGAGTAACTCTATTCACAATGCTGGGAGTACTCTCTTCACAACGCTGGGAGTAACTCTATTCACAAAGCTGGGAGTAACTCTATTCACAACGCTGGTAGTAACTCTATTCACAACGCTGGTAGTAACCCTATTCTCAACGCTGGCAGTAACTCTATTCACAACGTTGGTAGAAACTGTATTCACAACGCTGGTAGTAACTCCATTCACAACGCTGTTAGTATCTCTGTTGACAACGCTGGTAGTGACTCTATTCACAATGCTGGTAGCGACTCTATTCACAACGCTGGCAGCGACTCTATTCACAACGCTGGCAGCGACTCTATTCACAACGCTGGCAGCGAGTCTATTCACAACGCTGGCAGCGACTCTATTCACAACGCTGGCAGCGACTCTATTCACAACGCTTGGAGTAACTCTATTCACAGCGCTGGTAGTGACTCTATTCACAACGCTGGTATTAACTGTATTCACAACGCTGTTAGTTACTCTATTCACAATGCTGGTAGCGACTCTATTCACAACGCTGGTAGTGACTCTATTCACAACGCTGGTAGGGACTCTATTCACAACGCTGGTAGGGACTCTATTCACAACGCTGGAAGCGATTCTATTCACAACGCTGGTAGCGACTCTATTCACAACGCTGGTAGCGACTCTTTTCACAACGCTGGTAGCGACTCTATTCACAACGCTGGTAGCGACTCTATTCACAACGCTGGTAGTAACTCTATTCACAACGCTGTGAGTAACTCTATTCACAACGCTGGTAGTAACACTATTCACAACGCTGGGAGTAACTCTATTCACAAAGCTGGGAGTAACTCTATTCACAACGCTGCTAGTAACTCTATTCGCAACGCTGGTAGTAACTCTTAACAACGCTGGTAGTAACTCTATTAACAACGCTGGTAGTAACTCGATTCACAACGCTGGTAGTGACTCTATTCACAACGCTGGTAGTGAGACTATTCACAACTCTGGGAGTAACTCTATTCACAATGCTGTGAGTAACCCTATTCACAATGCTGGGAGTACTCTATTCACAAGGCTGGTAGTAACTCTATTCACAACGCTGCTAGTAACTCTATTCACAACGCTGTGAATAACTCAATTCACAACGCTGGGATTAACTCTATTCACAACGCTACTAGTAACTCATTTCCAACGCTGGTCCTAACACTATTAACAACGCTGGAAGTAACTCTATTCACAACTCTGGTAGTAACACTATTCACAACGCTGCTAGTAACTCTATTAACAACGCTGGTAGTAACTCTATTCACAACGCTAGTAGTAACTCTATTCACAACGCTGGTAGTGACTCTATTCACAACGCTGGTAGTAACTCTATTCACAACGCTGGGAGTAACTCTATTCACAACGCTGGGAGTGCTCTATTCACAAGGCTGGTTGTAACTCTATTAACAACGCTGGTAGTAACTCTATTCACAACGCTGGTAGTAACTGTATTCACAACGCTGGTAGTAACTCCATTCACAACGCTGTTAGTATCTCTTTTGACAACGCTGGTAGTGACTCTATTCACAACGCTGGTAGCGACACTATTCACAACGCTGGTAGCGACTCTATTCACAACGCTGGCAGCGACTCTATTCACAACGCTGGCAGCGAGTCTATTCACAACGCTGGCAGCGAGTCTATTCACAACGCTGGCAGCGACTCTATTCACAACGCTGGCAGCGACTCTTTTCACAACGCTTGGAGTAACTCTATTCACAGCGCTGGTAGTGACTCTATTCACAACGCAGGTAGTATTTCTATTCACAACGCTGGTAGTGACTCTATTCACAGCGCTGGTAGTGACTCTATTCACAACGCTGGTAGTAACTCCATTCACAACGCTGTTAGTATCTCTATTGACAACGCTGGTAGTGACTCTATTCACAACGCTGGTAGCGACTCTATTCACAACGCTGGCAGCGACTCTATTCACAACGCTGGCAGCGACTCTATTCACAACGCTGGCAGCGAGTCTATTCACAACGCTGGCAGCGACTCTATTCACAACGCTGGCAGCGACTCTATTCACAATGCTTGGAGTAACTCTATTCACAGCGCTGGTAGTAACAGTATTCACAACGCTGGTAGTAACTCTATTCACAACGCTGGTAGTAAACCTATTCTCAACGTTGGCAGTAACTCTATTCACAACGTTGGTAGTAACTGTATTCACAACGCTGGTAGTAACTCTATTCACAACGCTAGTAGTAACTCTATTCACAACGCTGGTAGTGGCTCTATTCACAATACTGGGAGTAACTCTATTCACAACGCTGGGAGTGGTCTATTCACAACGCTGCTAGTAACTCTATTCACAACGCTGGGAGTAACTCAATTCACAACGCTGGGATTAACTCTATTCACAACTCTGGTAGTAACACTATTCACAACGCTGGTAGTAACTCTATTCACAACGCTGGTAATAACTCTATTCACAGCACTGGTAGTAACTCTATTCATAAAGCTGGGAGTAATTCTATTCACAACGCTGTTAGCAACTCTATTCACAACGCTGGTAGTAACTCTATTCATAACGCTAGTAGTAACTCTATTCACAACGCTGGTAGTAACTCTATTCACAAAGCTGGGAGTAACCCTATTCTCAACGCTGGCAGTAACTCTATTCACAACACTGGTAGTAACACTATTCACAACGCTGGTAGTAACTCCATTCACAACGCTGTTAGTATCTATATTGACCACGCTGGTAGTGACTCTATTCACAACGCTGGTAGCGACTCTATTCACAACGCTGGTAGCGACTCTATTCACAACGCTGGCAGCGACTCTATTCACAACGCTGGCAGCGAGTCTATTCACAACGCTGGCAGCGAGTCTATTCACAACGCTGGCAGCGACTCTATTCACAACGCTGGCAGCGACTCTTTTCACAACGCTTGGAGTAACTCTATTCACAGCGCTGGTAGTGACTCTATTCACAACGCTGGTATTAACTGTATTCACAACGCTGTTAGTTACTCTATTCACAACGCTGGTAGCGACTCTATTCACAATGCTGGTAGCGACTCTATTCACAACGCTGGTAGGGACTCTATTCACAACGCTGATAGGGACTCTATTCACAAAGCTGGTAGCGATTCTATTCACAACGCTGGTAGCGACTCTATTCACAACGCTGGTAGCGACTCTTTTCACAACGCTGGTAGCGACTCTATTCACAACGCTGGGAGTGACTCTATTCACAACGCTGGTAGGGACTCTCTTCACAACGCTGGTAGCTACTCTATTCACAACGCTGGTAGCGACTCTATTCACAACGCTGGAAGTAACTCTATTCACCACGCTGTGAGTAACTCTATTCACAACGCTGGTAGTAACACTATTCACAACGCTGGGAGTAACTCTATTCACAAAGCTGGGAGTAACTCTATTCACAACGCTGCAAGTAACTCTATTCGCAACGCTGGTAGTAACTCTTAACAACGCTGGTAGTAACTCTATTAACAACGCTGGTAGTAACTCGAATCACAACGCTGGTAGTGACTCTATTCACAACGCTGGTAGTGAGACTATTCACAACTCTGGGAGTAACTCTATTCACAATGCTGGGAGTAACTCTATTCACAATGCTGGGAGTACTCTATTCACAAGGCTGGTAGTAACTCTATTCACAACGCAGCTAGTAACTCTATTCACAACGCAGGGAATAACTCAATTCGCAAAGCTGGGATTAACTCTATTCACAACGCTGCTAGTAACTCATTTCCAACGCTGGTCCTAACTCTATTAACAACGCTGGTAGTAACTCTATTCACAACTCTGGTAGTAACACTATTCACAACGCTGGTAGTAACTCTATTCACAGCGCTGGTAATAACTCTATTCACAACACTGGTAGCTACTCTATTCACAAAGCAGGGAGTAACTCTATTCACAACGCTGTTAGCAACTCTATTCACAAGACTGGCAGTAACTCTATTCACAAATCTCTTAGTAACTCTATTCACAACGCTGTTAGTAACTCTATTCACAACACTGGTAGTAACTCTATTCATAAGGCAGGTAGTAACTCTATTCACAACGCTGGTAGTAACTCTATTCACAACGCTGGTAGTGACTCTATTCACAACACTGTTAGTAACTCGATTCACAAGGCTGGTCGTAACACTATTCACAACGCTGGTAGTAACTCTATTCACAACGCTGTTAGTAACTCTATTCACAACGCTGGTAGTGACTCTATTCACAACGCTGGTAGTAATTCTATTCACAACGCTGGAAGTAACTCTATTCACAATGCTGGTAGTAACTCTATTCACAACGCTGGGAGTAACTCTATTCACAATGCTGGGAGTCACTCTATTCAAAACGCTGGGAGGAACTCTCTTCACAATGCTGGGAGTAACACTATTCAGAACGCTGGTAGTAACTCTATTCACAACGCTGGTAGTAAATCTATTCACAACGCTGGTCGTAACACTATTCAGAACGCTGGTAGTCCTCTACTCACAACGCTGGTAGAAACTCTATTCACAACGTTGTTAGTATCTCTATTGACAACGCTGGTGGTAACTCTATTCATAACGATGGTAGTAACTCTATTCACAACGCTGGTAGTAACTCTATTCACATCGCTGGTAGTAACTCTTTTCACAACGCTGGGAGTAACTCTATTCACAACGCTGGTAGTTACTCTATTCACAACGCTATGAGTAACTCTATTCACAAAGCTGGGAGTAACTCTATTCACAACGCTGGTAGTAACTCTATTCACAACGCTAGTAGTAACTCTATTCACAACGCTGGTAGTGACTCTATTCACAACGCTGATAGTGACTCTATTCACAACGCTGGTAGTAACTCTATTCACAACGCTGGGAGGAACTCTATTCAAACGCTGGGAGTGCTCTATTCACAAGGCTGGTTGTAACTCTATTAACAACGCTGGTAATAACTCTATTCACAACGCTAGTAGTTACTCTATTCACAACGCTGGTAATAACTCTATTCACACGCTGGTAGTAACTCCATTCACAACGCTGGTAGTGACTGTATTAACAACGCTGGACGTAACACTATGCACAAAGCTGGTAGTAACTCTATTCACAACGCTGGTAGTAAATCTATTCACAACGCTGGTAGTAAGCCTATTCACAACGTTGGTAGTAACTCTATTCACAACGCTGGTAGTAACTCTATTCACAACGCTGGTAGTAACACTATTCACAACGCTGGTAGTAACTCTATTCACAACACTGGGAGTAACTCTATTCACAACGCTGGGAGTAACTCTATTCACAACGCTGGTAGTAACTCTATTCACAATGCTGGTAGTGACACTATTCACAACGCTGGTAGTGACTCTATTCACAACGCTGATAGTAACTCTATTCACAACGCTGGTCGTAACACTATTCACAACGCTGGTAGTAACTCTATTCACAACGCTTGTCGTAGCACGATTCACAACGCTGGTAGTAACTCTATTCGCAACGCTGGTAGTAACTCTATTAACAACTCTGGTAGTAACTCTATTAACAACGCTGGTAGTAACTCGATTCACAACGCTGGTAGTGACTCTATTCACAACGCTTGTAGTGAGACTATTCACAACTCTGGGAGTAACTCTATTCACAATGCTGGGAGTAACTCTATTCACAATGCTGGGAGTACTCTATTCACAAGGCTGGTAGTAACTCTATTCGCAACCCTGCTAGTAACTCTATTCACAACGCTGGGAATAACTCAATTCACAACGCTGGGATTAACTCTATTCACAACGCTGCTAGTAACTCGTTTCCAACGCTGGTCCTAACTCTATTAACAACGCTGGTAGTAACTCTATTCACAACTCTGGTAGTAACACTATTCACAACGCTGGTAGTAACTCTATTCACAGCGCTGGTAATAACTCTATTTACAACGCTGGGAGTAACTCTATTCACAACGCTGGGAGTAACTCTATTCACAACGCTGGTAGTAACTCTATTCGCAACGCTGGTATTAACTCTATTCGCAACGCTGGTAGTAACTCAATTCACAACGCTGGTAGTAACTCTATTCACAATGCTGGGAGTAACTCCATTCACAACGCTGGTAGTGACTGTATTAACAACGCTGGTAGTAACACTATTCACAACGCTGGTAGTAACTCTATTCACAACGCTGGTAGTAAATCTATTCACAACGCTGGTAGTAACCCTATTCACAACGTTGGTAGTAACTCTATTCACAATGCTGGTAGTAACTCGATTCACAACTCTGGTAGTAACACTATTCACAACGCTGGTAGTAACTCTATTCACAACGCTGGTAGTGACTCTATTCACAACGCTGGTAGTAACACTATTCACAACGCTGGTAGTAACACTATTCACAACGCTGGTAGCGGCTCTATTCACAACGCTGGTCGTAACTCTATTCACCACGCTGGTAGTAACTCTGTTCACAACGCTGTTAGTGACTCTATTCACAATGCTGGTAATAACTCTATTCACAACACTGATAGCAACTCTATTCACAAAGCTGGGAGTAACTCTATTCACAACGCTGGTAGCAACTCTATTCACAATGCTGGTAGTAACTCTATTCATAACGCTGGTAGTAACTCTATTCACAACGCTGGTAGTAACTCTATTCACAACGCTGGTAGTGAGACTATTCACAACTCTGGGAGTAACTCTATTCACAATGCTGGGAGTAAATCTATTCACAATGCTGGGAGTACTCTCTTCACAACGCTGGGAGTAACTCTATTCACAAAGCTGGGAGTAACTCTATTCACAACGCTGGTAGTAACTCTATTCACAACGCTGGTAGTAACCCTATTCTCAACGCTGGCAGTAACTCTATTCACAACGTTGGTAGAAACTGTATTCACAACGCTGGTAGTAACTCCATTCACAACGCTGTTAGTATCTCTATTGACAACGCTGGTAGTGACTCTATTCACAATGCTGGTAGCGACTCTATTCACAACGCTGGCAGCGACTCTATTCACAACGCTGGCAGCGACTCTATTCACAACGCTGGCAGCGAGTCTATTCACAACGCTGGCAGCGACTCTATTCACAACGCTGGCAGCGACTCTATTCACAACGCTTGGAGTAACTCTATTCACAGCGCTGGTAGTGACTCTATTCACAACGCTGGTATTAACTGTATTCACAACGCTGTTAGTTACTCTATTCACAATGCTCGTAGCGACTCTATTCACAACGCTGGTAGTGACTCTATTCACAACGCTGGTAGGGACTCTATTCACAACGCTGGTAGGGACTCTATTCACAACGCTGGAAGCGATTCTATTCACAACGCTGGTAGCGACTCTATTCACAACGCTGGTAGCGACTCTTTTCACAACGCTGGTAGCGACTCTATTCACAACGCTGGTAGCGACTCTATTCACAACGCTGGTAGTAACTCTATTCACAACGCTGTGAGTAACTCTATTCACAACGCTGGTAGTAACACTATTCACAACGCTGGGAGTAACTCTATTCACAAAGCTGGGAGTAACTCTATTCACAACGCTGCTAGTAACTCTATTCGCAACGCTGGTAGTAACTCTATTAACAACGCTGGTAGTAACTCGATTCACAACGCTGGTAGTGACTCTATTCACAACGCTGGTAGTGAGACTATTCACAACTCTGGGAGTAACTCTATTCACAATGCTGTGAGTAACCCTATTCACAATGCTGGGAGTACTCTATTCACAAGGCTGGTAGTAACTCTATTCACAACGCTGCTAGTAACTCTATTCACAACGCTGGGAATAACTCAATTCACAACGCTGGGATTAACTCTATTCACAATGCTGGTAGTGACACTATTCACAACGCTGGTAGTGACTCTATTCACAACGCTGATAGTAACTCTATTCACAACGCTGGTCGTAACACTATTCACAACGCTGGTAGTAACTCTATTCACAACGCTTGTCGTAGCACGATTCACAACGCTGGTAGTAACTCTATTCGCAACGCTGGTAGTAACTCTATTAACAACTCTGGTAGTAACTCTATTAACAACGCTGGTAGTAACTCGATTCACAACGCTGGTAGTGACTCTATTCACAACGCTTGTAGTGAGACTATTCACAACTCTGGGAGTAACTCTATTCACAATGCTGGGAGTAACTCTATTCACAATGCTGGGAGTACTCTATCACAAGGCTGGTAGTAACTCTATTCGCAACCCTGCTAGTAACTCTATTCACAACGCTGGGAATAACTCAATTCACAACGCTGGGATTAACTCTATTCACAACGCTGCTAGTAACTCATTTCCAACGCTGGTCCTAACTCTATTAACAACGCTGGTAGTAACTCTATTCACAACTCTGGTAGTAACACTATTCACAACGCTGGTAGTAACTCTATTCACAGCGCTGGTAATAACTCTATTTACAACGCTGGGAATAACTCTATTCACAACGCTGGGAGTAACTCTATTCACAACGCTGGTAGTAACTCTATTCGCAACGCTGGTATTAACTCTATTCGCAACGCTGGTAGTAACTCTATTAACAACGCTGGTAGTAACTCTATTCACAACGCTAGTAGTAACTCAATTCACAACGCTGGTAGTAACTCTATTCACAATGCTGGGAGTAACTCCATTCACAACGCTGGTAGTGACTGTATTAACAACGCTGGTAGTAACACTATTCACAACGCTGGTAGTAACTCTATTCACAACGCTGGTAGTAAATCTATTCACAACGCTGGTAGTAACCCTATTCACAACGTTGGTAGTAACTCTATTCACAATGCTGGTAGTAACTCGATTCACAACTCTGGTAGTAACACTATTCACAACGCTGGTAGTAACTCTATTCACAACGCTGGTAGTGACTCTATTCACAACGCTGGTAGTAACACTATTCACAACGCTGGTAGTAACACTATTCACAACGCTGGTAGCGGCTCTATTCACAACGCTGGTCGTAACTCTATTCACCACGCTGGTAGTAACTCTGTTCACAACGCTGTTAGTGACTCTATTCACAATGCTGGTAATAACTCTATTCACAACACTGATAGCAACTCTATTCACAAAGCTGGGAGTAACTCTATTCACAACGCTGGTAGCAACTCTATTCACAATGCTGGTAGTAACTCTATTCATAACGCTGGTAGTAACTCTATTCACAACGCTGGTAGTAACTCTATTCACAACGCTGGTAGTGAGACTATTCACAACTCTGGGAGTAACTCTATTCACAATGCTGGGAGTAACTCTATTCACAATGCTGGGAGTACTCTCTTCACAACGCTGGGAGTAACTCTATTCACAAAGCTGGGAGTAACTCTATTCACAACGCTGGTAGTAACTCTATTCACAACGCTGGTAGTAACCCTATTCTCAACGCTGGCAGTAACTCTATTCACAACGTTGGTAGAAACTGTATTCACAACGCTGGTAGTAACTCCATTCACAACGCTGTTAGTATCTCTATTGACAACGCTGGTAGTGACTCTATTCACAATGCTGGTAGCGACTCTATTCACAACGCTGGCAGCGACTCTATTCACAACGCTGGCAGCGAGTCTATTCACAACGCTGGCAGCGACTCTATTCACAACGCTGGCAGCGACTCTATTCACAACGCTTGGAGTAACTCTATTCACAGCGCTGGTAGTGACTCTATTCACAACGCTGGTATTAACTGTATTCACAACGCTGTTAGTTACTCTATTCACAATGCTGGTAGCGACTCTATTCACAACGCTGGTAGTGACTCTATTCACAACGCTGGTAGGGACTCTATTCACAACGCTGGTAGGGACTCTATTCACAACGCTGGAAGCGATTCTATTCACAACGCTGGTAGCGACTCTATTCACAACGCTGGTAGCGACTCATTTCACAACGCTGGTAGCGACTCTATTCACAACGCTGGTAGCGACTCTATTCACAACGCTGGTAGTAACTCTATTCACAACGCTGTGAGTAACTCTATTCACAACGCTGGTAGTAACACTATTCACAACGCTGGGAGTAACTCTATTCACAAAGCTTGGAGTAACTCTATTCACAGCGCTGCTAGTAACTCTATTCGCAACGCTGGTAGTAACTCTTAACAACGCTGGTAGTAACTCTATTAACAACGCTGGTAGTAACTCGATTCACAACGCTGGTAGTGACTCTATTCACAACGCTGGTAGTGAGACTATTCACAACTCTGGGAGTAACTCTATTCACAATGCTGTGAGTAACCCTATTCACAATGCTGGGAGTACTCTATTCACAAGGCTGGTAGTAACTCTATTCACAACGCTGCTAGTAACTCTATTCACAACGCTGGGAATAACTCAATTCACAACGCTGGGATTAACTCTATTCACAACGCTACTAGTAACTCATTTCCAACGCTGGTCCTAACACTATTAACAACGCTGGAAGTAACTCTATTCACAACTCTGGTAGTAACACGATTCACAACGCTGGTAGTAACTCTATTAACAACGCTGGTAGTAACTCTATTCACAACGCTAGTAGTAACTCTATTCACAATGCTGGTAGTGACTCTATTCACAACGCTGGTAGTAACTCTATTCACAACGCTGGGAGTAACTCTATTCACAACGCTGGGAGTGCTCTATTCACAAGGCTGGTTGTAACTCTATTAACAACGCTGGTAGTAACTCTATTCACAACGCTGGTAGTAACTCTATTCACAATGCTGGTAGTGACACTATTCACAACGCTGGTAGTGACTCTATTCACAACGCTGGTAGTAACTCTATTCACAACGCTGGTAGTAACACTAATCACAACGCTGGTAGTAACTCTATTCACAACGCATGTCGTAGCACTATTCACAACGCTGGTAGTAACTCTATTCGCAACGCTGGTAGTAACTCTATTAACAACTCTGGTAGTAACTCTATTAACAACTCTGGTAGTAACTCGATTCACAACGCTGGTAGTGACTCTATTCACAACGCTGGTAGTGAGACTATTCACAACTCTGGGAGTAACTCTATTCACAATGCTGGGAGTAAATCTATTCACAATGCTGGGAGTACTCTATTCACAAGGCTGGTAGTAACTCTATTCGCAACCCTGCTAGTAACTCTATTCACAACTCTGGGAATAACTCAATTCACGACGCTGGGATTAACTCTATTCACAACGCTGCTAGTAACTCATTTCCAACGCTGGTCCTAACTCTATTAACAACGCTGGTAGTAACTCTATACACAGCGCTGGTAATAACACTATTCACAACACTGGTAGCTACTCTATTCACAAAGCTGGGAGTAACTCTATTCACAACGCTGTTAGCAACTCTATTCACAAGACTGGTAGTAACTCTATTCACAAATCTGTTAGTAACTCTATTCACAACGCTGGTAGTAACTCTATTCACAACACTTTTAGTAACTCTATTCATAAGGCAGGTAGTAACTCTGTTCACAACGCTGGTAGTAACTCTATTCACAACGCTGTTAGTAACTCTATTCACAACGCTGGTAGTAACTCTATTCACAAGGCTGGTCGTAACACTATTCACAACGCTGGTAGTAACTCTATTCGCAACCCTGCTAGTAACTCTATTCACAACTCTGGGAATAACTCAATTCACGACGCTGGGATTAACTCTATTCACAACGCTGCTAGTAACTCATTTCCAACGCTGGTCCTAACTCTATTAACAACGCTGGTAGAAACTCTATTCACAACTCTGGTAGTAACACTATTCACAACGCTGGTAGTAACTCTATACACAGCGCTGGTAATAACACTATTCACAACACTTGTAGCTACTCTATTCACAAAGCTGGGAGTAACTCTATTCACAACGCTGTTAGCAACTCTATTCACAAGACTGGTAGTAACTCTATTCACAAATCTGTTAGTAACTCTATTCACAACGCTGGTAGTAACTCTATTCACAACACTTTAAGTAACTCTATTCATAAGGCAGGTAGTAACTCTGTTCACAACGCTGGTAGTAACTCTATTCACAACGCTGTTAGTAACTCTATTCACAACGCTGGTAGTAACTCTATTCACAAGGCTGGTCGTAACACTATTCACAACGCTGGTAGTAACTCTATTCACAACGCTGTTAGTAACTCTATTCACAACGCTGGTAGTGACTCTATTCACAACGCTGGTAGTAATTCTATTCACAACGCTGGAAGTAACTCTATTCACAACGCTGGTAGTAACTCTATTCACAACGCTGTTAGTAACTCTATTCACAATGCTGGTAGTGACTCTATTCACAACGCTGGTAGTAATTCTATTCACAACGCTGGAAGTAACTCTATTCACAACGCTGGTAGTAACTCTATTCACAACGCTGGGAGTAACTCTATTCACAACGCTGGTAGTAACTCTATTCAAAACGCTGGGAGGAACTCTCTTCACAATGCTGGGAGTAACACTATTCAGAACGCTGGTAGTAACTCTATTCACAACGCTGGTAGTAAATCTATTCACAACGCTGGTCGTAACACTATTCAGAACGCTGGTAGTCCTCTACTCACAACGCTGGCAGCGACTCTATTCACAACGCTGGCAGCGACGCTATTCACAACGCTGGCAGCGACTCTATTCACAACGCTGGCAGCGACTCAATTCACAAGGCTGGCAGCGACTCTATTCACAACGCTTGGAGTGACTCTATTCACAGCACTGGTAGTGACTCTATTCACAATGCTGGTAGTCACTCTATTCACAACGCTGGTAGTGACTCTATTCACAACGCTGGTAGTGACTCTATTCACAACGCAGGTAGTAACTCTATTCACAACGCTGGTAGTGACTCTATTCACAGCGCTGGTAGTGACTCTATTCACAACGCTGGTAGTAACTCCATTCACAACGCTGGCAGCGACTCTATTCACAACGCTGGCAGCGACTCTATTCACAACGCTGGCAGCGAGTCTATTCACAACGCTGGCAGCGACTCTATTCACAACGCTGGCAGCGACTCTATTCACAATGCTTGGAGTAACTCTATTCACAGCGCTGGTAGTGACTCTATTCACAACGCTGGTATTAACTGTATTCACAATGCTGGTAATAACTCTATTCACAACACTGGAAGTAACTCTTTTCACAAAGCTGGGAGTAACTCTATTCACAACGCTGGTAGCAACTCTATTCACAACGCTGGTAGTAACTCTATTCATAACGCTGGTAGTAACTCTATTCACAACGCTGGTAGTAACTCTGTTCATAACGCTGGTAGTAACAGTATTCACAACGCTGGTAGTAACTCTATTCACAACGCTGGTAGTAAACCTATTCTCAACGCTGGCAGTAACTCTATTCACAACGTTGGTAGTAACTGTATTCACAACGCTGGTAGTAACTCTATTCACAACGCTAGTAGTAACTCTATTCACAACGCTGGTAGTGGCTCTATTCACAATACTGGGAGTAACTCTATTCACAACGCTGGGAGTGGTCTATTCACAACGCTGCTAGTAACTCTATTCACCACGCTGGGAGTAACTCAATTCACAACGCTGGGATTAACTCTATTCACAACTCTGGTAGTAACACTATTCACAACGCTGGTAGTAACTCTATTCACAACGCTGGTAATAACTCTATTCACAGCACTGGTAGTAACTCTATTCATAAAGCTGGGAGTAATTCTATTCACAACGCTGTTAGCAACTCTATTCACAACGCTGGTAGTAACTCTATTCATAACGCTAGTAGTAACTCTATTCACAACGCTGGTAGTAACTCTATTCACAAAGCTGGGAGTAACCCTATTCTCAACGCTGGCAGTAACTCTATTCACAACACTGGTAGTAACACTATTCACAACGCTGGTAGTAACTCCATTCACAACGCTGTTAGTATCTATATTGACCACGCTGGTAGTGACTCTATTCACAACGCTGGTAGCGACTCTATTCACAACGCTGGTAGCGACTCTATTCACAACGCTGGCAGCGACTCTATTCACAACGCTGGCAGCGAGTCTATTCACAACGCTGGCAGCGAGTCTATTCACAACGCTGGCAGCGACTCTATTCACAACGCTGGCAGCGACTCTTTTCACAACGCTTGGAGTAACTCTATTCACAGCGCTGGTAGTGACTCTATTCACAACGCTGGTATTAACTGTATTCACAACGCTGTTAGTTACTCTATTCACAACGCTGGTAGCGACTCTATTCACAATGCTGGTAGCGACTCTATTCACAACGCTGGTAGGGACTCTATTCACAACGCTGATAGGGACTCTATTCACAAAGCTGGTAGCGATTCTATTCACAACGCTGGTAGCGACTCTATTCACAACGCTGGTAGCGACTCTTTTCACAACGCTGGTAGCGACTCTATTCACAACGCTGGGAGTGACTCTATTCACAACGCTGGTAGGGACTCTCTTCACAACGCTGGTAGCTACTCTATTCACAACGCTGGTAGCGACTCTATTCACAACGCTGGAAGTAACTCTATTCAACACGCTGTGAGTAACTCTATTCACAACGCTGGTAGTAACACTATTCACAACGCTGGGAATAACTCTATTCACAAAGCTGGGAGTAACTCTATTCACAACGCTGCAAGTAACTCTATTCACAAAGCTGGGAGTAACTCTATTCACAACGCTGCAAGTAACTCTATTCGCAACGCTGGTAGTAACTCTATTAACAACGCTGGTAGTAACTCGAATCACAACGCTGGTAGTGACTCTATTCACAACGCTGGTAGTGAGACTATTCACAACTCTGGGAGTAACTCTATTCACAATGCTGGGAGTAACTCTATTCACAATGCTGGGAGTACTCTATTCACAAGGCTGGTAGTAACTCTATTCACAACGCAGCTAGTAACTCTATTCACAACGCAGGGAATAACTCAATTCGCAAAGCTGGGATTAACTCTATTCACAACGCTGCTAGTAACTCATTTCCAACGCTGGTCCTAACTCTATTAACAACGCTGGTAGTAACTCTATTCACAACTCTGGTAGTAACACTATTCACAACGCTGGTAGTAACTCTATTCACAGCGCTGGTAATAACTCTATTCACAACACTGGTAGCTACTCTATTCACAAAGCAGGGAGTAACTCTATTCACAACGCTGTTAGCAACTCTATTCACAAGACTGGCAGTAACTCTATTCACAAATCTCTTAGTAACTCTATTCACAACGCTGTTAGTAACTCTATTCACAACACTGGTAGTAACTCTATTCATAAGGCAGGTAGTAACTCTATTCACAACGCTGGTAGTAACTCTATTCACAACGCTGTTAGTAACTCTATTCACAACACTGTTAGTAACTCTATTCACAAGGCTGGTCGTAACACTATTCACAACGCTGGTAGTAACTCTATTCACAACGCTGTTAGTAACTCTATTCACAACGCTGGTAGTGACTCTATTCACAACGCTGGTAGTAATTCTATTCACAACGCTGGAAGTAACTCTATTCACAATGCTGGTAGTAACTCTATTCACAACGCTGGTAGTAACTCTATTCACAACGCTGGTAGTAATTCTATTCACAACGCTGGGAGTAACTCTATTCACAACGCTGGTAGTGACTCTATTCACAACGCTGGTAGTAATTCTATTCACAACGCTGGGAGTAACTCTATTCACAACGCTGGGAGTCACTCTATTCAGAACGCTGGTAGTAACTCTATTCACAATGCTGGTAGTGACTCTATTCACAACGCTGGTAGTAATTCTATTCAAAACGCTGGGAGGAACTCTCTTCACAATGCTGGGAGTAACACTATTCAGAACGCTGGTAGTAACTCTATTCACAACGCTGGTAGTAAATCTATTCACAACGCTGGTCGTAACACTATTCAGAACGCTGGTAGTCCTCTTCTCACAACGCTGGTAGAAACTCTATTCACAACGTTGTTAGTATCTCTATTGACAACGCTGGTGGTAACTCTATTCATAACGATGGTAGTAACTCTATTCACAACGCTGGTAGTAACTCTATTCACATCGCTGGTAGTAACTCTTTTCACAACGCTGGGAGTAACTCTATTCACAACGCTGGTAGTTACTCTATTCACAACGCTATGAGTAACTCTATTCACAAAGCTGGGAGTAACTCTATTCACAACGCTGGTAGTAACTCTATTCACAACGCTAGTAGTAACTCTATTCACAACGCTGGTAGTGACTCTATTCACAACGCTGATAGTGACTCTATTCACAACGCTGGTAGTAACTCTATTCACAACGCTGGGAGGAACTCTATTCAAACGCTGGGAGTGCTCTATTCACAAGGCTGGTTGTAACTCTATTAACAACGCTGGTAATAACTCTATTCACAACGCTAGTAGTTACTCTATTCACAACGCTGGTAATAACTCTATTCACACGCTGGTAGTAACTCCATTCACAACGCTGGTAGTGACTGTATTAACAACGCTGGACGTAACACTATGCACAAAGCTGGTAGTAACTCTATTCACAACGCTGGTAGTAAATCTATTCACAACGCTGGTAGTAACCCTATTCACAACGTTGGTAGTAACTCTATTCACAACGCTGGTAGTAACTCTATTCACAACGCTGGTAGTAACACTATTCACAACGCTGGAAGTAACTCTATTCACAACGCTGGGAGTAACTCTATTCACAACGCTGGGAGTAACTCTATTCACAACGCTGGTAGTAACTCTATTCACAATGCTGGTAGTGACACTATTCACAACGCTGGTAGTGACTCTATTCACAACGCTGATAGTAACTCTATTCACAACGCTGGTCGTAACACTATTCACAACGCTGGTAGTAACTCTATTCACAACGCTTGTCGTAGCACGATTCACAACGCTGGTAGTAACTCTATTCGCAACGCTGGTAGTAACTCTATTAACAACTCTGGTAGTAACTCTATTAACAACGCTGGTAGTAACTCGATTCACAACGCTGGTAGTGACTCTATTCACAACGCTTGTAGTGAGACTATTCACAACTCTGGGAGTAACTCTATTCACAATGCTGGGAGTAACTCTATTCACAATGCTGGGAGTACTCTATTCACAAGGCTGGTAGTAACTCTATTCGCAACCCTGCTAGTAACTCTATTCACAACGCTGGGAATAACTCAATTCACAACGCTGGGATTAACTCTATTCACAACGCTGCTAGTAACTCGTTTCCAACGCTGGTCCTAACTCAATTAACAACGCTGGTAGTAACTCTATTCACAACTCTGGTAGTAACACTATTCACAACGCTGGTAGTAACTCTATTCACAGCGCTGGTAATAACTCTATTTACAACGCTGGGAGTAACTCTATTCACAACGCTGGGAGTAACTCTATTCACAACGCTGGTAGTAACTCTATTCGCAACGCTGGTATTAACTCTATTCGCAACGCTGGTAGTAACTCTATTAACAACGCTGGTAGTAACTCTATTCACAACGCTAGTAGTAACTCAATTCACAACGCTGGTAGTAACTCTATTCACACGCTGGTAGTAACTCCATTCACAACGCTGGTAGTGACTGTATTAACAACGCTGGTAGTAACACTATTCACAACGCTGGTAGTAACTCTATTCACAACGCTGGTAGTAAATCTATTCACAACGCTGGTAGTAACCCTATTCACAACGTTGGTAGTAACTCTATTCACAATGCTGGTAGTAACTCGATTCACAACTCTGGTAGTAACACTATTCACAACGCTGGTAGTAACTCTATTCACAACGCTGGTAGTGACTCTATTCACAACGCTGGTAGTAACACTATTCACAACGCTGGTAGTAACACTATTCACAACGCTGGTAGCGGCTCTATTCACAACGCTGGTCGTAACTCTATTCACCACGCTGGTAGTAACTCTGTTCACAACGCTGTTAGTGACTCTATTCACAATGCTGGTAATAACTCTATTCACAACACTGATAGCAACTCTATTCACAAAGCTGGGAGTAACTCTATTCACAACGCTGGTAGCAACTCTATTCACAATGCTGGTAGTAACTCTATTCATAACGCTGGTAGTAACTCTATTCACAACGCTGGTAGTAACTCTATTCACAACGCTGGTAGTGAGACTATTCACAACTCTGGGAGTAACTCTATTCACAATGCTGGGAGTAACTCTATTCACAATGCTGGGAGTACTCTCTTCACAACGCTGGGAGTAACTCTATTCACAAAGCTGGGAGTAACTCTATTCACAACGCTGGTAGTAACTCTATTCACAACGCTGGTAGTAACCCTATTCTCAACGCTGGCAGTAACTCTATTCACAACGTTGGTAGAAACTGTATTCACAACGCTGGTAGTAACTCCATTCACAACGCTGTTAGTATCTCTATTGACAACGCTGGTAGTGACTCTATTCACAATGCTGGTAGCGACTCTATTCACAACGCTGGCAGCGACTCTATTCACAACGCTGGCAGCGACTCTATTCACAACGCTGGCAGCGAGTCTATTCACAACGCTGGCAGCGACTCTATTCACAACGCTGGCAGCGACTCTATTCACAACGCTTGGAGTAACTCTATTCACAGCGCTGGTAGTGACTCTATTCACAACGCTGGTATTAACTGTATTCACAACGCTGTTAGTTACTCTATTCACAATGCTGGTAGCGACTCTATTCACAACGCTGGTAGTGACTCTATTCACAACGCTGGTAGGGACTCTATTCACAACGCTGGTAGGGACTCTATTCACAACGCTGGAAGCGATTCTATTCACAACGCTGGTAGCGACTCTATTCACAACGCTGGTAGCGACTCTTTTCACAACGCTGGTAGCGACTCTATTCACAACGCTGGTAGCGACTCTATTCACAACGCTGGTAGTAACTCTATTCACAACGCTGTGAGTAACTCTATTCACAACGCTGGTAGTAACACTATTCACAACGCTGGGAGTAACTCTATTCACAAAGCTGGGAGTAACTCTATTCACAACGCTGCTAGTAACTCTATTCGCAACGCTGGTAGTAACTCTTAACAACGCTGGTAGTAACTCTATTAACAACGCTGGTAGTAACTCGATTCACAACGCTGGTAGTGACTCTATTCACAACGCTGGTAGTGAGACTATTCACAACTCTGGGAGTAACTCTATTCACAATGCTGTGAGTAACCCTATTCACAATGCTGGGAGTACTCTATTCACAAGGCTGGTAGTAACTCTATTCACAACGCTGCTAGTAACTCTATTCACAACGCTGGGAATAACTCAATTCACAACGCTGGGATTAACTCTATTCACAACGCTACTAGTAACTCATTTCCAACGCTGGTCCTAACACTATTAACAACGCTGGAAGTAACTCTATTCACAACTCTGGTAGTAACACTATTCACAACGCTGGTAGTAACTCTATTAACAACGCTGGTAGTAACTCTATTCACAACGCTAGTAGTAACTCTATTCACAACGCTGGTAGTGACTCTATTCACAACGCTGGTAGTAACTCTATTCACAACGCTGGGAGTAACTCTATTCACAACGCTGGGAGTGCTCTATTCACAAGGCTGGTTGTAACTCTATTAACAACGCTGGTAGTAACTCTATTCACAACGCTGGTAGTAACTCTATTCTCAATGCTGGTAGTGACACTATTCACAACGCTGGTAGTGACTCTATTCACAACGCTGGTAGTAACTCTATTCACAACGCTGGTAGTAACACTATTCACAACGCTGGTAGTAACTCTATTCACAACGCTTGTCGTAGCACTATTCACAACGCTGGTAGTAACTCTATTCGCAACGCTGGTAGTAACTCTATTAACAACTCTGGTAGTAACTCTATTAACAACGCTGGTAGTAACTCGATTCACAACGCTGGTAGTGACTCTATTCACAACGCTGGTAGTGAGACTATTCACAACTCTGGGAGTAACTCTATTCACAATGCTGGGAGTAAATCTATTCACAATGCTGGGAGTACTCTATTCACAAGGCTGGTAGTAACTCTATTCGCAACCCTGCTAGTAACTCTATTCACAACTCTGGGAATAACTCAATTCACGACGCTGGGATTAACTCTATTCACAACGCTGCTAGTAACTCATTTCCAACGCTGGTCCTAACTCTATTAACAACGCTGGTAGTAACTCTATTCACAAATCTGGTAGTAACACTATTCACAACGCTGGTAGTAACTCTATTCACAGCACTGGTAATAACTCTATTTACAACGCTGGGAGTAACTCTATTCACAACGCTGGGAGTAACTCTATTCACAACGCTGGTAGTAACTCTATTCGCAACGCTGGTATTAACTCTATTCGCAACGCTGGTAGTAACTCTATTAACAACGCTGGTAGTAACTCTATTCACAACGCTAGTAGTAACTCAATTCACAACGCTGGTAGTAACTCTATTCACACGCTGGTAGTAACTCCATTCACAACGCTGGTAGTGACTGTATTAACAACGCTGGTAGTAACACTATTCACAACGCTGGTAGTAACTCTATTCACAACGCTGGTAGTAAATCTATTCACAATGCTGGTAGTAACCCTATTCACAACGTTGGTAGTAACTCTATTCACAATGCTGGTAGTAACTCGATTCACAACTCTGGTAGTAACACTATTCACAACGCTGTTAGTAACTCTATTCACAACGCTGGTAGTAACACTATTCACAACGCTGGTAGTAACACTATTCACAACGCTGGTAGCGACTCTATTCACAACGCTGGTCGTAACTCTATTCACCACGCTGGTAGTAACTCTGTTCACAACGCTATTAGTGACTCTATTCACAATGCTGGTAATAACTCTATTCACAACACTGATAGTAACTCTATTCACAAAGCTGGGAGTAACTCTATTCACAACGCTGGTAGCAACTCTATTCACAATGCTGGTAGTAACTCTATTCATAACGCTGGTAGTAACTCTATTCACAACGCTGGTAGTAACACTATTCACAACGCTGGTAGTAACCCTATTCTCAACGCCGGCAGTGACTCTATTCACAACGCTGGTAGCGACTCTATTCACAACGCTGGCAGCGACTCTATTCACAACGCTGGCAGCGACTCTATTCACAACGCTGGCAGCGAGTCTATTCACAACGCTGGCAGCAACTCTATTCACAACGCTGGCAGCGACTCTATTCACAACGCTTGGAGTGACACTTTTCACAGCGCTGGTAGTGACTCTATTCACAACGCTGGTATTAACTGTATTCACAACGCTGTTAGTTACTCTATTCACAACACTGGTAGTGACTCTATTCACAACGCTGGTAGCGACTCTATTCACAACGCTGGTAGGGACTCTATTCACAACGAAGGTAGGGACTCTATTCACAACGCTGGAAGCGATTCTATTCACAACGCTGGTAGCGACTCTATTCACAACGCTCGTAGCGACTCTTTTCACAACGCTGGTAGCGACTCTATTCACAACGCTGGTAGCGACTCTATTCACAACGCTTGTAGTAACTCTATTCACAACGCTGTGAGTAACTCTATTCACAACGCTGGTAGTAACACTATTCACAACGCTGGGAGTAACTCTATTCACAAAGCTGGGAGTAACTCTATTCACAACGCTGCTAGTAACTCTATTCGCAACGCTGGTAGTAACTCTTAACAACGCTGGTAGTAACTCTATTAACAACGCTGGTAGTAACTCGATTCCCAACGCTGGTAGTGACTCTATTCACAACGCTGGTAGTGAGACTATTCACAACTCTGGGAGTAACTCTATTCACAATGCTGTGAGTAACTCTATTCACAATGCTGGGAGTACTCTATTCACAAGGCTGGTTGTAACTCTATTCACAACGCTGCGAGTAACTCTATTCACAACGCTGGGAATAACTCAATTCACAATGCTGGGATTAAGTCTATTCACAACGCTGCTAGTAACTCATTTCCAACGCTGGTCCTCACTCTATTAACAACGCTGGTAGTAACTCTATTCACAACTCTGGTAGTAACACTATTCACAAAGCTGGGAGTTACTCTATTCACAACGCTGGTAGCAACTCTATTCACAAGACTGGTAGTAACTCTATTCACAAATCTGGTAGTAACTCTATTCACAACGCTGGTAGTAACTCTATTTACAACGCTGGTAGTAACTCTATTCATAAGGCAGGTAGTAACTCTATTCACAACGCTGGTAGTAACTCTATTCACAAGGCTGGTCGTAACACTATTCACAACGCTGGTAGTATCTCTATTCACAACGCTGGTAGTAACTCTATTCACAACGCTGTTAGTGACTCTATTCAAAACGCTGGTAGTAATTCTATTCACAACGCTAGAAGTAACTCTATTCACAAAGCTGGTAGTAACTCTATTCACAACGCTGGGAGTAACTCTATTCACAATTCTGGGAGTCTCTCTATTCAAAACGCTGGGAGGAACTCTCTTCACAACGCTGGGAGTAACACTATTCAGAACGCTGGTAGTCCTCTACTCACAACGCTGGTAGAAACTCTATTCACACACTGGTAGTAACTCTATTCACAACGCTGGTAGTGACTCAAATTCACAACGCTGGTAGTAACACTATTCACCACGCTGGTAGTAACTCTATTCACAACGTTGTTAGTATCTCTATTGACAACGCTGGTGGTAACTCTATTCATAACGATGGTAGTAACTCTATTCACAACGCTGGTAGTAACCCTATTCTCAACGCTGGCAGTAACTCTATTCACAACGTTCGTAGTAAATGTATTCACAACGCTGGTAGTAACTCTATTCACAACGCTGATAGCGACTCTTTTCTCAACGGTGGTAGCGACTCTATTCACAACTCTATTCACAACGCTGGTAGCAACTCTATTCACAACGCTGGTAGTAACTCTATTCTCAACGCTGGCAGTAACTCTTTTCACAACATTGGTAGTAACTGTATTCACAATGCTTGGTAGTACCTCTATTCACAACGGTGGTAGCGACTCTATTCACAACGCTGGAAGCGATTCTATTCACAACGCTGGTAGCGACTCTATTCACAACGCTGGCAGCGACTCTTTTCACAACGCTGGTAGCGACTCTATTCACAACGCTAGTAGCGACTCTATTCACAACGCTTGTAGTAACTCTATTCACAACGCTGTGAGTAACTCTATTCACAACGCTGGTAGTAACACTATTCACAACGCTGGGAGTAACTCTATTCACAAAGCTGGGAGTAACTCTATTCACAATGCTGCTAGTAACTCTATTCGCAACGCTGGTAGTAACTCTTAACAACGCTGGTAGTAACTCTATTAATAACGCTGGTAGTAACTCGATTCACAACGCTGGTAGTGAGACTATTCACAACTCAGGGAGTAACTCTATTCACAATGCTGTGAGTAACTCCATTCACAATGCTGGGAGTACTCTATTCACAAGGCTGGTAGTAACTCTATTCACAACGCTGCTAGTAACTCTATTCACAACGCTGGGAATAACTCAATTCACAACGCTGGGATTAACTCTATTCACAACGCTGCTAGTAACTCATTTCCAAAGCTGGTCCTAACTCTATTAACAACGCTGGTAGTAACTCTATTCACAACTCAGGAAGTAACACTATTCACAACGCTGGTAGTAACTCTATTCACAGCGCTGGTAATAACTCTAATCACAACACTGGTAGTTACTCTATTCACAAAGCTGGGAGTAACTCTATTCACAACGCTGGTAGCAACTCTATTCACAAGACTGGTAGTAACTCTTTTCACAAATCTGGTAGTAACTCTATTCACAACGCTGGTAGTAACTCTATTCACAACGCTGGTAGTAACTCTATTCATAAGGCTGGTTGTAACTCTATTCACAACGCTGTTAGTAACTCTATTCACAACGCTGGTAGTAACTCTATTCACAAGGCTGGTCGTAACACTATTCACAACGCTGGTAGTATCTCTATTCACAACGCTGGTAGTAACTCTATTCACAACGCTGGTAGTGACTCTATTCACAACGCTGGTAGTAATTCTATTCACAACGCTGGAAGTAACTCTATTCACAACGCTGGTAGTAACTCTATTCACAACGCTGGGAGTAACTCTATTCACAATGCTGGGAGTCTCTGTATTCAAAACGCTGGGAGGAACTCTCTTCACAACGCTGGGAGTAACACTATTCAGAACACTGGTAGTCCTCTACTCACAACGCTGGTAGAAACTCTATTCACACACTGGTAGTAACTCTATTCACAACGCTGGTAGTGCCTCTATTCACAACGCTGGTAGTAACACTATTCACCACGCTGGTAGTAACTCTATTCACAACGTTGTTAGTATCTCTATTGACAACGCTGGTGGTAACTCTATTCATAACGATGGTAGTAACTCTATTCACAACGCTGGTAGTAACCCTATTCTCAACGCTGGCAGTAACTCTATTCACAACGTTGGTAGTAACTGTATTCACAACGCTGGTAGTAGCTCCATTCACAACGCTGGTAGCGACTCTTTTCTCAACGCTGGTAGCGACTCCATTCACAACTCAATTCACAACGCTGGTAGCAACTCTATTCACAATGCTAGTAGTAAAACTATTCTCAACGCTGGCAGTAACTCTATTCACAACATTGGTAGTAACTGTATTCACAACGCATGGTAGTAACTCTATTCACAACGGTGGTAGCGACTCTATTCCCAACGCTGGTAGCGATTCTATTCACAACGCTGGTAGCGACTCTATTCACAACGCTGGTAGTGACTCTATTTACAACGCTGGTAGTAACTCTATTCACAACGCTGGTAGTAACGCTATTCACAACGCTGGTAGTAACTCTATTCACATCGCTGGTAGTAACTCTTTTCACAACGCTGGGAGTAACTCTATTCACAACGCTGGTAGTAACTCTATTCACATCGCTGGTAGTTACTCTATTCACAACGCTATGAGTAACTCTATTCACAAAGCTGGGAGTAACTCTATTCACAACGCTGGGAGTAACTCTATTCGCAACGCTGGTATTAACTCTATTCGCAACGCTGGTAGTAACTCTATTAACAACGCTGGTAGTAACTCTATTCACAACGCTAGTAGTAACTCTATTCACAACGCTGGGAGTGACTCTATTCACAACGCTGGTATTAACTCTATTCACAACGCTGGGAGTAACTCTATTCACAACGCTGGGAGTAACTCTATTCACAACGCTGGTAGTAACTCTATTCGCAACGCTGGTATTAACTCTATTCGCAACGCTGGAAGTAACTCTATTAACAACGCTAGTAGTAACTCTATTCACAACGCTAGTAGTAACTCTATTCACAACGCTGGTAGTGACTCTATTCACAACGCTGGTAGTAACTCTATTCACAACGCTGGGAGTAACTCTATTCACAACGCTGGGAGTGCTCTATTCACAAGGCTGGTTGTAACTCTATTAACAACGCTGGTAGTAACTCTATTCACAACGCTAGTAGTAACTCTATTCACAACGCCGGTAGTAACTCTATTCACACGCTGGTAGTAACTCCATTCACAACGCTGGTAGTGACTGTATTAACAACGCTGGTAGTAACACTATTCACAACGCTGGTAGTAAATCTATTCACAACGCTGGTAGTAAATCTATTCACAACGCTGGTAGTAACCCTATTCACAACGCTGGTAGTAACTCTATTCACAACGCTGGTAGTAACTTGATTCACAACGCTGGTAGTAACACTATTCACAACGCTGGTAGTAACTATATTCACAACGCTGGTAGTGACTCTATTCACAACGCTGGTAGTAACACTATACACAACGCTGGTATTAACACTATTCACAACGCTGGCAGCGACTCTATTCACAACGCTGGTCATAACTCTATTCACCCCGCTGGTAGTAACTCTGTTCACAAAGCTGGTAGTGACTCTATTCACAACGCTGGTAGCGTCTCTATTCACAACGCTGGTAGCGACTCTATTCACAACGCTGGTAGGGACTCTATTTACAACGCTGGCAGCGACTCTATTCACAACGCAGGCAGCGACTCTATTCACAACGCTGGCAGCGACTCTATTCACAACGCTGGCAGCGACTCAATTCACAACGCTGGCAGCGACTCTATTCACAACGCTTGAAGTGACTCTATTCACAGCGCTGGTAGTGACTCTGTTCACAACGCTGGTAGTCACTCTATTCACAACGCTGGTAGTGACTCTATTCACAACGCTGGTAGTGACTCTATTCACAACGCAGGTAGTAACTCTATTCACAACGCTGGTAGTAACTCCATTCACAACGCTGTTCGTATCTCTATTGACAACGCTGGTAGTGACTCTATTCACAACGCTGGTAGCGACTCTATTCACAACGCTGGCAGCGTCTCTATTCACAACGCTGGCAGCGAGTCTATTCACAACGCTGGCAGCGACTCTATTCACAACGCTGGCAGCGACTCTATTCACAATGCTTGGAGTAACTCTATTCACAGTGCTGGTAGTGACTCTATTCACAACGCTGTTAGTTACTCTATTCACAACGCTGGAAGCGACTCTATTCACAACGCTGGTAGCGACTCTATTCACAACGCTGGTAGGGACTCTATTCACAACGAAGGTAGGGACTCTATTCACAACGCTGGTAGCGATTCTATTCACAACGCTGGTAGCGACTCTATTCACAACGCAGGTAGCGACACTTTTCACAACGCTGGTAGCGACTCTATTCACAACGCTGGGAGTGACTCTATTCACAACGCTGGTAGCGACTCTATTCACAACGCTGGTACCGACTCTATTCACAACGCTGGTAGCGACTCTAATCACAACGCTGGTAGTAAATCTATTCACAACGCTGTGAGTAACACTATTCACAACGCTGGGAGTAACTCTATTCACAAAACTGGGAGTAACTCTATTCACAACGCTGGTAGTAACACTATTCGCAACGCTGGTAGTAACTCTATTAACAACGCTGGTAGTAACTCTATTAACAACGCTGGTAGTAACTCGATTCACAACGCTGGTAGTAACTCTATTCACAACGCTGGTAGTGATACTATTCACAACTCTGGGAGTAACTCTATTCACAATGCTGGGAGTAACTCTATTCACAATGCTGGGAGTACTCTATTCACAACGCTGGGAGTAACTCTATTCACAAAGCTGGGAGTAACTCTATTCACAACGCTGGTAGTAACTCTATTCACAACGCTGGTAGTAACCCTATTCTCAACGCTGGCAGTAACTCTATTCACAACGTTGGTAGCAACTGTATTCCCAACGCTGGTAGTAACTCCATTCACAACGCTGTTAGTATCTCTATTGACAACGCTGGTAGTGACTCTATTCACAATGCTGGAAGCGACTATATTCACAACGCTGGCAGCGACTCTATTCACAACGCTGGCAGCGACTCTATTCACAACGCTGGCAGCGAGTCTATTCACAACGCTGGCAGCGACTCTATTCACAACGCTGGCAGCGACTCTATTCACAACGCTTGGAGTAACTCTATTCACAGCGCTGGTAGTGACTCTATTCACAACGCTGGTATTAACTGTATTCACAACGCTGTTAGTTACTCTATTCACAACGCTGGTAGCGACTCAATTCACAACGCTGGTAGCGACTCTATTCACAACGCTGGTAGGGACTCTATTCACAACGCTGGTAGGGACTCTATTCACAACGCTGGAAGCGATTCTATTCACAACGCTGGTAGCGACTCTATTCACAACGCTGGTAGCGACTATTTTCACAACGCTGGTAGCGACTCTATTCACAACGCTGGTAGCGACTCTATTCACAACGCTGGTAGTAACTCTATTCACAACGATGTGAGTAACTCTATTCACAACGCTGGTAGTAACACTATTCACAACGCTGGGAGTTACTCTATTCACAAAGCTGGGAGTAACTCTATTCACAACGCTGCTAGTAACTCTATTCGCAACGCTGGTAGTAACTCTTAACAACGCTGGTAGTAACTCTATTAACAACGCTGGTAGTAACTCGATTCACAACGCTGGTAGTGACTCTATTCACAACGCTGGTAGTGAGATTATTCACAACTCTGGGAGTAACTCTATTCACAATGCTGTGAGTAACCCTATTCACAATGCTGGGAGTACTCTATTCACAAGGCTGGTAGTAACTCTATTCACAACGCTGCTAGTAACTCTATTCACAACGCTGGGAATAACTCAATTCACAACGCTGGGATTAACTCTATTCACAACGCTACTAGTAACTAAATTCCAACGCTGGTCCTAACTCAATTAACAACGCTGGTAGTACCTCTATTCACAACTCTGGTAGTAACACTATTCACAATGCTAGTAGTAACTCTATTAACAACGCTGGTAGTAACTCTATTCACAACGCTAGTAGTAACTCTATTCACAACGCTGGTAGTGACTCTATTCACAACGCTGGTAGTAACTCTATTCACAACGCTGGGAGTAACTCTATTCACAACGCTGGGAGTGCTCTATTCACAAGGCTGGTTGTAACTCTATTAACAACGCTGGTAGTAACTCTTTTCACAACGCTAGTAGTAACTCTATTCACAACGCTGGTAGTAACTCTAATCACACGCTGGTAGTAACTCCATTCACAACGCTGGTAGTGACTGTATTAACAACGCTGGTAGTAACACTATTCACAACGCTGGTAGTAAATCTATTCACAACGCTGGTAGTTAATCTATTCACAATGCTGGTAGTAACCCTATTCACAACGCTGGTAGTAACTCTATTCACAAAACTGGTAGTAACTCGATTCACAACGCTGGTAGTAACACTATTCACAACGCTGGTAGTAACTCTATTCACAACGCTGGTAGTGACTCTATTCACAACGCTGGTAGTAACACTATACACAATGCTGGTAGTAACACTATTCACAACGCTGGTAGCGACTCTATTCACAACGCTGGGAGTGACTCTATTCACAACGCTGGTAGCGACTCTATTCACAACGCTGGTACCGACTCTATTCACAACGCTGGTAGCGACTCTAATCACAACGCTGGTAGTAAATCTATTCACAACGCTGTGAGTAACACTATTCACAACGCTGGGAATAACTCTATTCACAAAACTGGGAGTAACTCTATTCACAACGCTGGTAGTAACACTATTCGCAACGCTGGTAGTAACTCTATTAACAACGCTGGTAGTAACTCGATTCACAACGCTGGTAGTAACTCTATTCACAACGCTGGTAGTGAGACTATTCACAACTCTGGGAGTAACTCTATTCACAATGCTGGGAGTAACTCTATTCACAATGCTGGGAGTACTCTATTCACAACGCTGGGAGTAACTCTATTCACAAAGCTGGGAGTAACTCTATTCACAACGCTGGTAGTAACTCTATTCACAACGCTGGTAGTAACCCTATTCTCAACGCTGGCAGTAACTCTATTCGCAACGTTGGTAGCAACTGTATTCCCAACGCTGGTAGTAACTCTATTCACAACGCTGTTAGTATCTCTATTGACAACGCTGGTAGTGACGCTATTCACAATGCTGGAAGCGACTATATTCACAACGCTGGCAGCGACTCTATTCACAACGCTGGCAGCGACTCTATTCACAACGCTGGCAGCGAGTCTATTCACAACGCTGGCAGCGACTCTATTCACAACGCTGGCAGCGACTCTATTCACAACGCTTGGAGTAAGTCTATTCACAGCGCTGGTAGTGACTCTATTCACAACGCTGGTATTAACTGTATTCACAACGCTGTTAGTTACTCTATTCACAACGCTGGTAGCGACTCAATTCACAACGCTGGTAGCGACTCTATTCACAACGCTGGTAGGGACTCTATTCACAACGCTGGTAGGGACTCTATTCACAACGCTGGAAGCGATTCTATTCACAACGCTGGTAGCGACTCTATTCACAACGCTGGTAGCGACTATTTTCACAACGCTGGTAGCGACTCTATTCACAACGCTGGTAGCGACTCTATTCACAACGCTGGTAGTAACTCTATTCACAACGATGTGAGTAACTCTATTCACAACGCTGGTAGAAACACTATTCACAACGCTGGGAGTTACTCTATTCACAAAGCTGGGAGTAACTCTATTCACAACGCTGCTAGTAACTCTATTCGCAACGCTGGTAGTAACTCTTAACAACGCTGGTAGTAACTCTATTAACAACGCTGGTAGTAACTCGATTCACAACGCTGGTAGTGACTCTATTCACAACGCTGGTAGTGAGATTATTCACAACTCTGGGAGTAACTCTATTCACAATGCTGTGAGTAACCCTATTCACAATGCTGGGAGTACTCTATTCACAAGGCTTGTAGTAACTCTATTCACAACGCTGCTAGTAACTCTATTCACAACGCTGGGAATAACTCAATTCACAACGCTGGGATTAACTCTATTCACAACGCTACTAGTAACTAATTTCCAACGCTGGTCCTAACTCAATTAACAACGCTGGTAGTACCTCTATTCACAACTCTGGTAGTAACACTATTCACAACGCTAGTAGTAACTCTATTAACAACGCTGGTAGTAACTCTATTCACAACGCTAGTAGTAACTCTATTCACAACGCTGGTAGTGACTCTATTCACAACGCTGGTAGTAACTCTATTCACAACGCTGGGAGTAACTCTATTCACAACGCTGGGAGTGCTCTATTCACAAGGCTGGTTGTAACTCTATTAACAACGCTGGTAGTAACTCTTTTCACAACGCTAGTAGTAACTCTATTCACAACGCTGGTAGTAACTCTAATCACACGCTGGTAGTAACTCCATTCACAACGCTGGTAGTGACTGTATTAACAACGCTGGTAGTAACACTATTCACAACGCTGGTAGTAAATCTATTCACAACGCTGGTAGTTAATCTATTCACAACGCTGGTAGTAACCCTATTCACAACGCTGGTAGTAACTCTATTCACAACGCTGGTAGTAACTCGATTCACAACGCTGGTAGTAACACTATTCACAACGCTGGTAGTAACTCTATTCACAACGCTGGTAGTGACTCTATTCACATCGCTGGTAGTAACACTATACACAATGCTGGTAGTAACACTATTCACAACGCTGGTAGCGACTCTATTCACAACGCTGGTCGTAACTCTATTCACCCCGCTGGTAGTAACTCTGTTCACAACGCTGGTAGTGACTCTATTCACAACGCTGGTAGCGTCTCTATTCACAACGCTGGTAGCGACTCTATTCACAACGCTGGTAGGGACTCTATTTACAACGCTGGCAGCGACTCTATTCACAACGCTGGCAGCGACTCTATTCACAACGCTGGCAGCGACTCTATTCACAACGCTGGCAGCGACTCAATTCACAACGCTGGCAGCGACTATATTCACAACGCTTGGAGTGACTCTATTCACAGCGCTGGTAGTGACTCTATTCACAACGCTGGTAGTCACTCTATTCACAACGCTGGTAGTGACTCTATTCACAACGCTGGTGGTGACTCTATTCACAACGCAGGTAGTAACTCTATTCACAACGCAGGTAGTGACTCTATTCACAGTGCTGGTAGTGACTTATTCACAACGCTGGTAGTAACTCCATTCACAACGCTGTTAGTATCTCTATTGACAACGCTGGTAGTGACTCTATTCACAACGCTGGTAGCGACTCTATTCACAACGCTGGCAGCGACTCTATTCACAACGCTGGCACCGAGTCTATTCACAACGCTGGCAGCGACTCTATTCACAACGCTGGCAGCGACTCTATTCACAATGCTTGGAGTAACTCTATTCACAGCGCTGGTTGTGACTCTATTCACAACGCTGGTATTAACTGTATTCACAACGCTGTTAGTTACTCTATTCACAACGCTGGAAGCGACTCTATTCACAACGCTGGTAGCGACTCTATTCACAACGCTGGTAGGGACTCTATTCACAACGAAGGTAGGGACTCTATTCACAACGCTGGTAGCGATTCTATTCACAACGCTGGTAGCGACTCTATTCACAACGCTGGTAGCGACACTTTTCACAACGCTGGTAGCGACTCTATTCACAACGCTGGGAGTGACTCTATTCACAACGCTGGTAGCGACTCTATTCACAACGCTGGTAGCGACTCTATTCACAACGCTGTTAGCGACTCTATTCACAACGCTGGTAGTAAATCTATTCACAACTCTGTGAGTAACTCTATTCACAACCCTGGGAGTAACACTATTCGCAACGCTGGTAGTAACTCTATTAACAACGCTGGTAGTAACTCTATTAACAACGCTGGTAGTAACTCGATTCACAACGCTGGTAGTGACTCTATTCACAACGCTGGTAGTGAGACTATTCACAACGCTGGGAGTTACTCTATTCACAAAGCTGGGAGTAACTCTATTCACAACGCTGCTAGTAACTCTATTCGCAACGCTGGTAGTAACTCTTAACAACGCTGGTAGTAACTCTATTAACAACGCTGGTAGTAACTCGATTCACAACGCTGGTAGTGACTCTATTCACAACGTTGGTAGCAACTGTATTCACAACGCTGGTAGTAACTCCATTCACAACGCTGTTAGTATCTCTATTGACAACGCTGGTAGTGACTCTATTCACAATGCTGGAAGCGACTCTATTCACAACGCTGGCAGCGACTCTATTCACAACGCTGGCAGCGACTCTATTCACAACGCTGGCAGCGAGTCTGTTCACAACGCTGGCAGCGACTCTATTCACAACGCTGGCAGCGACTCTATTCACAACGCTTGGAGTAACTCTATTCACAGCGCTGGTAGTGACTCTATTCACAACGCTGGTATTAACTGTATTCACAACGCTGTTAGTTACTCTATTCACAACGCTGGTAGCGACTCTATTCACAACGCTGGTAGCGACTCTATTCACAACGCTGGTAGGGACTCTATTCACAACGCTGGTACGGACTCTATTCACAACGCTGGAAGCGATTCTATTCACAACGCTGGTAGCGACTCTATTCACAACGCTGGTAGCGACTCTTTTCACAACGCTGGTAGCGACTCTATTCACAACGCTGGTAGCGACTCTATTCACAACGCTGGTAGTAACTCTATTCACAACGCTGTGAGTAACTCTATTCACAACGCTGGTAGTAACACTATTCACAACGCTGGGAGTAACTCTATTCACAAAGCTGGGAGTAACTCTATTCACAACGCTGCTAGTAACTCTATTCGCAACGCTGGTAGTAACTCTTAACAACGCTGGTAGTAACTCTATTAACAACGCTGGTAGTAAATCGATTCACAACGCTGGTAGTGACTCTATTCACAACGCTGGTAGTGAGACTATTCACAACTCTGGGAGTAACTCTATTCACAATGCTGTGAGTAACCCTATTCACAATGCTGGGAGTACTCTATTCACAAGGCTGGTAGTAACTCTATTCACAACGCTGCTAGTAACTCTATTCACAACGCTGGGAATAACTCAATTCACAACGCTGGGATTAACACTATTCACAACACTACTAGTAACTCATTTCCAACGCTGGTCCTAACTCTATTAACAACGCTGGTAGAAACTCTATTCACAACTCTGGTAGTAACACTATTCACAACGCTGGTAGTAACTCTATTAACAACGCTAGTAGTAACTCTATTCACAACGCTAGTAGTAACTCTATTCACAACGCTGGTAGTGACTCTATTCACAACGCTGGTAGTAACTCTATTCACAACGCTGGGAGTAACTCTATTCACAACGCTGGGAGTGCTCTATTCACAAGGCTGGTTGTAACTCTATTAACAACGCTGGTAGTAACTCTATTCACAACGCTAGTAGTAACTCTATTTACAACGCTGGTAGTAACTCTATTCACACGCTGGTAGTAACTCCATTCACAACGCTGGTAGTGACTGTATTAACAACGCAGGTAGTAACACTATTCACAACGCTGGTAGTAACTCAATTCACAACGCTGGTAGTAAATCTATTCACAACGCTGGTAGTAACCCTATTCACAATGCTGGTAGTAACTCTATTCACAACGCTGGTAGTAACTCGATTCACAACGCTGGTAGTAACACTCTTCACAACGCTGGTAGTAACTCTATTCACAACGCTGGTAGTGACTCTATTCACAACGCTGGTAGTAACACTATACACAACGCTGGTAGTAACACTATTCACAACGCTGGTAGCGACTCTATTCACAACGCTGGTCGTAACTCTATTCACCCCGCTGGTAGTAACTCTGTTCACAACGCTGGTAGTGACTCTATTCACAACGCTGGTAGCGTCTCTATTCACAACGCTGGTAGCGACTCTATTCACAACGCTGGTAGGGACTCTATTTACAACGCTGGCAGCGACTCTATTCACAACGCTGGCAGCGACTCTATTCACAACGCTGGCAGCGACTCAATTCACAACGCTGGCAGCGACTATATTCACAACGCTTGGAGTGACTCTATTCACAGCGCTGGTAGTGACTCTATTCACAACGCTGGTAGTCACTCTATTCACAACGCTGGTAGTGACTCTATTCACAACGCTGGTGGTGACTCTATTCACAACGCAGGTAGTAACTCTATTCACAACGCAGGTAGTGACTCTATTCACAGTGCTGGTAGTGACTTATTCACAACGCTGGTAGTAACTCCATTCACAACGCTGTTAGTATCTCTATTGACAACGCTGGTAGTGACTCTATTCACAACGCTGGTAGCGACTCTATTCACAACGCTGGCAGCGACTCTATTCACAACGCTGGCACCGAGTCTATTCACAACGCTGGCAGCGACTCTATTCACAACGCTGGCAGCGACTCTATTCACAATGCTTGGAGTAACTCTATTCACAACGCTGGTATTAACTGTATTCACAACGCTGTTAGTTACTCTATTCACAACGCTGGAAGCGACTCTATTCACAACGCTGGTAGCGACTCTATTCACAACGCTGGTAGGGACTCGATTCACAACGAAGGTAGGGACTCTATTCACAACGCTGGTAGCGATTCTATTCACAACGCTGGTAGCGACTCTATTCACAACGCTGGTAGCGACACTTTTCACAACGCTGGTAGGGACTCTATTCACAACGCTGGGAGTGACTCTATTCACAACGCTGGTAGCGACTCTATTCACAACGCTGGTAGCGACTCTATTCACAACGCTGGTAGCGACTCTATTCACAACGCTGGTAGTAAATCTATTCACAACTCTGTGAGTAACTCTATTCACAACGCTGGGAGTAACACTATTCGCAACGCTGGTAGTAACTCTATTAACAACGCTGGTAGTAACTCTATTAACAACGCTGGTAGTAACTCGATTCACAACACTGGTAGTGACTCTATTCACAACGCTGGTAGTGAGACTATTCACAACTCTGGGAGTAACTCTATTCACAATGCTGGGAGTAACTCTATTCACAATGCTGGGAGTACTCTATTCACAACGCTGGGAGTAACTCTATTCACAAAGCTGGGAGTAACTCTATTCACAACGCTGGTAGTAACTCTATTCACAACGCTGGTAGTAACCCTATTCTCAACGCTGGCAGTAACTCTATTCACAACGTTGGTAGCAACTGTATTCACAACGCTGGTAGTAACTCCATTCACAACGCTGTTAGTATCTCTATTGACAACGCTGGTAGTGACTCTATTCACAATGCTGGAAGCGACTCTATTCACAACGCTGGCAGCGACTCTATTCACAACGCTGGCAGCGACTCTATTCACAACGCTGGCAGCGAGTCTATTCACAACGCTGGCAGCGACTCTATTCACAACGCTGGCAGCGACTCTATTCACAACGCTTGGAGTAACTCTATTCACAGCGCTGGTAGTGACTCTATTCACAACGCTGGTATTAACTGTATTCACAACGCTGTTAGTTACTCTATTCACAACGCTGGTAGCGACTCTATTCACAACGCTGGTAGCGACTCTATTCACAACGCTGGTAGGGACTCTATTCACAACGCTGGTAGGGACTCTATTCACAACGCTGGAAGCGAGTCTATTCACAACGCTGGTAGCGACTCTATTCACAACGCTGGTAGCGACTCTTTTCACAACGCTGGTAGCGACTCTATTCACAACGCTGGTAGCGACTCTATTCACAACGCTGGTAGTAACTCTATTCACAACGCTGTGAGTAACTCTATTCACAACGCTGGTAGTAACACTATTCACAACGCTGGGAGTAACTCTATTCACAAAGCTGGGAGTAACTCTATTAACAACGCTGCAAGTAACTCTATTCGCAACGCTGGTAGTAACTCTTAACAACGCTGGTAGTAACTCTATTAACAACGCTGTTAGTAAATCGATTCACAACGCTGGTAGTGACTCTATTCACAACGCTGGTAGTGAGACTATTCACAACTCTGGGAGTAACTCTATTCACAATGCTGTGAGTAACCCTATTCACAATGCTGGGAGTACTCTATTCACAAGGCTGGTAATAACTCTATTCACAACGCTGCTAGTAACTCTATTCACAACGCTGGGAATAACTCAATTCACAACGCTGGGATTAACACTATTCACAACACTACTAGTAACTCATTTCCAACGCTGGTCCTAACTCTATTAACAACGCTGGTAGAAACTCTATTCACAACTCTGGTAGTAACACTATTCACAACGCTGGTAGTAACTCTATTAACAACGCTAGTAGTAACTCTATTCACAACGCTAGTAGTAACTCTATTCACAACGCTGGTAGTGACTCTATTCACAACGCTGGTAGTAACTCTATTCACAACGCTGGGAGTAACTCTATTCACAACGCTGGGAGTGCTCTATTCACAAGGCTGGTTGTAACTCTATTAACAACGCTGGTAGTAACTCTATTCACAACGCTAGTAGTAACTCTATTCACAACGCTGGTAGTAACTCTATTCACACGCTGGTAGTAACTCCATTCACAACGCTGGTAGTGACTGTATTAACAACGCTGGTAGTAACACTATTCACAACGCTGGTAGTAACTCAATTCACAACGCTGGTAGTAAATCTATTCACAACGCTGGTAGTAACCCTATTCACAACGCAGGTAGTAACTCTATTCACAACGCTGGTAGTAACTCGATTCACAACGCTGGTAGTAACACTATTCACAACGCTGGTAGTAACTCTATTCACAACGCTGGTAGTGACTCTATTCACAACGCTGGTAGTAACACTATACACAACGCTGGTAGTAACACTATTCACAACGCTGGTAGCGACTCTATTCACAACGCTGGTCGTAGCTCTATTCACCCCGCTGGTAGTAACTCTGTTCACAACGCTGGTAGTGACTCTATTCACAACGCTGGTAGCGTCTCTATTCACAACGCTGGTAGCGACTCTATTCACAACGCTGGTAGGGACTCTATTTACAACGCTGGCAGCGACTCTATTCACAACGCTGGCAGCGACTCTATTCACAACGCTGGCAGCGACTCTATTCACAACGCTGGCAGCGACTCAAATCACAACGCTGGCAGCGACTATATTCACAACGCTTGGAGTGACTCTATTCACAGCGCTGGTAGTGACTCTATTCACAACGCTGGTAGTCACTCTATTCACAACGCTGGTAGTGACTCTATTCACAACGCTGGTAGTGACTCTATTCACAACGCAGGTAGTAACTCTATTCACAACGCAGGTAGTGACTCTATTCACAGTGCTGGTAGTGACTTATTCACAACGCTGGTAGTAACTCCATTCACAACGCTGTTAGTATCTCTATTGACAACGCTGGTAGTGACTCTATTCACAACGCTGGTAGCGACTCTATTCACAACGCTGGCAGCGACTCTATTCACAACGCTGGCACCGAGTCTATTCACAACGCTGGCAGCGACTCTATTCACAACGCTGGCAGCGACTCTATTCACAATGCTTGGAGTAACTCTATTCACAGCGCTGGTAGTGACTCTATTCACAACGCTGGTATTAACTGTATTCACAACGCTGTTAGTTACTCTATTCACAACGCTGGAAGCGACTCTATTCACAACGCTGGTAGCGACTCTATTCACAACGCTGGTAGGGACTCTATTCACAACTAAGATAGGGACTCTATTCACAACGCTGGTAGCGATTCTATTCACAACGCTGGTAGCGACTCTATTCACAACGCTGGTAGCGACTCTTTTCACATCGCTGGTAGCGACTCTATTCACAACGCTGGGAGTGACTCTATTCACAACGCTGGTAGCGACTCTATTCACAACGCTGGTAGCGACTCTATTCACAACGCTGGTAGCGACTCTATTCACAACGCTGGTAGTAAATCTATTCACAACGCTGTGAGTAACTCTATTCACAACGCTGGTAGTAACACTATTCACAACGCTGGGAGTAACTCTATTCACAAAGCTGGGAGTAACTCTATTCGCAACGCTGGTAGTAACTCTATTCGCAACGCTGGTAGTAACTCTATTAACAACGCTGGTAGTAACTCTATTCACAACGCTGGTAGTGACTCTATTCACAACGCTGGTAGTAACACTATACACAACGCTGGTAGTAACACTATTCACAACGCTGGTAGCGACTCTATTCACAACGCTGGTCGTAGCTCTATTCACCCCGCTGGTAGTAACTCTGTTCACAACGCTGGTAGTGACTCTATTCACAACGCTGGTAGCGTCTCTATTCACAACGCTGGTAGCGACTCTATTCACAACGCTGGTAGGGACTCTATTTACAACGCTGGCAGCGACTCTATTCACAACGCTGGCAGCGACTCTATTCACAACGCTGGCAGCGACTCTATTCACAACGCTGGCAGCGACTCAAATCACAACGCTGGCAGCGACTATATTCACAACGCTTGGAGTGACTCTATTCACAGCGCTGGTAGTGACTCTATTCACAACGCTGGTAGTCACTCTATTCACAACGCTGGTAGTGACTCTATTCACAACGCTGGTAGTGACTCTATTCACAACGCAGGTAGTAACTCTATTCACAACGCAGGTAGTGACTCTATTCACAGTGCTGGTAGTGACTTATTCACAACGCTGGTAGTAACTCCATTCACAACGCTGTTAGTATCTCTATTGACAACGCTGGTAGTGACTCTATTCACAACGCTGGTAGCGACTCTATTCACAACGCTGGCAGCGACTCTATTCACAACGCTGGCACCGAGTCTATTCACAACGCTGGCAGCGACTCTATTCACAACGCTGGCAGCGACTCTATTCACAATGCTTGGAGTAACTCTATTCACAGCGCTGGTAGTGACTCTATTCACAACGCTGGTATTAACTGTATTCACAACGCTGTTAGTTACTCTATTCACAACGCTGGAAGCGACTCTATTCACAACGCTGGTAGCGACTCTATTCACAACGCTGGTAGGGACTCTATTCACAACTAAGATAGGGACTCTATTCACAACGCTGGTAGCGATTCTATTCACAACGCTGGTAGCGACTCTATTCACAACGCTGGTAGCGACTCTTTTCACATCGCTGGTAGCGACTCTATTCACAACGCTGGGAGTGACTCTATTCACAACGCTGGTAGCGACTCTATTCACAACGCTGGTAGCGACTCTATTCACAACGCTGGTAGCGACTCTATTCACAACGCTGGTAGTAAATCTATTCACAACGCTGTGAGTAACTCTATTCACAACGCTGGTAGTAACACTATTCACAACGCTGGGAGTAACTCTATTCACAAAGCTGGGAGTAACTCTATTCGCAACGCTGGTAGTAACTCTATTCGCAACGCTGGTAGTAACTCTATTAACAACGCTGGTAGTAACTCTATTAACAACGCTGGTAGTAACTCGATTCACAACGCTGGTAGTGACTCTATTCACAACGCTGGTAGTGAGACTATTCACAACTCTGGGAGTAACTCTATTCACAATGCTGGGAGTAACTCTATTCACAATGCTGGGAGTACTCTATTCACAACGCTGGGAGTAACTCTATTCACAAAGCTGGGAGTAACTCTATTCACAACGCTGGTAGTAACTCTATTCACAACGCTGGTAGTAACCCTATTCTCAACGCTGGCAGTAACTCTATTCACAACGTTGGTAGCAACTGTATTCCCAACGCTGGTAGTAACTCCATTCACAACGCTGTTAGTATCTCTATTGACAACGCTGGTAGTGACTCTATTCACAATGCTGGAAGCGACTATATTCACAACGCTGGCAGCGACTCTATTCACAACGCTGGCAGCGACTCTATTCACAACGCTGGCAGCGAGTCTATTCACAACGCTGGCAGCGACTCTATTCACAACGCTGGCAGCGACTCTATTCACAACGCTGGCAGCGACTCTATTCACAACGCTGGCAGCGAGTCTATTCACAACGCTGGCAGCGACTCTATTCACAACGCTGGCAGCGACTCTATTCACAACGCTTGGAGTAACTCTATTCACAGCGCTGGTAGTGACTCTATTCACAACGCTGGTATTAACTGTATTCACAACGCTGTTAGTTACTCTATTCACAACGCTGGTAGCGACTCTATTCACAACGCTGGTAGCGACTCTATTCACAACGCTGGTAGGGACTCTATTCACAACGCTGGTAGGGACTCTATTCACAACGCTGGAAGCGATTCTATTCACAACGCTGGTAGCGACTCTATTCACAACGCTGGTAGTAACTCTATTCACAACGCTGTGAGTAACTCTATTCACAACGCTGGTAGTAACACTATTCACAACGCTGGGAGTAACTCTATTCACAATGCTGGGAGTAACTCTATTCACAACGCTGCTAGTAACTCTATTCGCAACGCTGGTAGTAACTCTTAACAACGCTGGTAGTAACTCTATTAACAACGCTGGTAGTAACTCGATTCACAACGCTGGTAGTGACTCTATTCACAATGCTGGTAGTGAGACTATTCACAACTCTGGGAGTAACTCTATTCACAATGCTGTGAGTAACTCTATTCACAATGCTGGGAGTACTGTATTCACAAGGCTGGTAGTAACTCTATTCACAACTCTGCTAGTAACTCTATTCACAACGCTGGGAATAACTCAATTCACAACGCTGGGATTAACTCTATTCACAACGCTACTAGTAACTCATTTCCAACGCTGGTCCTAACTCTATTAACAACGCTGGTAGTAACTCTATTCACAACTCTGGTAGTAACACTATTCACAACGCTGGTAGTAACTCTATTCACAGCGCTGGTAATAACTCTATTCACAACACTGGTAGTTACTCTATTCACAAAGCTGGGAGTAACTCTATTCACAACGCTGGTAGCAACTCTTTTCACAAGACTGGTAGTAACTCTATTCACAAATCTGGTAGTAACTCTATTCACAACGCTGGTAGTAACTCTATTCACAACGCTGGTAGTAACTCTATTCATAAGGCAGGTAGTAACTTTATTCACAACGCTGGTAGTAACTCTATTCACAACGCTGTTAGTAACTCTATTCACAACGCTGGTAGTAACTCTATTCACAAGGCTGGTCGTAACACTATTCACAACGCTGGTAGTATCTCTATTCACAACGCAGGTAGTAACTCTATTCACAACGCTGGTAGTGACTCTATTCACAACGCTGCTAGTAATTCTATTCACAACGCTGGAAGTAACTCTATTCACAACGCTGGTAGTAACTCTATTCACAACGCTGGGAGTAACTCTATTCACAGTGCTGGGAGTCACTCTATTCAAAACGCTGGGAGGAACTCTCTTCACAACGCTGGGAGTAACACTATTCAGAACGCTGGTAGTAACTCTATTCACAACGCTGGTAGTAAATCTATTCACAACGCTGGTCGTAACACTATTCAGAACGCTGGTAGTCCTCTACTCACAACGCTGGTAGAAACTCTATTCACACACTGGTAGTAACTGTATTCACAACGCTGGAAGTGACTCTATTCACAACCCTGGTAGTAACACTATTCACAACGCTATGAGTAACTCTATTCACAAAGCTGGGAGTAACTCTATTCACAACGCTGGGAGTAACTCTAATCGCAACGCTGGTATTAACTCTATTCGCAACGCTGGTAGTAACTCTGTTAACAACGCTGGTAGTAACTCTATTCACAACGCTATTAGTAACTCTATTCACAACGCTGTTAGTGACTCTATTCACAAAGCTGGTATTAACTCTATTCACAACGCTGGGAGTAACTCTATTCACAACGCTGGGAGTAACTCTATTCACACGCTGGTAGTAACTCTATTCGCAACGCTGGTATTAACTCTATTCGCAACGCTGGTAGTAACTCTATTAACAACGCTGGTAGTAACTCTATTCACAACGCAGTAGTAACTCTATTCACAACGCTGGTAGTGACTCTATTCACAACGCTGGTAGTAACTCTATTCACAACGCTGGGAGTAACTCTATTCACAACGCTGGGAGTGCTCTATTCACAAGGCTGGTTGTAACTCTATTAACAACGCTGGTAGTAACTCTATTCACATCGCTAGTACTAACTCTATTCACAACGCTGGTAGTAACTCTTTTCACACGCTGGTAGTAACTCCATTCACAACGCTGGTAGTGACTGTATTAACAACGCTGGTAGTAACACTATTCACAACGCTGGTAGTAAATCTATTCGCAACGCTGGTAGTAAATCTATTCACAATGCTGTTAGTAACCCTATTCACAACGATGGTAGTAACTCTATTCACAACGCTGGTAGTAACTCGATTCACAACGCTGGTAGTAACACTATTCACAACGCTGGTAGTAACTCTATTCACAACGCTGGTAGTGACTCTATTCACAACGCTGGTAGTAACACTATACACAACGCTGGTAGTAACACTATTCACAACGCTGGTAGCGACTCTATTCACAACGCTGGTCGTAACTCTATTCACCACGCTGGTAGTAACTCTGTTCACAACGCTGGTAGTGACTCTATTCACAACGCTGGTAGCGTCTCTATTCACAACGCTGGTAGCGACTCTATTCACAACGCTGGTAGGGACTCTATTTACAACGCTGGCAGCGACACTATTCACAATGCTGGCAGCGACTCTATTCACAACGCTGGCAGCGACTCTATTCACAACGCTGGCAGCGACTCTATTCACAACGCTGGCAGCGACTCAATTCACAACGCTGGCAGCGACTCTATTCACAACGCTTGGTGTGAATCTATTCACAGCGCTGGTAGTGACTCTATTCACAACGCTGGTAGTCACTCTATTCACAACGCTGGTAGTGACTCTATTCACAACGCTGGTAGTGACTCTATTCACAACGCAGGTAGTAACTCTATTCACAACGCTGGAAGTGACTCTATTCATAGCGCTGGTAGTGACTCTATTCACAACGCTGCTAGTAACACTATACACAACGCTGGTAGTAACACTATTCACAACGCTGTTAGCGACTCTATTCACAACGCTGGTCGTAACTCTATTCACCCCGCTGGTAGTAACTCTGTTCAAAACGCTGGTAGTGACTCTATTCACAACGCTGGTAGCGTCTCTATTCACAACGCTGGTAGCGACTCTATTCACAACGCTGGTAGGGACTCTATTTACAACGCTGGCAGCGACTCTATTCACAACGCTGGCAGCGACTCTATTAACACCGCTGGCAGCGACTTTATTCACAACGCTGGCAGCGACTCAATTCACAACGCTGGCAGCGACTATATTCACAACGCTTGGAGTGACTCTATTCACAGCGCTGGTAGTGACTCTATTCACAACGCTGGTAGTCACTCTATTCACAACGCTGGTAGTGACTCTATTCACAACGCTGGTAGTGACTCTATTCACAACGCAGGTAGTAACTCTATTCACAACGCAGGTAGTGACTCTAATCACAGTGCTGGTAGTGACTTATTCACAACGCTGGTAGTAACTCCATTCACAACGCTGTTAGTATCTCTATTGACAACGCTGGTAGTGACTCTATTCACAACGCTGGTAGTGACTCTATTCACAACGCTGGCAGCGACTCTATTCACAACGCTGGCACCGAGTCTATTCACAACGCTGGCAGCGACTCTATTCACAACGCTGGCAGCGACTCTATTCACAATGGTTGGAGTAACTCTATTCACAGCGCTGGTAGTGACTCTATTCACAACGATGGTATTAACTGTATTCACAACACTGTTAGATACTCTATTCACAACGCTGGAAGCGACTCTATTCACAACGCTGGTAGCGACTCTATTCACAACGCTGGTAGCGATTCTATTCACAACGCTGGTAGCGACTCTATTCACAACGCTGGTAGCGACTCTTTTCACATCGCTGGTAGCGACTCTATTCACAACGCTGGGAGTGACTCTATTCACAACGCTGGTAGCGACTCTATTCACAACGCTGGTAGCGACACTATTCACAACGCTGGTAGCGACTCTATTCACAACGCTGGTAGTAAATCTATTCACAACGCTGTGAGTAACTCTATTCACAACGCTGGTAGTAACACTATTCACAACGCTGGGAGTAACTCTATTCACAAAGCTGGGAGTAACTCTATTCACAACGCTGGTAGTAACTCTATTCGCAACGCTGGTAGTAACTCTATTAACAACGCTGGTAGTAACTCTTTTAACAACGCTGGTAGTAACTCGATTCACAACGCTGGTAGTGACTCTATTCACAACGCTGGTAGTGAGACTATTCACAACTCTGGGAGTAACTCTATTCACAATGCTGGGAGTAACTCTATTCACAATGCTGGGAGTACTCTATTCACAACGCTGGGAGTAAATCTATTGACAAAGCTGGGAGTAACTCTATTCACAACGCTGGTAGTAACTCTATTCACAACGCTGGTAGTAACTCTATTCACATCGCTGGTAGTAACTCTTTTCACAACGCTGGGAGTAACTCTATTCACAACGCTGGTAGTTACTCTATTCACAACGCTATGAGTAACTCTATTCACAAAGCTGGGAGTAACTCTATTCACAACGCTGGGAGTAACTCTATTCGCAACGCTGGTATTAACTCTATTCGCAACGCTGGTAGTAACTCTGTTAACAACGCTGGTAGTAATTCTATTCACAACGCTGCTAGTAACTCTATTCACAACGCTGTTAGTGACTCTATTCACAACGCTGGTATTAACTCTATTCACAACGCTGGGAGTAACTCTATTCACAACGCTGGGAGTAACTCTATTCACACGCTGGTAGTAACTCTATTCGCAATGCTGGTATTAACTCTATTCGCAACGCTGGTAGTAACTCTATTAACAACGCTGGTAGTAACTCTATTCACAACGCAGTAGTAACTCTATTCACAACGCTGGTAGTGACTCTATTCACAACGCTGGTAGTAACTCTATTTACAACGCTGGGAGTAACTCTATTCACAACGCTGGGAGTGCTCTATTCACAAGGCTGGTTGTAACTCTATTAACAACGCTGGTAGTAACTCTATTCACATCGCTAGTACTAACTCTATTCACAACACTGGTAGTAACTCTTTTCACACGCTGGTAGTAACTCCATTCACAACGCTGGTAGTGACTGTATTAACAACGCTGGTAGTAACACTATTCACAACGCTGGTAGTAAATCTATTCGCAACGCTGATAGTAAATCTATTCACAAAGCTGTTAGTAACCCTATTCACAACGATGGTAGTAACTCTATTCACAACGCTGGTAGTAACTCGAATCACAACGCTGGTAGTAACACTATTTACAACGCTGGTAGTAACTCTATTCACAACGCTGGTAGTGACTCTATTCACAACGCTGGTAGTAACACTATACACAACGCTGGTAGTAACACTATTCACAACGCTGGTAGCGACTCTATTCACAACGCTGGTCGTAACTCTATTCACCATGCTGGTAGTAACTCTGTTCACAACGCTGGTAGTGACTCTATTCACAACGCTGGTAGCGTCTCTATTCACAATGCTGGTAGCGACTCTATTCACAACGCTGGTAGGGACTCTATTTACAACGCTGGCAGCGACACTATTCACAATGCTGGCAGCGACTCTATTCACAACGCTGGCAGCGACTCTATTCACAACGCTGGCAGCGACTCTATTCACAACGCTGGCAGCGACTCAATTCACAACGCTGGCAGCGACTCTATTCACAATGCTTGGAGTGAATCTATTCACAGCGCTGGTAGTGACTCTATTCACAACGCTGGAAGTCACTCTATTCACAACGCTTGGAGTAACTCTATTCACAGCGCTGGTAGTGACTCTATTCACAACGCTGGTAGCGATTCTATTCACAACGCTGGTAGCGACTCTATTCACAACGCTGGTAGCGACTCTTTTCACATCGCTGGTAGCGACTCTATTCACAACGCTGGGAGTGACTCTATTCACAACGCTGGTAGCGACTCTATTCACAACGCTGGTAGCGACACTATTCACAACGCTGGTAGCGACTCTATTCACAACGCTGGTAGTAAATCTATTCACAACGCTGTGAGTAACTCTATTCACAACGCTGGTAGTAACACTATTCACAACGCTGGGAGTAACTCTATTCACAAAGCTGGGAGTAACTCTATTCACAACGCTGGTAGTAACTCTATTCGCAACGCTTGTAGTAACTCTATTAACAACGCTGGTAGTAACTCTTTTAACAACGCTGGTAGTAACTCGATTCACAACGTTGGTAGTGACTCTATTCACAACGCTGGTAGTGAGACTATTCACAACTCTGGGAGTAACTCTATTCACAATGCTGGGAGTAACTCTATTCACAATGCTGGGAGTACTCTGTTCACAACGCTGGGAGTAACTCTATTCACAAAGCTGGGAGTAACTCTATTCACAACGCTGGTAGTAACTCTATTCACAACGCTGGTAGTAACTCTATTCACATCGCTGGTAGTAACTCTTTTCACAACGCTGGGAGTAACTCTATTCACAACGCTGGTAGTTACTCTATTCACAACGCTATGAGTAACTCTATTCACAAAGCTGGGAGTAACTCTATTCACAACGCTGGGAGTAACTCTATTCGCAACGCTGGTATTAACTCTATTCGCAACGCTGGTAGTAACTCTGTTAACAACGCTGGTAGTAACTCTATTCACAACGCTATTAGTAACTCTATTCACAACGCTGTTAGTGACTCTATTCACAACGCTGGTATTAACTCTATTCACAACGCTGGGAGTAACTCTATTCACAACGCTGGGAGTAACTCTATTCACACGCTGGTAGTAACTCTATTCGCAACGCTGGTATTAACTCTATTCGCAACGCTGGTAGTAACTCTATTAACAACGCTGGTAGTAACTCTATTCACAACGCAGTAGTAACTCTATTCACAACGCTGGTAGTGACTCTATTCACAACGCTGGTAGTAACTCTATTCACAACGCTGGTAGTAACTCTATTCACAACGCTGGGAGTGCTCTATTCACAAGGCTGGTTGTAACTCTATTAACAACGCTGGTAATAACTCTATTCACATCGCTAGTACTAACTCTATTCACAACGCTGGTAGTAACTCTTTTCACACGCTGGTAGTAACTCCATTCACAACGCTGGTAGTGACTGTATTAACAACGCTGGTAGTAACACTATTCACAACGCTGGTAGTAAATCTATTCGCAACGCTGGTAGTAAATCTATTCACAATGCTGTTAGTAACCCTATTCACAACGATGGTAGAAACTCTATTCACAACGCTGGTAGTAACTCGAATCACAACGCTGGTAGTAACACTATTCACAATGCTGGTAGCGACTCTATTCACAACGCTGGTCGTAACTCTATTCACCACGCTGGTAGTAACTCTGTTCACAACGCTGGTAGTGACTCTATTCACAACGCTGGTAGCGTCTCTATTCACAACGCTGGTAGCGACTCTATTCACAACGCTGGTAGGGACTCTATTTACAACGCTGGCAGCGACACTATTCACAATGCTGGCAGCGACTCTATTCACAACGCTGGCAGCGACTCTATTCACAACGCTGGCAGCGACTCTATTCACAACGCTGGCAGCGACTCAATTCACAACGCTGGCAGCGACTCTAATCACAACGCTTGGAGTGAATCTATTCACAGCGCTGGTAGTGACTCTATTCACAACGCTGGTAGTCACTCTATTCACAACGCTGGTAGTGACTCTATTCACAACGCTGGTAGTGACTCTATTCACAACGCAGGTAGTAACTCTATTCACAACGCTGGAAGTGACTCTATTCATAGCGCTGGTAGTGACTCTATTCACAACGCTGCTAGTAACACTATACACAACGCTGGTAGTAACACTATTCACAACACTGGTAGCGACTCTATTCACAACGCTGGTCGTAACTCTATTCACCCCGCTGGTAGTAACTCTGTTCAAAACGCTGGTAGTGACTCTATTCACAACGCTGGTAGCGTCTCTATTCACAACGCTGGAAGCGACTCTATTCACAACGCTGGTAGGGACTCTACTTACAACGCTGGCAGCGACTCTATTCACAACGCTGGCAGCGACTCTATTCACAACGCTGGCAGCGACTCGATTCACAACGCTGGCAGCGACTCAATTCACAACGCTGGCAGCGACTATATTCACAACGCTTGGAGTGACTCTATTCACAGCGCTGGTAGTGACTCTATTCACAACGCTGGTAGTCACTCTATTCACAACGCTGGCAGCGACTCAATTCACAACGCTGGCAGCGACTCTATTCACAACGCTTGGAGTGACTCTATTCACAGCGCTGGTAGTGACTCTATTCACAACGCTGGTAGTCACTCTATTCACAACGCTGGTAGTGACTCTATTCACAACGCTGGTAGTGACTCTATTCACAACGCAGGTAGTAACTCTATTCACAACGCAGGTAGTGACTCTATTCACAGTGCTGGTAGTGACTTATTCACAACGCTGGTAGTAACTCCATTCACAACGCTGTTAGTATCTCTATTGACAACGCTGGTAGTGACTCTATTCACAACGCTGGTAGCGACTCTATTCACAACGCTGGCAGCGACTCTATTCACAACGCTGGCACCGAGTCTATTCACAACGCTGGCAGCGACTCTATTCACAACGCTGGCAGCGACTCTATTCACAATGCTTGGAGTAACTCTATTCACAGCGCTGGTAGTGACTCTATTCACAACGCTGGTATTAACTGTATTCACAACGCTGTTAGATACTCTATTCACAACGCTGTAAGCGACTCTATTCACAACGCTGGTAGCGACTCTATTCACAACGCTGGTAGCGATTCTATTCACAACGCTGGTATCGACTCAATTCACAACGCTGGTAGCGACTCTTTTCACATCGCTGGTAGCGACTCTATTCACAACGCTGGGAGTGAATCTATTCACAACGCTGGTAGCGACTCTATTCACAACGCTGGTAGCGACACTATTCACAACGCTGGTAGCGACTCTATTCACAACGCTGGTAGTAAATCTATTCACAACGCTGTGAGTAACTCTATTCACAACGCTGGTAGTAACACTATTCACAACGCTGGGAGTAACTCTATTCACAAAGCTGGGGGTAACTCTATTCACAACGCTGGTAGTAACTCTATTCGCAACGCTGGTAGTAACTCTATTAACAACGCTGGTAGTAACTCTTTTAACAACGCTGGTAGTAACTCGATTCGCAACGCTGGTAGTGACTCTATTCACAACGCTGGTAGTGAGACTATTCACAACTCTGGGAGTAACTCTATTCACAATGCTGGGAGTAACTCTATTCACAACGCTGGGAGTAACTCTATTCACAAAGCTGGGAGTAACTCTATTCACTACGCTGGTAGTAACTCTATTCACAATGCTGGTAGTAACCCTATTCTCAACGCTGGCAGTAACTCTATTCACAACGTTGGTAGCAACTGTATTCACAATGCTGGTAGTAACTCCATTCACAACGCTGTTAGTATCTCTATTGACAACGCTGGTAGGGACTCTATTCACAATGCTGGTAGCGACTCTATTCACAACGCTGGCAGCGACTCTATTCACAACGCTGGCAGCGACTCTATTCACAACGCTGGCAGCGAGTCTATTCACAACGCTGGCAGCGACTCTATTCACAACGCTGGCAGCGACTCTATTCACAACGCTTGGAGTAACTCTATTCACAGCGCTGGTAGTGACTCTATTCACAACGCTGGTATTAACTGTATTCACAACGCTGTTAGTTACTCTATTCACAACGCTGGTAGCGACTCTATTCACAACACTGGTAGCGACTCTAATCACAACGCTGGTAGGGACTCTATTCACAACGCTGGTAGGGACTCTATTCACAACGCTGGAAGCGATTCTATTCACAACGCTGGTAGCGACTCTATTCACAACGCTGGTAGTAACTCTATTCACAACGCTGTGAGTAACTCTATTCACAACGCTGGTAGTAACACTATTCACAACGCTGGGAGTAACTCTATTCACAAAGCTGGGAGTAACTCTATTCACAACGCTGCTAGTAACTCTATTCGCAACGCTGGTAGTAACTCTTAACAACGCTGGTAGTAACTCTATTAACAACGCTGGTAGTAACTCAATTCACAACGCTGGTAGTGACTCTGTTCACAGTGCTTGGAGTAACTCTATTCACAGCGCTGGTAGTGACTCTGTTCACAACGCTGGTATTAACTGTATTCACAACGCTGTTAGTTACTCTATTCACAACGATGGAAGCGACTCTATTCACCACGCTGGTAGCGACTCTATTCACAATGCTGGTAGGGACTCTATTCACAACGCTGGTAGGGACTCTATTCACAACGCTGGTAGCGATTCTATTCACAACGCTGGTAGCAACTCTATTCACATCGCTGGTAGCGTCTCTATTCACAACGCTGGTAGCGACTCTATTCACAACGCTGGTAGGGACTCTATTTACAACGCTGGCAGCGACACTATTCACAACGCTGGTAGGGACTCTATTCACAACGCTGGTAGCGACTCGATTCACAACGCTGGTAGCGACTCTATTCACAACGCTGGTAGGGACTCTATTCACAACGCTGGTAGGGACTCTATTGACAACGCTGGTAGCGATTCTATTCACAACGCTGGTAGCGACTCTATTCACAACGCTGGTAGGGACTCTATTCACAACGCTGTTAGGGACTCTATTCACAACGCTGGTAGCGATTCTATTCACAACGCTGGTAGCGACTCTATTCACAACGCTGGTAGCGACTCTTTTCACAACGCTGGTAGCGACTCTATTCACAACGCTGGGAGTGGCTCTATTCACAACGCTGGTAGCGTCTCTATTCACAACGCTGGAAGCGACTCTATTCACAACGCTGGTAGTAACTCTATTCGCAACGCTGGTATTAACTCTATTCGCAACGCTGGTAGTAACTCTATTAACAACACTGGTAGTAACTCTATTCACAACGCTAGTAGTAACTCTATTCACAACGCTGGTAGTAACTCTATTCACATGCTGGTAGTAACTCCATTCACAACGCTGGTAGTGACTGTATTAACAACGCTGGTAGTAACACTATTCACAATGCTGGTAGTAACTCTATTCACAACGCTGGTAGTAAATCTATTCAGAACGCTGGTAGTAACCCTATTCACAACGTTTGTAGTAACTCTATTCACAACGCTGGTAGTAACTCGATTCACAACGCTGGTAGTAACACTATTCACAACGCTGGTAGTAACTCTATTCACAACGCTGGTAGAGACTCTATTCACAACGCTGGTAGTAACACTATTCACAACGCTGGTAGTAACACTATTGACAACGCTGGTAGCGACTCTATTCACAACGCTGGTCGTAACTCTATTCACCACGCTGGTAGTAACTCTGTTCACAACGCTGGTAGTGACTCTATTCACAACGCTGGTAGCGACTCTATTCACAACGCTGGTAGCGACTCTATTCACAACGCTGGTAGGGACTCTATTTACAACGCTGGCAGCGACTCTATTCACAACGCTGGCAGCGACTCTATTCACAACGCTGGCAGCGACTCTATTCACAACGCTGGCAGCGACTCAATTCACAACGCTGGCAGCGACTCTATTCACAACGCTTGGAGTGACTCTATTCACAGCGCTGGTAGTGACTCTATTCACAACGCTGGTAGTCACTCTATTCACAACGCTGGTAGTGACTCTATTCACAACGCTGGTAGTGACTCTATTCACAACGCAGGTAGTAACTCTATTCACAACGCTGGTAGTGACTCTATTCACAGCGCTGGTAGTGACTCTATTCACATCGCTGGTAGTAACACCATTCACAACGCTGTTAGTATCTCTATTCACAACGCTGGTAGTGACTCTATTCACAACGCTGGTAGCGACTCTATTCACAACGCTGGCAGCGACTCTATTCACAACGCTGGCAGCGACTCTGTTCACAACGCTGGCAGCGAGTCTATTCACAACGCTGGCAGCGACTCTATTCACAACGCTGGCAGCGCCTCTATTCACAATGCTTGGAGTAACTCTATTCACAGCGCTGGTAGTGACTCTATTCACAACGCTGGTATTAACTGTATTCACAACGCTGTTAGTTACTCTATTCACAACGCTGGTAGCGACTCTATTCACAACGCTGGGAGCGACTCTATTCACAACGCTGGTAGCGACTCTATTCACAACGCTGGTAGCGACTCTTTTCACAACGCTGTTAGCGACTCTATTCACAACGCTGGGAGTGACTCTATTCACAACGCTGGTAGCGACTCTATTCACAACGCTGGTAGCGACTCTATTCACAACGCTGGTAGCGACTCTATTCACAACGCTTGTAGTAACTCTATTCACAACGCTGTGAGTAACTCTATTCACAACGCTGGTAGTAACACTATTCACAACGCTGGGAGTAACTCTATTCACAAAGCTGGGAGTAACTCTATTCACAACGCTGGTAGTAACTCTATTCGCAACGCTGGTAGTAACTCTATTAACAACGCTGGTAGTAACTCTATTAACAACGCTGGTAGTAACTCGATTCACAACGCTGGTAGTGACTCTAATCACAACGCTGGTAGTGAGACTATTCACAACTCTGGGAGTAACTCCATTCACAATGCTGGGAGTAACTCTATTCACAATGCTGGGAGTACTCTATTCACAAGGCTGGTAGTAACTCTATTCGCAACCCTGCTAGTAACTCTATTCACAACGCTGGGAATAACTCAATTCACAACGCTGGGATTAACTCTATTCACAACGCTGCTAGTAACTCATTTCCAACGCTGGTCCTAACTCTATTAACAACGCTGGTAGTAACTCTATTCACAACTCTGGTAGTAACACTATTCACAACGCTGGTAGTAACTCTATTCACAGCGCTGGTAATAACTCTATTTACAACGCTGGGAGTAACTCTATTCACAACGCTGGGAGTAACTCTATTCACAACGCTGGTAGTAACTCTATTCGCAACGCTGGTATTAACTCTATTCGCAACGCTGGTAGTAACTCTATTAACAACACTGGTAGTAACTCTATTCACAACGCTAGTAGTAACTCTATTCACAACGCTGGTAGTAACTCTATTCACATGCTGGTAGTAACTCCATTCACAACGCTGGTAGTGACTGTATTAACAACGCTGGTAGTAACACTATTCACAATGCTGGTAGTAACTCTATTCACAACGCTGGTAGTAAATCTATTCAGAACGCTGGTAGTAACCCTATTCACAACGTTTGTAGTAACTCTATTCACAACGCTGGTAGTAACTCGATTCACAACGCTGGTAGTAACACTATTCACAACGCTGGTAGTAACTCTATTCACAACGCTGGTAGAGACTCTATTCACAACGCTGGTAGTAACACTATTCACAACGCTGGTAGTAACACTATTGACAACGCTGGTAGCGACTCTATTCACAACGCTGGTCGTAACTCTATTCACCACGCTGGTAGTAACTCTGTTCACAACGCTGGTAGTGACTCTATTCACAACGCTGGTAGCGACTCTATTCACAACGCTGGTAGCGACTCTATACACAACGCTGGTAGGGACTCTATTTACAACGCTGGCAGCGACTCTATTCACAACGCTGGCAGCGACTCTATTCACAACGCTGGCAGCGACTCTATTCACAACGCTGGCAGCGACTCAATTCACAACGCTGGCAGCGACTCTATTCACAACGCTTGGAGTGACTCTATTCACAGCGCTGGTAGTGACTCTATTCACAACGCTGGTAGTCACTCTATTCACAACGCTGGTAGTGACTCTATTCACAACGCTGGTAGTGACTCTATTCACAACGCAGGTAGTAACTCTATTCACAACGCTGGTAGTGACTCTATTCACAGCGCTGGTAGTGACTCTATTCACAACGCTGGTAGTAACACCATTCACAACGCTGTTAGTATCTCTATTCACAACGCTGGTAGTGACTCTATTCACAACGCTGGTAGCGACTCTATTCACAACGCTGGCAGCGACTCTATTCACAACGCTGGCAGCGACTCTGTTCACAACGCTGGCAGCGAGTCTATTCACAACGCTGGCAGCGACTCTATTCACAACGCTGGCAGCGCCTCTATTCACAATGCTTGGAGTAACTCTATTCACAGCGCTGGTAGTGACTCTATTCACAACGCTGGTATTAACTGTATTCACAACGCTGTTAGTTACTCTATTCACAACGCTGGTAGCGACTCTATTCACAACGCTGGGAGCGACTCTATTCACAACGCTGGTAGCGACTCTATTCACAACGCTGGTAGCGACTCTTTTCACAACGCTGTTAGCGACTCTATTCACAACGCTGGGAGTGACTCTATTCACAACGCTGGTAGCGACTCTATTCACAACGCTGGTAGCGACTCTATTCACAACGCTGGTAGCGACTCTATTCACAACGCTGGTAGTAACTCTATTCACAACGCTGTGAGTAACTCTATTCACAACGCTGGTAGTAACACTATTCACAACGCTGGGAGTAACTCTATTCACAAAGCTGGGAGTAACTCTATTCACAACGCTGGTAGTAACTCTATTCGCAACGCTGGTAGTAACTCTATTAACAACGCTGGTAGTAACTCTATTAACAACGCTGGTAGTAACTCGATTCACAACGCTGGTAGTGACTCTAATCACAACGCTGGTAGTGAGACTATTCACAACTCTGGGAGTAACTCCATTCACAATGCTGGGAGTAACTCTATTCACAATGCTGGGAGTACTCTATTCACAAGGCTGGTAGTAACACTATTCGCAACCCTGCTAGTAACTCTATTCACAACGCTGGGAATAACTCAATTCACAACGCTGGGATTAACTCTATTCACAACGCTGCTAGTAACTCATTTCCAACGCTGGTCCTAACTCTATTAACAACGCTGGTAGTAACTCTATTCACAACTCTGGTAGTAACACTATTCACAACGCTGGTAGTAACTCTATTCACAGCGCTGGTAATAACTCTATTTACAACGCTGGGAGTAACTCTATTCACAACGCTGGGAGTAACTCTATTCACAACGCTGGTAGTAACTCTATTCGCAACGCTGGTATTAACTCTATTCGCAACGCTGGTAGTAACTCTATTAACAACACTGGTAGTAACTCTATTCACAACGCTGGAAGTAACTCTATTCACAATGCTGGTAGTAACTCTATTCACAACGCTGGTAGTAAATCTATTCACAACGCTGGTAGTAAATCTATTCACAACGTTTGTAGTAACTCTATTCACAACGCTGGTAGTAACTCGATTCACAACGCTGGTAGTAACACTATTCACAACGCTGGTAGTAACTCTATTCACAACGCTGGTAGAGACTCTATTCACAACGCTGGTAGTAACACTATTCACAACGCTGGTAGTAACACTATTCACAACGCTGGTAGCGACTCTATTCACAACGCTGGTCGTAACTCTATTCACCACGCTGGTAGCGACTCTGTTCACAACGCTGGTAGTGACTCTATTCACAACGCTGGTAGCGACTCTATACACAACGCTGGTAGCGACTCTATTCACAACGCTGGTAGGGACTCTATTTACAACGCTGGCAGCGACTCTATTCACAACGCTGGCAGCGACTCTATTCACAACGCTGGCAGCGACTCTATTCACAACGCTGGCAGCGACTCAATTCACAACGCTGGCAGCGACTCTATTCACAACGCTTGGAGTGACTCTATTCACAGCGCTGGTAGTGACTCTATTCACAACGCTGGTAGTCACTCTATTCACAACGCTGGTAGTGACTCTATTCACAACGCTGGTAGTGACTCTCTTCACAACGCAGGTAGTAACTCTATTCACAACGCTGGTAGTGACTCTATTCACAGCGCTGGTAGTGACTCTATTCACAACGCTGGTAGTAACACCATTCACAACGCTGTTAGTATCTCTATTCACAACGCTGGTAGTGACTCTATTCACAACGCTGGTTGCGACTCTATTCACAACGCTGGCAGCGATTCTATTCACAACGCTGGCAGCGACTCTGTTCACAACGCTGGCAGCGAGTCTATTCACAACGCTGGCAGCGACTCTATTCACAACGCTGGCAGCGACTCTATTCACAATGCTTGGAGTAACTCTATTCACAGCGCTGGTAGTGACTCTATTCACAACGCTGGTATTAACTGTATTCACAACGCTGTTAGTTACTCTATTCACAACGCTGGTAGCGACTCTATTCACAACGCTGGGAGTAACTCTATTCACACCGCTGGTAGTAACTCTATTCACAACGCTGGTAGCGACTCTATTCACAACGCTGGTCGTAAAACTTTTCACAACGCTGGTAGTAACTCCATTCACAATGCTGCTGGTAAATCTATTTACAAGGCTGGTAGTAACCCTATTCACAACGCTGGTAGTAACTCTATTCACAACGCTGGTAGTAACTCTATTCACAACGCTGGAAGTAACACTATTCACAACGCTGGTAGTAACTCTATTCACAACGCTGGTAGTAACTCTATTCACAACGCTGGGAGTAACTCTATTCACAACGCTGGGAGTGCTCTATTCAAAAGGCTGGTAGAAGCTCTATTCACAACGCTGGCAGTAACTCAATTCACAACGCTGGGATTAACTCTATTCACAACGCTGGTAGTAACTCTATTCACAACGCTGGTCCTAACGCTATTAACAACGCTGTTAGTAACTCTATTCACAACTCTGGTAGTAACACTATTCACAACGCTGGTAGTATCTCTATTCACAACGCTGGTAATAACTCTATTCACAACACTGGAAGTAACTCTATTCACAAAGCTGGGAGTAACTCTATTCACAACGCTGGTAGCAACTCTATTCACAACGCTGGTAGTAACTCTATTCATAACGATGCTAGTAACTCTATTCACAACGCTGGTTGTAACTCTATTCATAACGCTGGTAGTAACTCTGTTCACAACGCTGGTAGAAACTCTATTCACAACGCTGGAAGTAACCCTATTCTCAACGCTGGCAGTAACTATTTTCACAACGTTGGTAGTAACTTTATTCACAACGCTGGTAGTAACTCTATTCACAAAGCTAGTAGTAACTCTATTCACAACGCTGGTAGTGGCTCTATTCACAACGCTGGGAGTCACTCTATTCACAACGCTGGGAGTGCTCTATTCACAACGCTGGTAGTAACTCTATTCACAACGCTGGGAGTAACTGTATTCACAACGCTGGGATTAACTCTATTCACAACTCTGGTAGTAACACTATTCACAACGCTGGTAGTAACTCTATTCACAAAACTGGTAGTAACTCTATTCACAACGCTGGTACTAATATTATTAACAACGCTGGTAGTAACTCTATTCACAACACTGGTAGTAACTCTATTCACAACGCTGGTAGTAAATCTATTCACAACGCTGTTAGTAACCCTATTCACAACGCTGGCAGTAACGCTTTTCACAACGCTGGCAGTAACTCTATTCACAAAACTGGTAGTAACTCTATTCACAACGCTGGTAGTAACACTAATCACAACGCTGGTAGTAACTTTATTCACAACGCTGGGAGTAACTATATTCACAACGCTGGGAGTGCTCTATTCACAAGGCTGGTATTAACTCTATTAACAACGCTTGTAGTAACTCTATTCACAACGCTAGTAGTAACTCTATTCACAACGCTGGTAGAAACTCTATTCACACGCTGTTAGTAACTCCATTCACAACGCTGGTAGTGACTGTATTAACAACGCTGATAGTAAAACTATTCACAACGCTGGTAGTAAATCTATTCACAACGCTGGTAGTAACCCTATTCACAACGCTGGTAGTAACTCTATTCACAACGCTGGTAGTAACTCTATTCACAACGATGGTAGTAACTGTATTCACAACGCTGGTAGAAAGTTTATTCACAACGCTGGGAGTAACTCTATTCATAACGCTGTGAGTAACTCTATTCACAACGCTGGGAGTAACTGTATTCACAACGCTGGGAGTAACTCTATTCACAACGCTGGTAGTGACTCTATTCACAACGCTGGTAGTAACTCTTTTCACAACGCTGGTCTTAGCACTATTCACAACGCTGGTAGTAACTCTATTCACAATGCAGGTCGTAACACTATTCACAACGCTGGTAGTAACTCTATTCACAACGCTGGTAGTAACCATACTCACAACGCTGGTAGAAACTCTATTCACACGCGGGTAGTAACTCCATTCACAACGCTGGTAGTGACTCTATTAACAATGCTGGTACTAACACTATTCACAACGCTGGTAGTAACTCTATTCACAATGCTGGTAGTAAATCTATTCACAGCGCTGTTAGTAACCCTATTCACAACGCTGGCAGTAACTCTATTCACAACGCTGGCAGTAACTCTATTCACAAAACTGGTAGTAACTCTATTCACAAGGCTGGTAGTAACACTAATCACAACGCTGGTAGTAACTCTATTCACAACGCTGGGAGTAACTATATTCACAACGCTGGGAGTGCTCTATTCACAAGGCTGGTATTAACTCTATTAACAACGCTTGTAGTAACTCTATTCACAACGCTAGTAGTAACTCTATTCACAACGCTGGTAGAAACTCTATTCACACGCTGTTAGTAACTCCATTCACAACGCTGGTAGTGACTGTATTAACAACGCTGATAGTAAAACTATTCACAACGCAGGTAGTAACTCCATTCACAACGCTGGTAGTAAATCTATTCACAACGCTGGTAGTAACCCTATTCACAACGCTGGTAGTAACTCTATTCACAACACTGGTAGTAACTCTATTCACAACGATGGTAGTAACTGTATTCACAACGCTGGTAGAAAGTCTATTCACAACGCTGGGAGTAACTCTATTCATAACGCTGTGAGTAACTCTATTCACAACGCTGGGAGTAACTGTATTCACAATGCTGGGAGTAACTCTATTCACAACGCTGGTAGTAACTCTATTCACAACGCTGGTAGTGACTCTATTCACAACGCTCATAGTGACTCTATTCACAACGCTGGTAGTAACTCTTTTCACAACGCTGGTCTTAACACTATTCACAACGCTGGTAGTAACTCTATTCACAATGCAGGTCGTAACACTATTCACAACGCTGGTAGTAACTCTATTCACAACGCTGGTAGTAACCATACTCACAACGCTGGTAGAAACTCTATTCACACGCGGGTAGTAACTCCATTCACAACGCTGGTAGTGACTCTATTAACAATGCTGGTACTAATACTATTCACAACGCTGGTAGTAACTCTATTCACAATGCTGGTAGTAAATCTATTCACAACGCTGTTAGTAACCCTATTCACAACGCTGGCAGTAACTCTATTCACAACGCTGGCAGTAACTCTGTTCACAAAACTGGTAGTAACTCTATTCACAACGCTGGTAGTAACACTAATCACAACGCTGGTAGTAACTCTATTCACAACGCTGGGAGTAACTATATTCACAACGCTGGGAGTGCTCTATTCACAAGGCTGGTATTAACTCTATTAACAACGCTTGTAGTAACTCTATTCACAACGCTAGTAGTAACTCTATTCACAACGCTGGTAGTAACTCTATTCACACGCTGTTAGTAACTCCATTCACAACGCTGGTAGTGACTGTATTAACAACGCTGGTAGTAAAACTATTCACAACGCAGGTAGTAACTCCATTCACAACGCTGGTAGTAAATCTATTCACAACGCTGGTAGTAACCCTATTCACAACGCTGGTAGTAACTCTATTCACAACGCTGGTAGTAACTCTATTCACAACGCTGGTAGTAACACTATTCACAACGCTGGTAGTAACTCTATTCACAACGCTGGTAGTAAATCTATTCACAACGCTGGGAGTAACTCTATTCACAACGCTGGTAGTAACTCTATTCACAACGCTGGGAGTAACTCAATTCACAACGCTGGGATTAACTCTATTCACAACGCTGGTAGTAACTCTATTCACAACGTTGGTCCTAACTCTATTAACAACGCTGTTAGTAACTCTATTCACAACACTAGTAGTAACACTATTCACAACGCTGGTAGTAACTCTATTCACAACGCTGGTGATAACTCTATTCACAACGCTGGAAGTATCTCTATTCACAAAACTGGGAGTAACTCTATTCACAAAGCTGGGAGTAACTCTATTCACAACGCTGGTAGTAACTCTATTCGCAACGCTGGTAGTAACTCTATTAACAACGCTGGTAGTAACTCTATTAACAACGCTGGTAGTAACTCGATTCACAACGCTGGTAGTGACTCTATTCACAACGCTGGTAGTGAGACTATTCACAACTCTGGGAGTAACTCCATTCACAATGCTGGGAGTAACTCTATTCACAATGCTGGGAGTACTCTATTCACAAGGCTGGTAGTAACTCTATTCGCAACCCTGCTAGTAACTCTATTCACAACGCTGGGAATAACTCAATTCACAACGCTGGGATTAACTCTATTCACAACGCTGCTAGTAACTCATTTCCAACGCTGGTCCTAACTCTATTAACAACGCTGGTAGTAACTCTATTCACAACTCTGGTAGTAACACTATTCACAACGCTGGTAGTAACTCTATTCACAGCGCTGGTAATAACTCTATTTACAACGCTGGGAGTAACTCTATTCACAACGCTGGGAGTAACTCTATTCACAACGCTGGTAGTAACTCTATTCGCAACGCTGGTATTAACTCTATTCGCAACACTGGTAGTAACTCTATTAACAACACTGGTAGTAACTCTATTCACAACGCTGGAAGTAACTCTATTCACAATGCTGGTAGTAACTCTATTCACAACGCTGGTAGTAAATCTATTCACAACGCTGGTAGTAAATCTATTCACAACGTTTGTAGTAACTCTATTCACAACGCTGGTAGTAACTCGATTCACAACGCTGGTAGTAACACTATTCACAACGCTGGTAGTAACTCTATTCACAACGCTGGTAGAGACTCTATTCACAACGCTGGTAGTAACACTATTCACAACGCTGGTAGTAACACTATTCACAACGCTGGTAGCGACTCTATTCACAACGCTGGTCGTAACTCTATTCACCACGCTGGTAGCGACTCTGTTCACAACGCTGGTAGTGACTCTATTCACAACGCTGGTAGCGACTCTATACACAACGCTGGTAGCGACTCTATTCACAACGCTGGTAGGGACTCTATTTACAACGCTGGCAGCGACTCTATTCACAACGCTGGCAGCGACTCTATTCACAACGCTGGCAGCGACTCTATTCACAACGCTGGCAGCGACTCAATTCACAACGCTGGCAGCGACTCTATTCACAACGCTTGGAGTGACTCTATTCACAGCGCTGGTAGTGACTCTATTCACAACGCTGGTAGTCACTCTATTCACAACGCTGGTAGTGACTCTATTCACAACGCTGGTAGTGACTCTATTCACAACGCAGGTAGTAACTCTATTCACAACGCTGGTAGTGACTCTATTCACAGCGCTGGTAGTGACTCTATTCACAACGCTGGTAGTAACACCATTCACAACGCTGTTAGTATCTCTATTCACAACGCTGGTAGTGACTCTATTCACAACGCTGGTTGCGACTCTATTCACAACGCTGGCAGCGATTCTATTCACAACGCTGGCAGCGACTCTGTTCACAACGCTGGCAGCGAGTCTATTCACAACGCTGGCAGCGACTCTATTCACAACGCTGGCAGCGACTCTATTCACAATGCTTGGAGTAACTCTATTCACAGCGCTGGTAGTGACTCTATTCACAACGCTGGTATTAACTGTATTCACAACGCTGTTAGTTACTCTATTCACAACGCTGGTAGCGACTCTATTCACAACGCTGGGAGTAACTCTATTCACACCGCTGGTAGTAACTCTATTCACAACGCTGGTAGCGACTCTATTCACAACGCTGGTCGTAAAACTTTTCACAACGCTGGTAGTAACTCCATTCACAATGCTGCTGGTAAATCTATTTACAAGGCTGGTAGTAACCCTATTCACAACGCTGGTAGTAACTCTATTCACAACGCTGGTAGTAACTCTATTCACAACGCTGGAAGTAACACTATTCACAACGCTGGTAGTAACTCTATTCACAACGCTGGTAGTAACTCTATTCACAACGCTGGGAGTAACTCTATTCACAACGCTGGGAGTGCTCTATTCAAAAGGCTGGTAGAAGCTCTATTCACAACGCTGGCAGTAACTCAATTCACAACGCTGGGATTAACTCTATTCACAACGCTGGTAGTAACTCTATTCACAACGCTGGTCCTAACGCTATTAACAACGCTGTTAGTAACTCTATTCACAACTCTGGTAGTAACACTATTCACAACGCTGGTAGTATCTCTATTCACAACGCTGGTAATAACTCTATTCACAACACTGGAAGTAACTCTATTCACAAAGCTGGGAGTAACTCTATTCACAACGCTGGTAGCAACTCTATTCACAACGCTGGTAGTAACTCTATTCATAACGATGCTAGTAACTCTATTCACAACGCTGGTAGTAACTCTATTCATAACGCTGGTAGTAACTCTGTTCACAACGCTGGTAGAAACTCTATTCACAACGCTGGAAGTAACCCTATTCTCAACGCTGGCAGTAACTATTTTCACAACGTTGGTAGTAACTTTATTCACAACGCTGGTAGTAACTCTATTCACAAAGCTAGTAGTAACTCTATTCACAACGCTGGTAGTGGCTCTATTCACAACGCTGGGAGTCACTCTATTCACAACGCTGGGAGTGCTCTATTCACAACGCTGGTAGTAACTCTATTCACAACGCTGGGAGTAACTGTATTCACAACGCTGGGATTAACTCTATTCACAACTCTGGTAGTAACACTATTCACAACGCTGGTAGTAACTCTATTCACAAAACTGGTAGTAACTCTATTCACAACGCTGGTACTAATATTATTAACAACGCTGGTAGTAACTCTATTCACAACACTGGTAGTAACTCTATTCACAACGCTGGTAGTAAATCTATTCACAACGCTGTTAGTAACCCTATTCACAACGCTGGCAGTAACGCTTTTCACAACGCTGGCAGTAACTCTATTCACAAAACTGGTAGTAACTCTATTCACAACGCTGGTAGTAACACTAATCACAACGCTGGTAGTAACTTTATTCACAACGCTGGGAGTAACTATATTCACAACGCTGGGAGTGCTCTATTCACAAGGCTGGTATTAACTCTATTAACAACGCTTGTAGTAACTCTATTCACAACGCTAGTAGTAACTCTATTCACAACGCTGGTAGAAACTCTATTCACACGCTGTTAGTAACTCCATTCACAACGCTGGTAGTGACTGTATTAACAACGCTGATAGTAAAACTATTCACAACGCTGGTAGTAAATCTATTCACAACGCTGGTAGTAACCCTATTCACAACGCTGGTAGTAACTCTATTCACAACGCTGGTAGTAACTCTATTCACAACGATGGTAGTAACTGTATTCACAACGCTGGTAGAAAGTTTATTCACAACGCTGGGAGTAACTCTATTCATAACGCTGTGAGTAACTCTATTCACAACGCTGGGAGTAACTGTATTCACAACGCTGGGAGTAACTCTATTCACAACGCTGGTAGTGACTCTATTCACAACGCTGGTAGTAACTCTTTTCACAACGCTGGTCTTAGCACTATTCACAACGCTGGTAGTAACTCTATTCACAATGCAGGTCGTAACACTATTCACAACGCTGGTAGTAACTCTATTCACAACGCTGGTAGTAACCATACTCACAACGCTGGTAGAAACTCTATTCACACGCGGGTAGTAACTCCATTCACAACGCTGGTAGTGACTCTATTAACAATGCTGGTACTAACACTATTCACAACGCTGGTAGTAACTCTATTCACAATGCTGGTAGTAAATCTATTCACAGCGCTGTTAGTAACCCTATTCACAACGCTGGCAGTAACTCTATTCACAACGCTGGCAGTAACTCTATTCACAAAACTGGTAGTAACTCTATTCACAAGGCTGGTAGTAACACTAATCACAACGCTGGTAGTAACTCTATTCACAACGCTGGGAGTAACTATATTCACAACGCTGGGAGTGCTCTATTCACAAGGCTGGTATTAACTCTATTAACAACGCTTGTAGTAACTCTATTCACAACGCTAGTAGTAACTCTATTCACAACGCTGGTAGAAACTCTATTCACACGCTGTTAGTAACTCCATTCACAACGCTGGTAGTGACTGTATTAACAACGCTGATAGTAAAACTATTCACAACGCAGGTAGTAACTCCATTCACAACGCTGGTAGTAAATCTATTCACAACGCTGGTAGTAACCCTATTCACAACGCTGGTAGTAACTCTATTCACAACACTGGTAGTAACTCTATTCACAACGATGGTAGTAACTGTATTCACAACGCTGGTAGAAAGTCTATTCACAACGCTGGGAGTAACTCTATTCATAACGCTGTGAGTAACTCTATTCACAACGCTGGGAGTAACTGTATTCACAACGCTGGGAGTAACTCTATTCACAACGCTGGTAGTAACTCTATTCACAACGCTGGTAGTGACTCTATTCACAACGCTCGTAGTGACTCTATTCACAACGCTGGTAGTAACTCTTTTCACAACGCTGGTCTTAACACTATTCACAACGCTGGTAGTAACTCTATTCACAATGCAGGTCGTAACACTATTCACAACGCTGGTAGTAACTCTATTCACAACGCTGGTAGTAACCATACTCACAACGCTGGTAGAAACTCTATTCACACGCGGGTAGTAACTCCATTCACAACGCTGGTAGTGACTCTATTAACAATGCTGGTACTAATACTATTCACAACGCTGGTAGTAACTCTATTCACAATGCTGGTAGTAAATCTATTCACAACGCTGTTAGTAACCCTATTCACAACGCTGGCAGTAACTCTATTCACAACGCTGGCAGTAACTCTGTTCACAAAACTGGTAGTAACTCTATTCACAACGCTGGTAGTAACACTAATCACAACGCTGGTAGTAACTCTATTCACAACGCTGGGAGTAACTATATTCACAACGCTGGGAGTGCTCTATTCACAAGGCTGGTATTAACTCTATTAACAACGCTTGTAGTAACTCTATTCACAACGCTAGTAGTAACTCTATTCACAACGCTGGTAGTAACTCTATTCACACGCTGTTAGTAACTCCATTCACAACGCTGGTAGTGACTGTATTAACAACGCTGGTAGTAAAACTATTCACAACGCAGGTAGTAACTCCATATACAACGCTGGTAGTAAATCTATTCACAACGCTGGTAGTAACCCTATTCACAACGCTGGTAGTAACTCTATTCACAACGCTGGTAGTAACTCTATTCACAACGCTGGTAGTAACACTATTCACAACGCTGGTAGTAACTCTATTCACAACGCTGGTAGTAAATCTATTCACAACGCTGGGAGTAACACTATTCACAACGCTGGTAGTAACTCTATTCACAACGCTGGGAGTAACTCAATTCACAACGCTGGGATTAACTCTATTCACAACGCTGGTAGTAACTCTATTCACAACGTTGGTCCTAACTCTATTAACAACGCTGTTAGTAACTCTATTCACAACACTAGTAGTAACACTATTCACAACGCTGGTAGTAACTCTATTCACAACGCTGGTAGTAACTCTATTCACAACGCTGTGAGTAACTCTATTCACAACGCTGGTAGTAACACTATTCACAACGCTGGGAGTAACTCTATTCACAAAGCTGGGAGTAACTCTATTCACAACGCTGGTAGTAACTCTATTCGCAACGCTGGTAGTAACTCTATTAACAACGCTGGTAGTAACTCTATTAACAACGCTGGTAGTAACTCGATTCACAACGCTGGTAGTGACTCTAATCACAACGCTGGTAGTGAGACTATTCACAACTCTGGGAGTAACTCCATTCACAATGCTGGGAGTAACTCTATTCACAATGCTGGGAGTACTCTATTCACAAGGCTGGTAGTAACTCTATTCGCAACCCTGCTAGTAACTCTATTCACAACGCTGGGAATAACTCAATTCACAACGCTGGGATTAACTCTATTCACAACGCTGCTAGTAACTCATTTCCAACGCTGGTCCTAACTCTATTAACAACGCTGGTAGTAACTCTATTCACAACTCTGGTAGTAACACTATTCACAACGCTGGTAGTAACTCTATTCACAGCGCTGGTAATAACTCTATTTACAACGCTGGGAGTAACTCTATTCACAACGCTGGGAGTAACTCTATTCACAACGCTGGTAGTAACTCTATTCGCAACGCTGGTATTAACTCTATTCGCAACGCTGGTAGTAACTCTATTAACAACACTGGTAGTAACTCTATTCACAACGCTAGTAGTAACTCTATTCACAACGCTGGTAGTAACTCTATTCACATGCTGGTAGTAACTCCATTCACAACGCTGGTAGTGACTGTATTAACAACGCTGGTAGTAACACTATTCACAATGCTGGTAGTAACTCTATTCACAACGCTGGTAGTAAATCTATTCAGAACGCTGGTAGTAACCCTATTCACAACGTTTGTAGTAACTCTATTCACAACGCTGGTAGTAACTCGATTCACAACGCTGGTAGTAACACTATTCACAACGCTGGTAGTAACTCTATTCACAACGCTGGTAGAGACTCTATTCACAACGCTGGTAGTAACACTATTCACAACGCTGGTAGTAACACTATTGACAACGCTGGTAGCGACTCTATTCACAACGCTGGTCGTAACTCTATTCACCACGCTGGTAGTAACTCTGTTCACAACGCTGGTAGTGACTCTATTCACAACGCTGGTAGCGACTCTATTCACAACGCTGGTAGCGACTCTATTCACAACGCTGGTAGGGACTCTATTTACAACGCTGGCAGCGATTCTATTCACAACGCTGGCAGCGACTCTATTCACAACGCTGGCAGCGACTCTATTCACAACGCTGGCAGCGACTCAATTCACAACGCTGGCAGCGACTCTATTCACAACGCTTGGAGTGACTCTATTCACAGCGCTGGTAGTGACTCTATTCACAACGCTGGTAGTCACTCTATTCACAACGCTGGTAGTGACTCTATTCACAACGCTGGTAGTGACTCTATTCACAACGCAGGTAGTAACTCTATTCACAACGCTGGTAGTGACTCTATTCACAGCGCTGGTAGTGACTCTATTCACAACGCTGGTAGTAACACCATTCACAACGCTGTTAGTATCTCTATTCACAACGCTGGTAGTGACTCTATTCACAACGCTGGTAGCGACTCTATTCACAACGCTGGCAGCGACTCTATTCACAACGCTGGCAGCGACTCTGTTCACAACGCTGGCAGCGAGTCTATTCACAACGCTGGCAGCGACTCTATTCACAACGCTGGCAGCGCCTCTATTCACAATGCTTGGAGTAACTCTATTCACAGCGCTGGTAGTGACTCTATTCACAACGCTGGTATTAACTGTATTCACAACGCTGTTAGTTACTCTATTCACAACGCTGGTAGCGACTCTATTCACAACGCTGGGAGCGACTCTATTCACAACGCTGGTAGCGACTCTATTCACAACGCTGGTAGCGACTCTTTTCACAACGCTGGTAGCGACTCTATTCACAACGCTGGGAGTGACTCTATTCACAACGCTGGTAGCGACTCTATTCACAACGCTGGTAGCGACTCTATTCACAACGCTGGTAGCGACTCTATTCACAACGCTGGTAGTAACTCTATTCACAACGCTGTGAGTAACTCTATTCACAACGCTGGTAGTAACACTATTCACAACGCTGGGAGTAACTCTATTCACAAAGCTGGGAGTAACTCTATTCACAACGCTGGTAGTAACTCTATTCGCAACGCTGGTAGTAACTCTATTAACAACGCTGGTAGTAACTCTATTAACAACGCTGGTAGTAACTCGATTCACAACGCTGGTAGTGACTCTAATCACAACGCTGGTAGTGAGACTATTCACAACTCTGGGAGTAACTCCATTCACAATGCTGGGAGTAACTCTATTCACAATGCTGGGAGTACTCTATTCACAAGGCTGGTAGTAACTCTATTCGCAACCCTGCTAGTAACTCTATTCACAACGCTGGGAATAACTCAATTCACAACGCTGGGATTAACTCTATTCACAACGCTGCTAGTAACTCATTTCCAACGCTGGTCCTAACTCTATTAACAACGCTGGTAGTAACTCTATTCACAACTCTGGTAGTAACACTATTCACAACGCTGGTAGTAACTCTATTCACAGCGCTGGTAATAACTCTATTTACAACGCTGGGAGTAACTCTATTCACAACGCTGGGAGTAACTCTATTCACAACGCTGGTAGTAACTCTATTCGCAACGCTGGTATTAACTCTATTCGCAACGCTGGTAGTAACTCTATTAACAACACTGGTAGTAACTCTATTCACAACGCTGGAAGTAACTCTATTCACAATGCTGGTAGTAACTCTATTCACAACGCTGGTAGTAAATCTATTCACAACGCTGGTAGTAAATCTATTCACAACGTTTGTAGTAACTCTATTCACAACGCTGGTAGTAACTCGATTCACAACGCTGGTAGTAACACTATTCACAACGCTGGTAGTAACTCTATTCACAACGCTGGTAGAGACTCTATTCACAACGCTGGTAGTAACACTATTCACAACGCTGGTAGTAACACTATTCACAACGCTGGTAGCGACTCTATTCACAACGCTGGTCGTAACTCTATTCACCACGCTGGTAGCGACTCTGTTCACAACGCTGGTAGTGACTCTATTCACAACGCTGGTAGCGACTCTATACACAACGCTGGTAGCGACTCTATTCACAACGCTGGTAGGGACTCTATTTACAACGCTGGCAGCGACTCTATTCACAACGCCGGCAGCGACTCTATTCACAACGCTGGCAGCGACTCTATTCACAACGCTGGCAGCGACTCAATTCACAACGCTGGCAGCGACTCTATTCACAACGCTTGGAGTGACTCTATTCACAGCGCTGGTAGTGACTCTATTCACAACGCTGGTAGTCACTCTATTCACAACGCTGGTAGTGACTCTATTCACAACGCTGGTAGTGACTCTCTTCACAACGCAGGTAGTAACTCTATTCACAACGCTGGTAGTGACTCTATTCACAGCGCTGGTAGTGACTCTATTCACAACGCTGGTAGTAACACCATTCACAACGCTGTTAGTATCTCTATTCACAACGCTGGTAGTGACTCTATTCACAACGCTGGTTGCGACTCTATTCACAACGCTGGCAGCGATTCTATTCACAACGCTGGCAGCGACTCTGTTCACAACGCTGGCAGCGAGTCTATTCACAACGCTGGCAGCGACTCTATTCACAACGCTGGCAGCGACTCTATTCACAATGCTTGGAGTAACTCTATTCACAGCGCTGGTAGTGACTCTATTCACAACGCTGGTATTAACTGTATTCACAACGCTGTTAGTTACTCTATTCACAACGCTGGTAGCGACTCTATTCACAACGCTGGGAGTAACTCTATTCACACCGCTGGTAGTAACTCTATTCACAACGCTGGTAGCGACTCTATTCACAACGCTGGTCGTAAAACTTTTCACAACGCTGGTAGTAACTCCATTCACAATGCTGCTGGTAAATCTATTTACAAGGCTGGTAGTAACCCTATTCACAACGCTGGTAGTAACTCTATTCACAACGCTGGTAGTAACTCTATTCACAACGCTGGAAGTAACACTATTCACAACGCTGGTAGTAACTCTATTCACAACGCTGGTAGTAACTCTATTCACAACGCTGGGAGTAACTCTATTCACAACGCTGGGAGTGCTCTATTCAAAAGGCTGGTAGAAGCTCTATTCACAACGCTGGCAGTAACTCAATTCACAACGCTGGGATTAACTCTATTCACAACGCTGGTAGTAACTCTATTCACAACGCTGGTCCTAACGCTATTAACAACGCTGTTAGTAACTCTATTCACAACTCTGGTAGTAACACTATTCACAACGCTGGTAGTATCTCTATTCACAACGCTGGTAATAACTCTATTCACAACACTGGAAGTAACTCTATTCACAAAGCTGGGAGTAACTCTATTCACAACGCTGGTAGCAACTCTATTCACAACGCTGGTAGTAACTCTATTCATAACGATGCTAGTAACTCTATTCACAACGCTGGTAGTAACTCTATTCATAACGCTGGTAGTAACTCTGTTCACAACGCTGGTAGAAACTCTATTCACAACGCTGGAAGTAACCCTATTCTCAACGCTGGCAGTAACTATTTTCACAACGTTGGTAGTAACTTTATTCACAACGCTGGTAGTAACTCTATTCACAAAGCTAGTAGTAACTCTATTCACAACGCTGGTAGTGGCTCTATTCACAACGCTGGGAGTCACTCTATTCACAACGCTGGGAGTGCTCTATTCACAACGCTGGTAGTAACTCTATTCACAACGCTGGGAGTAACTGTATTCACAACGCTGGGATTAACTCTATTCACAACTCTGGTAGTAACACTATTCACAACGCTGGTAGTAACTCTATTCACAAAACTGGTAGTAACTCTATTCACAACGCTGGTACTAATATTATTAACAACGCTGGTAGTAACTCTATTCACAACACTGGTAGTAACTCTATTCACAACGCTGGTAGTAAATCTATTCACAACGCTGTTAGTAACCCTATTCACAACGCTGCCAGTAACGCTTTTCACAACGCTGGCAGTAACTCTATTCACAAAACTGGTAGTAACTCTATTCACAACGCTGGTAGTAACACTAATCACAACGCTGGTAGTAACTTTATTCACAACGCTGGGAGTAACTATATTCACAACGCTGGGAGTGCTCTATTCACAAGGCTGGTATTAACTCTATTAACAACGCTTGTAGTAACTCTATTCACAATGCTAGTAGTAACTCTATTCACAACGCTGGTAGAAACTCTATTCACACGCTGTTAGTAACTCCATTCACAACGCTGGTAGTGACTGTATTAACAACGCTGATAGTAAAACTATTCACAACGCTGGTAGTAAATCTATTCACAACGCTGGTAGTAACCCTATTCACAACGCTGGTAGTAACTCTATTCACAACGCTGGTAGTAACTCTATTCACAACGATGGTAGTAACTGTATTCACAACGCTGGTAGAAAGTTTATTCACAACGCTGGGAGTAACTCTATTCATAACGCTGTGAGTAACTCTATTCACAACGCTGGGAGTAACTGTATTCACAACGCTGGGAGTAACTCTATTCACAACGCTGGTAGTGACTCTATTCACAACGCTGGTAGTAACTCTTTTCACAACGCTGGTCTTAGCACTATTCACAACGCTGGTAGTAACTCTATTCACAATGCAGGTCGTAACACTATTCACAACGCTGGTAGTAACTCTATTCACAACGCTGGTAGTAACCATACTCACAACGCTGGTAGAAACTCTATTCACACGCGGGTAGTAACTCCATTCACAACGCTGGTAGTGACTCTATTAACAATGCTGGTACTAACACTATTCACAACGCTGGTAGTAACTCTATTCACAATGCTGGTAGTAAATCTATTCACAGCGCTGTTAGTAACCCTATTCACAACGCTGGCAGTAACTCTATTCACAACGCTGGCAGTAACTCTATTCACAAAACTGGTAGTAACTCTATTCACAAGGCTGGTAGTAACACTAATCACAACGCTGGTAGTAACTCTATTCACAACGCTGGGAGTAACTATATTCACAACGCTGGGAGTGCTCTATTCACAAGGCTGGTATTAACTCTATTAACAACGCTTGTAGTAACTCTATTCACAACGCTAGTAGTAACTCTATTCACAACGCTGGTAGAAACTCTATTCACACGCTGTTAGTAACTCCATTCACAACGCTGGTAGTGACTGTATTAACAACGCTGATAGTAAAACTATTCACAACGCAGGTAGTAACTCCATTCACAACGCTGGTAGTAAATCTATTCACAACGCTGGTAGTAACCCTATTCACAACGCTGGTAGTAACTCTATTCACAACACTGGTAGTAACTCTATTCACAACGATGGTAGTAACTGTATTCACAACGCTGGTAGAAAGTCTATTCACAACGCTGGGAGTAACTCTATTCATAACGCTGTGAGTAACTCTATTCACAACGCTGGGAGTAACTGTATTCACAACGCTGGGAGTAACTCTATTCACAACGCTGGTAGTAACTCTATTCACAACGCTGGTAGTGACTCTATTCACAACGCTCATAGTGACTCTATTCACAACGCTGGTAGTAACTCTTTTCACAACGCTGGTCTTAACACTATTCACAACGCTGGTAGTAACTCTATTCACAATGCAGGTCGTAACACTATTCACAACGCTGGTAGTAACTCTATTCACAACGCTGGTAGTAACCATACTCACAACGCTGGTAGAAACTCTATTCACACGCGGGTAGTAACTCCATTCACAACGCTGGTAGTGACTCTATTAACAATGCTGGTACTAATACTATTCACAACGCTGGTAGTAACTCTATTCACAATGCTGGTAGTAAATCTATTCACAACGCTGTTAGTAACCCTATTCACAACGCTGGCAGTAACTCTATTCACAACGCTGGCAGTAACTCTGTTCACAAAACTGGTAGTAACTCTATTCACAACGCTGGTAGTAACACTAATCACAACGCTGGTAGTAACTCTATTCACAACGCTGGGAGTAACTATATTCACAACGCTGGGAGTGCTCTATTCACAAGGCTGGTATTAACTCTATTAACAACGCTTGTAGTAACTCTATTCACAACGCTAGTAGTAACTCTATTCACAACGCTGGTAGTAACTCTATTCACACGCTGTTAGTAACTCCATTCACAACGCTGGTAGTGACTGTATTAACAACGCTGGTAGTAAAACTATTCACAACGCAGGTAGTAACTCCATTCACAACGCTGGTAGTAAATCTATTCACAACGCTGGTAGTAACCCTATTCACAACGCTGGTAGTAACTCTATTCACAACGCTGGTAGTAACTCTATTCACAACGCTGGTAGTAACACTATTCACAACGCTGGTAGTAACTCTATTCACAACGCTGGTAGTAAATCTATTCACAACGCTGGGAGTAACTCTATTCACAACGCTGGTAGTAACTCTATTCACAACGCTGGGAGTAACTCAATTCACAACGCTGGGATTAACTCTATTCACAACGCTGGTAGTAACTCTATTCACAACGTTGGTCCTAACTCTATTAACAACGCTGTTAGTAACTCTATTCACAACACTAGTAGTAACACTATTCACAACGCTGGTAGTAACTCTATTCACAACGCTGGTGATAACTCTATTCACAACGCTGGAAGTATCTCTATTCACAAAACTGGGAGTAACTCTATTCACAAAGCTGGGAGTAACTCTATTCACAACGCTGGTAGTAACTCTATTCGCAACGCTGGTAGTAACTCTATTAACAACGCTGGTAGTAACTCTATTAACAACGCTGGTAGTAACTCGATTCACAACGCTGGTAGTGACTCTATTCACAACGCTGGTAGTGAGACTATTCACAACTCTGGGAGTAACTCCATTCACAATGCTGGGAGTAACTCTATTCACAATGCTGGGAGTACTCTATTCACAAGGCTGGTAGTAACTCTATTCGCAACCCTGCTAGTAACTCTATTCACAACGCTGGGAATAACTCAATTCACAACGCTGGGATTAACTCTATTCACAACGCTGCTAGTAACTCATTTCCAACGCTGGTCCTAACTCTATTAACAACGCTGGTAGTAACTCTATTCACAACTCTGGTAGTAACACTATTCACAACGCTGGTAGTAACTCTATTCACAGCGCTGGTAATAACTCTATTTACAACGCTGGGAGTAACTCTATTCACAACGCTGGGAGTAACTCTATTCACAACGCTGGTAGTAACTCTATTCGCAACGCTGGTATTAACTCTATTCGCAACACTGGTAGTAACTCTATTAACAACACTGGTAGTAACTCTATTCACAACGCTGGAAGTAACTCTATTCACAATGCTGGTAGTAACTCTATTCACAACGCTGGTAGTAAATCTATTCACAACGCTGGTAGTAAATCTATTCACAACGTTTGTAGTAACTCTATTCACAACGCTGGTAGTAACTCGATTCACAACGCTGGTAGTAACACTATTCACAACGCTGGTAGTAACTCTATTCACAACGCTGGTAGAGACTCTATTCACAACGCTGGTAGTAACACTATTCACAACGCTGGTAGTAACACTATTCACAACGCTGGTAGCGACTCTATTCACAACGCTGGTCGTAACTCTATTCACCACGCTGGTAGCGACTCTGTTCACAACGCTGGTAGTGACTCTATTCACAACGCTGGTAGCGACTCTATACACAACGCTGGTAGCGACTCTATTCACAACGCTGGTAGGGACTCTATTTACAACGCTGGCAGCGACTCTATTCACAACGCTGGCAGCGACTCTATTCACAACGCTGGCAGCGACTCTATTCACAACGCTGGCAGCGACTCAATTCACAACGCTGGCAGCGACTCTATTCACAACGCTTGGAGTGACTCTATTCACAGCGCTGGTAGTGACTCTATTCACAACGCTGGTAGTCACTCTATTCACAACGCTGGTAGTGACTCTATTCACAACGCTGGTAGTGACTCTATTCACAACGCAGGTAGTAACTCTATTCACAACGCTGGTAGTGACTCTATTCACAGCGCTGGTAGTGACTCTATTCACAACGCTGGTAGTAACACCATTCACAACGCTGTTAGTATCTCTATTCACAACGCTGGTAGTGACTCTATTCACAACGCTGGTTGCGACTCTATTCACAACGCTGGCAGCGATTCTATTCACAACGCTGGCAGCGACTCTGTTCACAACGCTGGCAGCGAGTCTATTCACAACGCTGGCAGCGACTCTATTCACAACGCTGGCAGCGACTCTATTCACAATGCTTGGAGTAACTCTATTCACAGCGCTGGTAGTGACTCTATTCACAACGCTGGTATTAACTGTATTCACAACGCTGTTAGTTACTCTATTCACAACGCTGGTAGCGACTCTATTCACAACGCTGGGAGTAACTCTATTCACACCGCTGGTAGTAACTCTATTCACAACGCTGGTAGCGACTCTATTCACAACGCTGGTCGTAAAACTTTTCACAACGCTGGTAGTAACTCCATTCACAATGCTGCTGGTAAATCTATTTACAAGGCTGGTAGTAACCCTATTCACAACGCTGGTAGTAACTCTATTCACAACGCTGGTAGTAACTCTATTCACAACGCTGGAAGTAACACTATTCACAACGCTGGTAGTAACTCTATTCACAACGCTGGTAGTAACTCTATTCACAACGCTGGGAGTAACTCTATTCACAACGCTGGGAGTGCTCTATTCAAAAGGCTGGTAGAAGCTCTATTCACAACGCTGGCAGTAACTCAATTCACAACGCTGGGATTAACTCTATTCACAACGCTGGTAGTAACTCTATTCACAACGCTGGTCCTAACGCTATTAACAACGCTGTTAGTAACTCTATTCACAACTCTGGTAGTAACACTATTCACAACGCTGGTAGTATCTCTATTCACAACGCTGGTAATAACTCTATTCACAACACTGGAAGTAACTCTATTCACAAAGCTGGGAGTAACTCTATTCACAACGCTGGTAGCAACTCTATTCACAACGCTGGTAGTAACTCTATTCATAACGATGCTAGTAACTCTATTCACAACGCTGGTAGTAACTCTATTCATAACGCTGGTAGTAACTCTGTTCACAACGCTGGTAGAAACTCTATTCACAACGCTGGAAGTAACCCTATTCTCAACGCTGGCAGTAACTATTTTCACAACGTTGGTAGTAACTTTATTCACAACGCTGGTAGTAACTCTATTCACAAAGCTAGTAGTAACTCTATTCACAACGCTGGTAGTGGCTCTATTCACAACGCTGGGAGTCACTCTATTCACAACGCTGGGAGTGCTCTATTCACAACGCTGGTAGTAACTCTATTCACAACGCTGGGAGTAACTGTATTCACAACGCTGGGATTAACTCTATTCACAACTCTGGTAGTAACACTATTCACAACGCTGGTAGTAACTCTATTCACAAAACTGGTAGTAACTCTATTCACAACGCTGGTACTAATATTATTAACAACGCTGGTAGTAACTCTATTCACAACACTGGTAGTAACTCTATTCACAACGCTGGTAGTAAATCTATTCACAACGCTGTTAGTAACCCTATTCACAACGCTGGCAGTAACGCTTTTCACAACGCTGGCAGTAACTCTATTCACAAAACTGGTAGTAACTCTATTCACAACGCTGGTAGTAACACTAATCACAACGCTGGTAGTAACTTTATTCACAACGCTGGGAGTAACTATATTCACAACGCTGGGAGTGCTCTATTCACAAGGCTGGTATTAACTCTATTAACAACGCTTGTAGTAACTCTATTCACAACGCTAGTAGTAACTCTATTCACAACGCTGGTAGAAACTCTATTCACACGCTGTTAGTAACTCCATTCACAACGCTGGTAGTGACTGTATTAACAACGCTGATAGTAAAACTATTCACAACGCTGGTAGTAAATCTATTCACAACGCTGGTAGTAACCCTATTCACAACGCTGGTAGTAACTCTATTCACAACGCTGGTAGTAACTCTATTCACAACGATGGTAGTAACTGTATTCACAACGCTGGTAGAAAGTTTATTCACAACGCTGGGAGTAACTCTATTCATAACGCTGTGAGTAACTCTATTCACAACGCTGGGAGTAACTGTATTCACAACGCTGGGAGTAACTCTATTCACAACGCTGGTAGTGACTCTATTCACAACGCTGGTAGTAACTCTTTTCACAACGCTGGTCTTAGCACTATTCACAACGCTGGTAGTAACTCTATTCACAATGCAGGTCGTAACACTATTCACAACGCTGGTAGTAACTCTATTCACAACGCTGGTAGTAACCATACTCACAACGCTGGTAGAAACTCTATTCACACGCGGGTAGTAACTCCATTCACAACGCTGGTAGTGACTCTATTAACAATGCTGGTACTAACACTATTCACAACGCTGGTAGTAACTCTATTCACAATGCTGGTAGTAAATCTATTCACAGCGCTGTTAGTAACCCTATTCACAACGCTGGCAGTAACTCTATTCACAACGCTGGCAGTAACTCTATTCACAAAACTGGTAGTAACTCTATTCACAAGGCTGGTAGTAACACTAATCACAACGCTGGTAGTAACTCTATTCACAACGCTGGGAGTAACTATATTCACAACGCTGGGAGTGCTCTATTCACAAGGCTGGTATTAACTCTATTAACAACGCTTGTAGTAACTCTATTCACAACGCTAGTAGTAACTCTATTCACAACGCTGGTAGAAACTCTATTCACACGCTGTTAGTAACTCCATTCACAACGCTGGTAGTGACTGTATTAACAACGCTGATAGTAAAACTATTCACAACGCAGGTAGTAACTCCATTCACAACGCTGGTAGTAAATCTATTCACAACGCTGGTAGTAACCCTATTCACAACGCTGGTAGTAACTCTATTCACAACACTGGTAGTAACTCTATTCACAACGATGGTAGTAACTGTATTCACAACGCTGGTAGAAAGTCTATTCACAACGCTGGGAGTAACTCTATTCATAACGCTGTGAGTAACTCTATTCACAACGCTGGGAGTAACTGTATTCACAACGCTGGGAGTAACTCTATTCACAACGCTGGTAGTAACTCTATTCACAACGCTGGTAGTGACTCTATTCACAACGCTCGTAGTGACTCTATTCACAACGCTGGTAGTAACTCTTTTCACAACGCTGGTCTTAACACTATTCACAACGCTGGTAGTAACTCTATTCACAATGCAGGTCGTAACACTATTCACAACGCTGGTAGTAACTCTATTCACAACGCTGGTAGTAACCATACTCACAACGCTGGTAGAAACTCTATTCACACGCGGGTAGTAACTCCATTCACAACGCTGGTAGTGACTCTATTAACAATGCTGGTACTAATACTATTCACAACGCTGGTAGTAACTCTATTCACAATGCTGGTAGTAAATCTATTCACAACGCTGTTAGTAACCCTATTCACAACGCTGGCAGTAACTCTATTCACAACGCTGGCAGTAACTCTGTTCACAAAACTGGTAGTAACTCTATTCACAACGCTGGTAGTAACACTAATCACAACGCTGGTAGTAACTCTATTCACAACGCTGGGAGTAACTATATTCACAACGCTGGGAGTGCTCTATTCACAAGGCTGGTATTAACTCTATTAACAACGCTTGTAGTAACTCTATTCACAACGCTAGTAGTAACTCTATTCACAACGCTGGTAGTAACTCTATTCACACGCTGTTAGTAACTCCATTCACAACGCTGGTAGTGACTGTATTAACAACGCTGGTAGTAAAACTATTCACAACGCAGGTAGTAACTCCATTCACAACGCTGGTAGTAAATCTATTCACAACGCTGGTAGTAACCCTATTCACAACGCTGGTAGTAACTCTATTCACAACGCTGGTAGTAACTCTATTCACAACGCTGGTAGTAACACTATTCACAACGCTGGTAGTAACTCTATTCACAACGCTGGTAGTAAATCTATTCACAACGCTGGGAGTAACACTATTCACAACGCTGGTAGTAACTCTATTCACAACGCTGGGAGTAACTCAATTCACAACGCTGGGATTAACTCTATTCACAACGCTGGTAGTAACTCTATTCACAACGTTGGTCCTAACTCTATTAACAACGCTGTTAGTAACTCTATTCACAACACTAGTAGTAACACTATTCACAACGCTGGTAGTAACTCTATTCACAACGCTGGTGATAACTCTATTCACAACACTGGAAGTATCTCTATTCACAAAGCTGGGAGTAACTCTATTCACAACGCTGGTAGTAACTCTATTCACAACGTTTGTCCTAACTCTATTAACAACGCTGTTAGTAACTCTATTCACAACACTAGTAGTAACACTATTCACAAAGCTGGTAGTAACTCTATTCACAACGCTGGTAATAACTCTATTCACAACACTGGAAGTAACTCTATTCACAAAGCTGGGAGTAACTCTATTCACAACGCTGGTAGCAACTCTATTCACAACGCTGGTAGTAACTCTATTCATAACGCTGGCAGTAACTCTGTTCACAACGCTGGTAGTAACACTATTCATAACGCTGGTAGTAACTCTATTCACAACGCTGGTAGTAACTCTATTCACAACGCTGGTAGTAACCCTATTCTCAACGCTGGCAGTAACTCTATTCACAACGTTGGTAGTAACTGTATACACAACGCTGGTAGTAACTCTATTCACAACTCTAGTAGTAACTCTATTCACAACGCTGGTAGTGGCTCTATTCACAACGCTGGGAGTAACTCTATTCAAAACGCTGGGAGTGCTCTATTCACAACGCTGGTAGTAAATCTATTCACAACGCTGGGAGTAACTCAATGCACAACGCTGGGATTAACTCTATTCACAACTCTGGTAGTAACACTATTCACAACGCTGGTAGTAACTCCATTCACAACGCTGGTAATAACTCTATTCACAACACTGGTAGTAACTCTATTCACAAAGCTGGGAGTAACTCTATTCACAACGCTGGTAGCAACTCTATTCACAACGCTGGTAGTAACTCTATTTATAACGCTGGTAGTAACTCTATTCACAACGCTGGTAGTAACTCTATTCACAACGCTGGTAGTAACCCTATTCTCAACGCTGGCAGTAACACTATTCACAACGTTGGTAGTAACTGTCTTCACAACGCTGGTAGTAACTCTATTCACAACGCTAGTAGTAACTCTACTCACAACGCTGGTAGTGGCTCAATTCACAACGCTGGGAGTAACTCTATTCACAACGCTGGGAGTGCTCTATTCACAACGCTGGTAGTAACACTATTCACAACGCTGGGAGTAACTCAATTCACAACGCTGGGATTAACTCTATTCACAACGCTGGTAGTAACTCTATTCACAACGCTGGTCCTAACTCTATTAACAGCGCTGGTAGTAACTCTATTCACAACTCTGATAGTAACACTATTCACAACGCTGGTAGTAACTCTATTCACAACGCTGGTATTAACTGTATTCACAACGCTGTTAGTTACTCTATTCACAATGCTTGTAGCGACTCTATTCACAACGCTGGTAGCGACTCTATTCACAACGCTCGTAGGGACTCTATTCACAACGCTGGTAGGGACTCTATTCACAACGCTGATAGCGATTCTATTCACAACGCTGATAGCGACTCTATACAGAACGCTGGTAGCGACTCTATTCACAACGCTGGGTGTGACTCTATTCACAACGCTGGTATCGACTCTATTCACAACGCTGGTAGCGACTCTATTCACAACGCTGATAGCGACTCTATTTACAACGCTGGTAGTAACACTATTCACAACGCTGGGAGTAACTCTATTCACAACGCTGCTAGTAACTCATTTCCAACGCTGGTCCTAACTCCATTAACAATGCTGGTAGTAACTCTATTCACAACTTTGGTAGTAACACTATTCACAACGCTGGTAGTAACTCTATTCATAACGCTGGTAATAAATTTATTGACAACACTGGTTGTTACTCTATTCACAAAGCTGGGAGTAACTCTATTCACAACGCTGGTAGCAACGCTATTCACAAGACTGGTAGTAACTCTATTAACAAATCTGGTAGTAACTCTATTCACAACGCTGGTAGTAACTCTATTCACAACGCTGGTAGTAACTCTATTCACAACGCTGGGAGTAACTCTATTAACAACGCTGGGAGTGCTCTATTCACAACGCTGGTAGTAACTCTATTCACAACGCTGGGAGTAACTGTATTCACAACGCTGGGATTAACTCTAATCACAACTCTGGTAGTAACACTATTCAGAACGCTGGTAGTAAGTCTATTCACAAAGCTGGGAATAACTCTATTCACAACGCTGGTAGCAACTCTATTCACAACGCTGGTAGAAAATCTATTCTCAACGCTGGTAGTAACCCTATTCACAATGCTGGCAGTAACTCTATTCACAACGCTGGCAGTAACTCTATTCACAAAACTGGTAGTAACTCTATTCACAACGCTGGTAGTAACACTAATCACAACGCTGGTAGTAACTCTATTCACAACGCTGGGAGTAACTCTATTCACAACGCTGGGAGTGGTCTATTCACAAGGCTGGTAGTAACTCTATTAACAACGCTTGTAGTTACTCTATTCACAACGCTAGTAGTAACGCTATTCACAACGCTGGTAGTAACTCTATTCACACGCTGTTAGTAACTCCATTCACAACGCTGGTAGTGACTGTATTAACAACGTTGGTAGTAAAACTTTTCACAACGCTGGTAGTAACTCCATTCACAACGCTGGTAGTAAATCTATTTACAATGCTGGTAGTAACCCTATTCACAACGCTGGTAGTAACTCTATTCACAACGCTGGTAGTAACTCTATTCACAACGCTGGTAGTAACACTATTCACAACGCTGGTAGTAACTCTATTCACAATGCTGGTAGTAACTCTATTCACAACGCTGGTAGTAACTCTATTCACAACGCTGGTAGTAACTCTATTCATAACGCTGGTAGTAACTCTATTCACAACGCTGGTAGTAACTCTATTCACAACGCTGGTAGTAACCCTATTCTCAACGCTGGCAGTAACTATTTTCACAACGTTGGTAGTAACTGTATTCACAATGCTGGTAGTAACTCTATTCACAACGCTAGTAGTAACTCTATTCACAACGCTGGTAGTGGCTCTATTCACAACGCTGGGAGTAACTCTATTCACAACGCTGGGAGTGCTCTATTCACAACGCTGGTAGTAACTCTATTCACAACGCTGGGAGTAACTGTATTCACAACGCTGGGATTAACTCTAATCACAACTCTGGTAGTAACACTATTCAGAACGCTGGTAGGAAGTCTATTCACAAAGCTGGGAATAACTCTATTCACAACGCTGGTAGCAACTCTATTCACAATGCTGGTAGTAACTCTATTCATAACGCTGGTAGTAACTCTATTCACAACGCTGGTAGTAACTCTATTCACAACGCTGGTAGTAACCCTATCCTCAACGCTGGCAGTAACTCTATTCACAACGTTGGTAGTAACTCTATTCACAACGCTGGTAGTAACTCAATTCACAACGCTGGTAGTAACTCCATTCACAACGCTGTTAGTATCTCTATTGACAACGCTTGTAGTGACTCTATTCACAACGCTGGTAGCGACTCTATTCACAACGCTGGCAGCGACTCTATTCACAACGCTGGCAGCGACTCTATTCACAACGCTGGCAGCGAGTCTATTCACAACGCTGGCAGCGACTCTATTCACAACGCTGGCAGCGACTCTATTCGCAACGCTTGGAGTAACTCTATTCACAACGCTGGTAGTAACTCTATTCACACTGCTGGTAGTAACTCTATTCACACCGCTGGTAGTAACTCTATTCACAACGCTGGTAGTAACTCTATTCACACTGCTGGTAGTAACTCTATTCACACCGCTGGTAGTAACTCTATTCACAACGCTGGTAGTAACTCTATTCACACCGCTGGTAGTAACTCTATTCACAAGGCTGGTAGTAACTCTATTCACAACGTTGGGAGTAACTCTATTCACAACGGTGGCAGTAACTCTATTCACAACGCTGGTAGCTACGTTATTCTCAACGCTGGCAGTAACTCTATTCACAACGCTGGTAGCTAGGTTATTCTCAACGCTGGCAGTAACTCTATTCACAACGCTGGTAGCGACTCTTTTCTCAACGGTGGTAGCGACTCTATTCACAACTCTTTTCACAACGCTGGTCGCAACTCTATTCACAACGCTGGTAGTAACTCTATTCTCAATGCTCGCAGTAACTCGATTCACAACGTTGGTAGTAACTGTATTCACAACGCTTGGTAGTAACTCTATTCACAACGCCGGTAGTGACTCTATTCACAAGGCTGGTAGCGACTCTATTCACAACGCTGGTAGTGACTCTATTTACAACGCTGGTAGTAACTCTATTCACAACGCTGGTAGTAACTCTATTCAGAACGCTGGTAGTTACTCTATTCACATCGCTGGTAGTAACTCTTTTCACAACGCTGGGAGTAACTCTATTCACAATGCTGGTAGTTACTCTATTCACAACGCTGTGAGTAACTCTATTCACAAAGCTCGGAGTAACTCTATTCACAACGCTGGAAGTAACTCTATTCGCAACGCTGGTATTAACTGTATTCGCAACGCTGGTTGTAACTCTATTAACAACGCTGGTAGTAACTCCATTCACAACGCTAGTAGTAACTCTATTCACAACGCTTGTAGTGACTGTATTAACAACGCTGGTAGTAACACTATTCACAACGCTGGTAGTAACTCTATTCACAACGCTGGTAGTAACTCGATTCACAACGCTGGGAGTAACTCTATTCACAACGCTGGGAGTGCTCTATTCACAAGGCTGGTAGTAACTCTATTCACAACGCTGGCAGTAACTCTATTCACAACGCTGGTAGCTACGTTATTCTCAACGCTGGCAGTAACTCTATTCACAACGCTGGTAGCGACTCTTTTCTCAACGCTGGTAGTAACTCTTTTCGTAACGCTGGTAGTAAGTATATTCACAACGCTGGTAGTAAGTCTATTCACAACGCTGGTCCTAACTCTATTAACAACGCTGGAAGTAACTCTATTCACAACTCTGATAGTAACACTATTCACAACGCTGGTAGTAACTCTATTCACAACACTGGTAGTAACTCTATTCACAAAGCTGGGAGTAACTCGATTCACAACGCTGGTAGCAACTCTATTCACAAGACTGGTAGTAACTCTATTCACAACGCTGTTAGTACCTCTATTCATAACGCTGGCAGTAACTGTATTCACAACGCTGGTAGTAACTCTGTTCACAACGCTGGGAGTAACTCTATTCACAACGCTGTGAGTAACTCTATTCACAACGCTGGGAGTAACTCTATTCACAACGCTGGCAGTAACTCTATTCACAACGCTGGTAGTAACTCTATTCACAACGCTGGTAGTGACTCTATTCACAACGCTGGTAGTGACTCTATTCAAAACGCTGGTAGTAACTCTACTCACAACGCTGGTAGAAACTCTATTCACATGCTGGTAGTAACTCCATTCGCAACGCTGGTAGTGACTCTATTAACAACGCTGGTACTAACACTATTCACAAAGCTGGTAGTAACTCTATTCACAACGCTGGTAGTAAATCTATTCACAACGCTGGTAGTAACCCTATTCACAACGCTGGCAGTAACTCTATTCACAACGCTGGCAGTAACTCTATTCACAAAACTGGTAGTAACTCTATTCACAACGCTGGTAGTAACACTAATCACAACGCTGGTAGTAACTCTATTCACAACGCTGGGAGTAACTCTATTCACAACGCTGGGAGTGCTCTATTCACAAGGCTGGTAGTAACTCTATTAACAACGCTTGTAGTAACTCTATTCACAACGCTAGTAGTAACGCTATTCACAACGCTGGTAGTAACTCTATTCACACGCTGTTAGTAACTCCATTCACAACGCTGGTAGTGACTGTATTAACAACGTTGGTAGTAAAACTTTTCACAACGCTGGTAGTAACTCCATTCACAACGCTGGTAGTAAATCTATTTACAATGCTGGTAGTAACCCTATTCACAACGCTGGTAGTAACTCTATTCACAACGCTGGTAGTAACTCTATTCACAACGCTGGTAGTAACACTATTCACAACGCTGGTAGTAACTCTATTCACAATGCTGGTAGTAACTCTATTCACAACGCTGGTAGTAACTCTATTCACAACGCTGGTAGTAACTCTATTCATAACGCTGGTAGTAACTCTATTCACAACGCTGGTAGTAACTCTATTCACAACGCTGGTAGTAACCCTATTCTCAACGCTGGCAGTAACTATTTTCACAACGTTGGTAGTAACTGTATTCACAACGCTGGTAGTAACTCTATTCACAACGCTAGTAGTAACTCTATTCACAACGCTGGTAGTGGCTCTATTCACAACGCTGGGAGTAACTCTATTCACAACGCTGGGAGTGCTCTATTCACAACGCTGGTAGTAACTCTATTCACAACGCTGGGAGTAACTGTATTCACAACGCTGGGATTAACTCTATTCACAACTCTGGTAGTAACACTATTCAGAACGCTGGTAGTAACTCTATTCACAAAGCTGGGAATAACTCTATTCACAACGCTGGTAGCAACTCTATTCACAATGCTGGTAGTAACTCTATTCATAACGCTGGTAGTAACTCTATTCTCAACGCTGGTAGTAACTCTATTCACAACGCTGGAAGTAACCCTATCCTCAACGCTGGCAGTAACTCTATTCACAACGTTGGTAGTAACTCTATTCACAACGCTGGTAGTAACTCTATTCACAACGCTGGTAGTAACTCCATTCACAACGCTGTTAGTATCTCTATTGACAACGCTTGTAGTGACTCTATTCACAACGCTGGTAGCGACTCTATTCACAACGCTGGCAGCGACTCTATTCACAACGCTGGCAGCGACTCTATTCACAACGCTGGCAGCGAGTCTATTCACAACGCTGGCAGCGACTCTATTCACAACGCAGGCAGCGAGTCTATTCGCAACGCTTGGAGTAACTCTATTCACAACGCTGGTAGTAACTCTATTCACACTGCTGGTAGTAACTCTATTCACACCGCTGGTAGTAACTCTATTCACAACGCTGGTAGTAACTCTATTCACACCGCTGGTAGTAACTCGATTCACAAGGCTGGTAGTAACTCTATTCACAACGTTGGGAGTAACTCTATTCACAACGCTGGCAGTAACTCTATTCACAACGCTGGTAGCTACGTTATTCTCAACGCTGGCAGTAACTCTATTCACAACGCTGGTAGCTACGTTATTCTCAACGCTGGCAGTAACTCTATTCACAACGCTGGTAGCGACTCTTTTCACAACGCTGGTCGCAACTCTATTCACAACGCTGGTAGTAACTCTATTCTCAATGCTCGCAGTAACTCGATTCACAACGTTGGTAGTAACTGTATTCACAACGCTTGCTAGTAACTCTATTCACAACGCTGGTAGTGACTCTATTCACAAGGCTGGTAGCGACTCTATTCACAACGCTGGTAGTGACTCTATTTACAACGCTGGTAGTAACTCTATTCACAACGCTGGTAGTAACTCTATTCAGAACGCTGGTAGTTACTCTATTCACATCGCTGGTAGTAACTCTTTTCACAACGCTGGGAGTAACTCTATTCACAACGCTGGTAGTTACTCTATTCACAACGCTGTGAGTAACTCTATTCACAAAGCTGGGAGTAACTCTATTCACAACGCTGGAAGTAACTCTATTCGCAACGCTGGTATTAACTGTATTCGCAACGCTGGTTGTAACTCTATTAACAACGCTGGTAGTAACTCCATTCACAACGCTAGTAGTAACTCTATTCACAACGCTTGTAGTGACTGTATTAACAACGCTGGTAGTAACACTATTCACAACGCTGGTAGTAACTCTATTCACAACGCTGGTAGTAACTCGATTCAGAACGCTGGGAGTAACTCTATTCACAACGCTGGGAGTGCTCTATTCACAAGGCTGGTAGTAACTCTATTCACAACGCTGGCAGTAACTCTATTCACAACGCTGGTAGCTACGTTATTCTCAACGCTGGCAGTAACTCTATTCACAACGCTGGTAGCGACTCTTTTCTCAACGCTGGTAGCGACTCTATTCACAACTCTATTCACAACGCTGGTCGCAACTCTATTCACAACGCTGGTAGTAACTCTATTCTCAATGCTGGCAGTAACTCTATTCACAACGTTGGAAGTAACTGTATTCACAACGCTTGGTAGTAACGCTATTCACAACGCTGGTAGTGACTCTATTCACAAGGCTTGTAGCGACTCTATTCACAACGCTGGTAGTGACTCTATTTACAACGCTGGTAGTAACTCTATTCACAACGCTGGTAGTAACTCTATTCAGAACGCTGGTAGTTACTCTATTCACATCGCTGGTAGTAACTCTTTTCACAACGCTGGGAGTAACTCTATTCACAACGCTGGTAGTTACTCTATTCACAACGCTGTGAGTAACTCTATTCACAAAGCTGGGAGTAACTCTATTCACAACGCTGGAAGTAACTCTATTCGCAACGCTGGTATTAACTGTATTCGCAACGCTGGTTGTAACTCTATTAACAACGCTGGTAGTAACTCCATTCACAACGCTAGTAGTAACTCTATTCACAACGCTTGTAGTGACTGTATTAACAACGCTGGTAGTAACACTATTCACAATGCTGGTAGTAACTCTATTCACAACGCTGGTAGTAACTCGATTCACAACGCTGGGAGTAACTCTATTCACAACGCTGGGAGTGCTCTATTCACAAGGCTGGTAGTAACTCTATTCACAACGCTGGTAGTAACTCTATTCACAACGCTGGGAGTAACACTATTCACAACGCTGGTAGTAACTCTATTCACAACACTGGAAGTAACTCTATTCACAAAGCTGGGAGTAACTCTATTCACAACGCTGGTAGCAACTCTATTCACAAAGCTGGTAGTAACTCTTTTCGTAACGCTGGTAGTAAGTCTATTCACAACGCTGGTAGTAAGTCTATTCACAACGCTGGTCCTAACTCTATTAACAACGCTGGAAGTAACTCTATTCACAACTCTGATAGTAACACTATTCACAACGCTGGTAGTAACTCTATTCACAACGCTGGTAATAACTCTATTCACAACACTGGTAGTAACTCTATTCACAAAGCTGGGAGTAACTCGATTCACAACGCTGGTAGCATCTCTATTCACATGACTGGTAGTAACTCTATTCACAACGCTGTTAGTACCTCTATTCATAACGCTGGCAGTAACTGTATTCACAACGCTGGTAGTAACTCTGTTCACAACGCTGGGAGTAACTCTATTCACAACGCTGTGAGTAACTCTATTCACAACGCTGGGAGTAACTCTATTCACAACGCTGGCAGTAACTCTATTCACAACGCTGGTAGTAACTCTATTCACACCGCTGGTAGTGACTCTATTCACAACGCTGGTAGTGACTCTATTCAAAACGCTGGTAGTAACTCTATTCACAACGCTGGTAGAAACTCTATTCACATGCTGTTAGTAACTCCATTCACAACGCTGGTAGTGACTCTATTAACAACGCTGGTACTAACACTATTCACAAAGCTGGTAGTAACTCTATTCACAACGCTGGTAGTAAATCTATTCACAACGCTGGTAGTAACCCTATTCACAACGCTGGCAGTAACTCTATTCTCAACGCTGGTAGTAACCCTATTCACAACGCTGGCAGTAACTCTATTCACAACGCTGGTAGTAACACTAATCACAACGCTGGTAGTAACTCTATTCACAACGCTGGGAGTGCTCTATTCACAAGGCTGGTAGTAACTCTATTAACAACGCTTGTAGTAACTCTATTCACAACGCTAGTAGTAACGCTATTCACAACGCTGGTAGTAACTCTATTCACACGCTGTTAGTAACTCCATTCACAACGCTGGTAGTGACTGTATTAACAACGTTGGTAGTAAAACTTTTCACAACGCTGGTAGTAACTCCATTCACAACGCTGGTAGTAAATCTATTTACAATGCTGGTAGTAACCCTATTCACAACGCTGGTAGTAACTCTATTCACAACGCTGGTAGTAACTCTATTCACAACGCTGGTAGTAACACTATTCACAACGCTGGTAGTAACTCTATTCACAATGCTGGTAGTAACTCTATTCACAACGCTGGTAGTAACTCTATTCACAACGCTGGTAGTAACTCTATTCATAACGCTGGTAGTAACACTATTCACAACGCTGGTAGTAACTCTATTCACAACGCTGGTAGTAACCCTATTCTCAACGCTGGCAGTAACTATTTTCACAACGTTGGTAGTAACTGTATTCACAACGCTGGTAGTAACTCTATTCACAACGCTAGTAGTAACTCTATTCACAACGCTGGTAGTGGCTCTATTCACAACGCTGGGAGTAACTCTATTCACAACGCTGGGAGTGCTCTATTCACAACGCTGTTAGTAACTCTATTCACAACGCTGGGAGTAACTGTATTCACAACGCTGGGATTAACTCTATTCACAACTCTGGTAGTAACACTATTCAGAACGCTGGTAGTAACTCTATTCACAACGCTGGTAGCAACTCTATTCACAATGCTGGTAGTAACTCTATTCATAACGTTGGTAGTAACTCTATTCACAACGCTGGTAGTAACTCTATTCACAACGCTGGTAGTAACCCTATCCTCAACGCTGGCAGTAACTCTATTCACAACGTTGGTAGTAACTCTATTCACAACGCTGGTAGTAACTCTATTCACAACGCTGGTAGTAACTCCATTCACAACGCTGTTAGTATCTCTATTGACAACGCTTGTAGTGACTCTATTCACAACGCTGGTAGCGACTCTATTCACAACGCTGGCAGCGACTCTATTCACAACGCTGGCAGCGACTCTATTCACAACGCTGGCAGCGAGTCTATTCACAACGCTGGCAGCGACTCTATTCACAACGCTGGCAGCGACTCTATTCGCAACGCTTGGAGTAATTCTATTCACAGCGCTGGTAGTGACTCTATTCACAGCGCTGGTAGTGACTCTTTTCACAACGCTGGGAGTAACTCTATTCACAACGCTGGTAGTTACTCTATTCACAACGCTGTGAGTAACTCTATTCACAAAGCTGGGAGTAACTCTATTCACAACGCTGGAAGTAACTCTATTCGCAACGCTGGTATTAACTGTATTCGCAACGCTGGTTGTAACTCTATTAACAACGCTGGTAGTAACTCCATTCACAACGCTAGTAGTAACTCTATTCACAACGCTTGTAGTGACTGTATTAACAACGCTGGTAGTAACACTATTCACAACGCTGGTAGTAACTCTATTCACAACGCTGGTAGTAACTCGATTCACAACGCTGGGAGTAACTCTATTCACAACGCTGGGAGTGCTCTATTCACAAGGCTGGTAGTAACTCTATTCACAACGCTGGTAGTAACTCTATTCACAACGCTGGGAGTAACACTATTCACAACGCTGGTAGTAACTCTATTCACAACACTGGAAGTAACTCTATTCACAAAGCTGGGAGTAACTCTATTCACAACGCTGGTAGCAACTCTATTCACAACGCTGGTAGTAACTCTTTTCGTAACGCTGGTAGTAAGTCTATTCACAACGCTGGTAGTAAGTCTATTCACAACGCTGGTCCTAACTCTATTAACAACGCTGGAAGTAACTCTATTCACAACTCTGATAGTAACACTATTCACAACGCTGGTAGTAACTCTATTCACAACGCTGGTAATAACTCTATTCACAACACTGGTAGTAACTCTATTCACAAAGCTGGGAGTAACTCGATTCACAACGCTGGTAGCAACTCTATTCACAAGACTGGTAGTAACTCTATTCACAACGCTGTTAGTACCTCTATTCATAACGCTGGCAGTAACTGTATTCACAACGCTGGTAGTAACTCTGTTCACAACGCTGGGAGTAACTCTATTCACAACGCTGTGAGTAACTCTATTCACAACGCTGGGAGTAACTCTATTCACAACGCTGGCAGTAACTCTATTCACAACGCTGGTAGTAACTCTATTCACACCGCTGGTAGTGACTCTATTCACAACGCTGATAGTGACTCTATTCAAAACGCTGGTAGTAACTCTATTCACAACGCTGGTAGAAACTCTATTCACATGCTGTTAGTAACTCCATTCACAACGCTGGTAGTGACTCTATTAACAACGCTGGTACTAACACTATTCACAAAGCTGGTAGTAACTCTATTCACAACGCTGGTAGTAAATCTATTCACAACGCTGGTAGTAACCCTATTCACAACGCTGGTAGTAACTCTATTCACAACGCTGGTAGTAACCCTATTCACAACGCTGGCAGTAACTCTATTCACAACGCTGGTAGTAACACTAATCACAACGCTGGTAGTAACTCTATTCACAACGCTGGGAGTGCTCTATTCACAAGGCTGGTAGTAACTCTATTAACAACGCTTGTAGTAACTCTATTCACAACGCTAGTAGTAACGCTATTCACAACGCTGGTAGTAACTCTATTCACACGCTGTTAGTAACTCCATTCACAACGCTGGTAGTGACTGTATTAACAACGTTGGTAGTAAAACTTTGCACAACGCTGGTAGTAACTCCATTCACAACGCTGGGAGTAAATCTATTTACAATGCTGGTAGTAACCCTATTCACAACGCTGGTAGTAACTCTATTCACAACGCTGGTAGTAACTCTATTCACAACGCTGGTAGTAACACTATTCACAACGCTGGTAGTAACTCTATTCACAATGCTGGTAGTAACTCTATTCACAACGCTGGTAGTAACTCTATTCACAACGCTGGTAGTAACTCTATTCATAACGCTGGTAGTAACTCTATTCACAACGCTGGTAGTAACTCTATTCACAACGCTGGTAGTAACCCTATTCTCAACGCTGGCAGTAACTATTTTCACAACGTTGGTAGTAACTGTATTCACAACGCTGGTAGTAACTCTATTCACAACGCTAGTAGTAACTCTATTCACAACTCTGGTAGTGGCTCTATTCACAACGCTGGGAGTAACTCTATTCACAACGCTGGGAGTGCTCTATTCACAACGCTGGTAGTAACTCTATTCACAACGCTGGGAGTAACTGTATTCACAACGCTGGGATTAACTCTATTCACAACTCTGGTAGTAACACTATTCAGAACGCTGGTAGTAACTCTATTCACAACGCTGGTAGCAACTCTATTCACAATGCTGGTAGTAACTCTATTCATAACGTTGGTAGTAACCCTATCCTCAACGCTGGCAGTAACTCTATTCACAACGTTGGTAGTAACTCTATTCACAACGCTGGTAGTAACCCTATCCTCAACGCTGGCAGTAACTCTATTCACAACGTTGGTAGTAACTCTATTCACAACGCTGGTAGTAACTCTATTCACAACGCTGGTAGTAACTCCATTCACAACGCTGTTAGTATCTCTATTGACAACGCTTGTAGTGACTCTATTCACAACGCTGGTAGCGACTCTATTCACAATGCTGGCAGCGACTCTATTCACAACGCTGGCAGCGACTATATTCACAACGCTGGCAGCGAGTCTATTCACAAAGCTGGCAGCGACTCTATTCACAACGCTGGCAGCGACTCTATTCGCAACGCTTGGAGTAATTCTATTCACAGCGCTGGTAGTGACTCTATTCACAACGCTGGTATTAACTGTATTCACAACGCTGTTAGTTACTCTATTCACAATGCTTGCAGCGACTCTATTCACAACGCTGGTAGCGACTCTATTCACAACGCTCGTAGGGACTCTATTCACAACGCTGGTAGGGACTCTATTCACAACGCTGATAGCGATTCTATTCACAACGCTGGTAGCGACTCTTTCCAGAACGCTGGTAGCGACTCTATTCACAACGCTGGGAGTGACTCTATTCACAACGCTGGTAGCGACTCTATTCACAACGCTGGTAGCGACTCTATTAACAACGCTGATAGCGACTCTATTTACAACGCTGGTAGTAACTCTATTCACAACGCTGTGAGTAACTCTTCACAACGCTGGTAGTAACACTATTCACAACGCTGGGAGTAACTCTATTCACAAAGCTGGGAGTAACTCTATTCACAACGCTGGTAGTAACTCTATTCGCAAAGCTGGTAGTAACTCTATTAACAATGCTGGTAGTAACTCGATTCACAACGCTGGTAGTGACTCTATTCACAACGCTGGTAGTGAGACTATTCAGAACTCTGGGAGTAACTCTATTCACAATGCTGGGAGTAACTCTATTCACAATACTGGGAGTACTCTATTCACAAGGCTGGTAGTAACTCTATTCACAACGCTGCTAGTAACTCTATTCACAACGCTGGGAATAACTCAATTCACAACGCTGGGATTAACTCTATTCACAACGCTGCTAGTAACTCATTTCCAACGCTGGTCCTAACTCTATTAACAACGCTGGTAGTAACTCTATTCACAACTTTGGTAGTAACACTATTCACAACGGTGGTAGTAACTCTATTCACAGCGCTGGTAATAAATTTATTCACAACACTGGTTGTTACTCTATTCACAAAGCAGGGAGTAACTCTATTCAGACCGCTGGTAGCAACGCTATTCACAAGACTGGTAGTAACTCTATTCACAAATCTGGTAGTAACTCTATTCACAACGCAGGTAGTAACTCTATTCACAATGCTGGTAGTAACTCTATTCATAAGGCAGGTAGTAACTCTATTCACAACACTGTTGGGAACTCTATTCACAACGCTGGTAGTAACTCTATTCACAAGGCTGATCGTAACACTATTCACAACGCTGGTTGTAACTCTATTCACAACGCTGGTAGTAACTCTATTCACAACGCTGGTAGTGACTCTATTCACAACGCTGGTAGTAATTCTATTCACAATGCTGGAAGTAACTCTATTCACAACGCTGGTAGTAACTCTATTCACAACGCTGGGAGTAACTCTATTCACAACGCTGGGAGTCACTCTATTCAAAACGCTGGGAGGAACTCTCTTCACAACGATGGGAGTAACATCTATTCACAACGCAGGGAGTAACTCTATTCACAACGTTGGGAGTAACACTATTCACAACGCTGTTATTAACTCTATTCACAACGCTGGTAGTAACTGTATTCACAACGCTGGTCGTAACAATATCCACAACGCTGGAAGTAACTCTATTCACAACGCTGGTAGTAACTCTATTCACAACGCTGTTAGTAACTCTATTCACAACGCTGTTATGAACTCTATTCACAACGCTGGTAGTAACTCTATTCACAACGCTGCTCGTAACACTATTCAGAACGCTGTTAGTAACTCTATTCACAATGCTGGTAGTAACTCTATTCACAACGCTAGTAGTAACTCTATTCACAACGCTGGTAGTGGCTCTATTCACAACGCTGGGAGTAACTCTATTCACAACGCTGGGAGTGCTCTATTCACAACGCTGGTAGTAACTCTATTCACAACGCTGGGAGTAACTGTATTCACAATGCTGGGATTAACTCTATTCACAACTCTGGTAGTAACACTATTCAGAACGCTGGTAGTAACTCTATTCACAACGCTGGTAGCAACTCTATTCACAATGCTGGTAGTAACTCTATTCATAACGTTGGTAGTAACTCTATTCACAACGCTGGTAGTAACTCTATTCACAACGCTGGTAGTAACCCTATCCTCAACGCTGGCAGTAACTCTATTCACAACGTTGGTAGTAACTCTATTCACAACGCTGGTAGTAACTCTATTCACAACGCTGGTAGTAACTCCATTCACAACGCTGTTAGTATCTCTATTGACAACGCTTGTAGTGACTCTATTCACAACGCTGGTAGCGACTCTATTCACAACGCTGGCAGCGACTCTATTCACAACGCTGGCAGCGACTCTATTCACAACGCTGGCAGCGAGTCTATTCACAACGCTGGCAGCGACTCTATTGACAACGCTGGCAGCGACTCTATTCGCAACGCTTGGAGTAATTCTATTCACAGCGCTGGTAGTGACTCTATTCACAGCGCTGGTAGTGACTCTTTTCACAACGCTGGGAGTAACTCTATTCACAACGCTGGTAGTTACTCTATTCACAACGCTGTGAGTAACTCTATTCACAAAGCTGGGAGTAACTCTATTCACAACGCTGGAAGTAACTCTATTCGCAACGCTGGTATTAACTGTATTCGCAACGCTGGTTGTAACTCTATTAACAACGCTGGTAGTAACTCCATTCACAACGCTAGTAGTAACTCTATTCACAACGCTTGTAGTGACTGTATTAACAACGCTGGTAGTAACACTATTCACAACGCTGGTAGTAACTCTATTCACAACGCTGGTAGTAACTCGATTCACAACGCTGGGAGTAACTCTATTCACAACGCTGGGAGTGCTCTATTCACAAGGCTGGTAGTAACTCTATTCACAACGCTGGTAGTAACTCTATTCACAACGCTGGGAGTAACACTATTCACAACGCTGGTAGTAACTCTATTCACAACACTGGAAGTAACTCTATTCACAAAGCTGGGAGTAACTCTATTCACAACGCTGGTAGCAACTCTATTCACAACGCTGGTAGTAACTCTTTTCGTAACGCTGGTAGTAAGTCTATTCACAACGCTGGTAGTAAGTCTATTCACAACGCTGGTCCTAACTCTATTAACAACGCTGGAAATAACTCTATTCACAACTCTGATAGTAACACTATTCACAACGCTGGTAGTAACTCTATTCACAACGCTGGTAATAACTCTATTCACAACACTGGTAGTAACTCTATTCACAAAGCTGGGAGTAACTCGATTCACAACGCTGGTAGCAACTCTATTCACAAGACTGGTAGTAACTCTATTCACAACGCTGTTAGTACCTCTATTCATAACGCTGGCAGTAACTGTATTCACAACGCTGGTAGTAACTCTGTTCACAACGCTGGGAGTAACTCTATTCACAACGCTGTGAGTAACTCTATTCACAACGCTGGGAGTAACTCTATTCACAACGCTGGCAGTAACTCTATTCACAACGCTGGTAGTAACTCTATTCACACCGCTGGTAGTGACTCTATTCACAACGCTGGTAGTGACTCTATTCAAAACGCTGGTAGTAACTCTATTCACAACGCTGGTAGAAACTCTATTCACATGCTGTTAGTAACTCCATTCACAACGCTGGTAGTGACTCTATTAACAACGCTGGTACTAACACTATTCACAAAGCTGGTAGTAACTCTATTCACAACGCTGGTAGTAAATCTATTCACAACGCTGGTAGTAACCCTATTCACAACGCTGGTAGTAACTCTATTCACAACGCTGGTAGTAACCCTATTCACAACGCTGGCAGTAACTCTATTCACAACGCTGGTAGTAACACTAATCACAACGCTGGTAGTAACTCTATTCACAACGCTGGGAGTGCTCTATTCACAAGGCTGGTAGTAACTCTATTAACAACGCTTGTAGTAACTCTATTCACAACGCTAGTAGTAACGCTATTCACAACGCTGGTAGTAACTCTATTCACACGCTGTTAGTAACTCCATTCACAACGCTGGTAGTGACTGTATTAACAACGTTGGTAGTAAAACTTTGCACAACGCTGGTAGTAACTCCATTCACAACGCTGGGAGTAAATCTATTTACAATGCTGGTAGTAACCCTATTCACAACGCTGGTAGTAACTCTATTCACAACGCTGGTAGTAACTCTATTCACAACGCTGGTAGTAACACTATTCACAACGCTGGTAGTAACTCTATTCACAATGCTGGTAGTAACTCTATTCACAACGCTGGTAGTAACTCTATTCACAACGCTGGTAGTAACTCTATTCATAACGCTGGTAGTAACTCTATTCACAACGCTGGTAGTAACTCTATTCACAACGCTGGTAGTAACCCTATTCTCAACGCTGGCAGTAACTATTTTCACAACGTTGGTAGTAACTGTATTCACAACGCTGGTAGTAACTCTATTCACAACGCTAGTAGTAACTCTATTCACAACGCTGGTAGTGGCTCTATTCACAACGCTGGTAGTGACTCTATTCACAACGCTGGTAGTAACTCTATTCACAACGCTGGGAGTAACTGTATTCACAACGCTGGGATTAACTCTATTCACAACTCTGGTAGTAACACTATTCAGAACGCTGGTAGTAACTCTATTGACAACGCTGGTAGCAACTCTATTCACAATGCTGGTAGTAACTCTATTCATAACGTTGGTAGTAACTCTATTCACAACGCTGGTAGTAACTCTATTCACAACGCTGGTAGTAACCCTATCCTCAACGCTGGCAGTAACTCTATTCACAACGTTGGTAGTAACTCTATTCACAACGCTGGTAGTAACTCTATTCACAACGCTGGTAGTAACTCCATTCACAACGCTGTTAGTATCTCTATTGACAACGCTTGTAGTGACTCTATTCACAACGCTGGTAGCGACTCTATTCACAATGCTGGCAGCGACTCTATTCACAACGCTGGCAGCGACTCTATTCACAACGCTGGCAGCGAGTCTATTCACAACGCTGGCAGCGACTCTATTCACAACGCTGGCAGCGACTCTATTCGCAACGCTTGGAGTAATTCTATTCACAGCGCTGGTAGTGACTCTATTCACAACGCTGGTATTAACTGTATTCACAACGCTGTTAGTTACTCTATTCACAATGCTTGTAGCGACTCTATTCACAACGCTGGTAGCGACTCTATTCACAACGCTCGTAGGGACTCTATTCACAACGCTGGTAGGGACTCTATTCACAACGCTGATAGCGATTCTATTCACAACGCTGGTAGCGACTCTTTCCAGAACGCTGGTAGCGACTCTATTCACAACGCTGGGAGTGACTCTATTCACAACGCTGGTATCGACTCTATTCACAACGCTGGTAGCGACTCTATTAACAACGCTGATAGCGACTCTATTTACAACGCTGGTAGTAACTCTATTCACAACGCTGTGAGTAACTCTTCACAACGCTGGTAGTAACACTATTCACAACGCTGGGAGTAACTCTATTCACAAAGCTGGGAGTAACTCTATTCACAACGCTGGTAGTAACTCTATTCGCAACGCTGGTAGTGAGACTATTCAGAACTCTGGGAGTAACTCTATTCACAATGCTGGGAGTAACTCTATTCACAATACTGGGAGTACTCTATTCACAAGGCTGGTAGTAACTCTATTCACAACGCTGCTAGTAACTCTATTCACAACGCTGGGAATAACTCAATTCACAACGCTGGGATTAACTCTATTCACAACGCTGCTAGTAACTCATTTCCAACGCTGGTCCTAACTCTATTAACAACGCTGGTAGTAACTCTATTCACAACTTTGGTAGTAACACTATTCACAACGGTGGTAGTAACTCTATTCACAGCGCTGGTAATAAATTTATTCACAACACTGGTTGTTACTCTATTCACAAAGCTGGGAGTAACTCTATTCACAACGCAGGTAGTAACTCTATTCACAATGCTGGTAGTAACTCTATTCATAAGGCAGGTAGTAACTCTATTCACAACACTGTTGGGAACTCTATTCACAACGCTGGTAGTAACTCTATTCACAAGGCTGATCGTAACACTATTCACAACGCTGGTTGTAACTCTATTCACAACGCTGGTAGTAACTCTATTCACAACGCTGGTAGTGACTCTATTCACAACGCTGGTAGTAATTCTATTCACAATGCTGGAAGTAACTCTATTCACAACGCTGGTAGTAACTCTATTCACAACGCTGGTAGTAACTCTATTCACAACGCTGGGAGTAACTCTATTCACAACGCTGGGAGTCACTCTATTCAAAACGCTGGGAGGAACTCTCTTCACAACGATGGGAGTAACATCTATTCACAACGCAGGGAGTAACTCTATTCACAACGTTGGGAGTAACACTATTCACAACGCTGTTATTAACTCTATTCACAACGCTGGTAGTAACTGTATTCACAACGCTGGTCGTAACAATATCCACAACGCTGGAAGTAACTCTATTCACAACGCTGGTAGTAACTCTATTCACAACGCTGTTAGTAACTCTATTCACAACGCTGTTATGAACTCTATTCACAACGCTGGTAGTAACTCTATTCACAACGCTGCTCGTAACACTATTCAGAACGCTGTTAGTAACTCTATTCACAATGCTGGTAGTAACTCTATTAACAACGCTGGTCGTAACACTATTCAGAACGCTGGTAGTCCTCTACTCACAACGCTGGTAGAAACTCTATTCACACGCTGGTAGTAACTCTATTCACAACGCTGGTAGTGACTCTATTCACAACACTAGTAGTAACACTATTCACAACGCTGGTAGGAACTCTATTCACAACGATGGTAGTAAACCTATTCACAACGCTGGTAAAACTCTATTCACAACGCTGGTAGTAACTCTATTCACAAAACTGGTAGTAACTCTATTCACAACGCTGGTACTAATATTATTCACAACGCTGGTAGTAACTATATTCACAACACTGGTAGTAACTCTATTCACAACGCTGGTAGTAACTCTATTCACAACGCTGGTAGTAACTCTATTCACAACGCTGGGAGTAACTCTATTCACAACGCTGTGAGTAACTCTATTCACAACGCTGGGAGTAACTGTATTCACAACGCTGGGAGTAACTCTATTCACAACGCTGGTAGTAACTCTATTCACAACGCTGGTAGTGACTCTATTCACAACGCTCGTAGTGACTCTATTCACAACGCTGCTAGTAACTCTATTCACAACGCTGGTCTTAACACTATTCACAACGCTGGTAGTAACTCTATTCACAACGCTGGTAGTGACTCTATTCACAACACTAGTAGTAACACTATTCACAACGCTGGTAGTAACTCTATTCACAACGCTGGTAGTAACCATACTCACAACGCTGGTAGAAACTCTATTCACACGCGGGTAGTAACTCCATTCACAACGCTGGTAGTGACTCTATTAACAACGCTGGTACTGACACTATTCACAACGCTGGTAGTAACTCGATTCACAACGCTGGGAGTAACTCTATTCACAACGCTGGGAGTGCTCTATTCACAAGGCTGGTATTAACTCAATTAACATCGCTTGTAGTTACTCTATTCACAATGCTAGTAGTAACTCTATTCACAACGCTGGTAGTAACTCTATTCACACGCTGTTAGTAACTCCATTCACAACGCTGGTAGTGACTGTATTAACAACGCTGGTAGTAAAACTATTCACAACGCAGGTAGTAACTCCATTCACAACGCTGGTAGTAAATCTATTCACAACGCTGGTAGTAACCCTATTCACAACGCTGGTAGTAACTCTATTCACAACGCTGGTAGTAACTCTATTCACAACGCTGGTAGTAACACTATTCACAACGCTGGTAGCAACTCTATTCACAACGCTGGTAGTAACTCTATTCACAACGCTGGGAGTAACTCCATTCACAACGCTGGGAGTGCTCTATTCACAAGGCTGGTAGTAACTCTATTCACAACGCTGGTAGTAACTCGATTCACAACGCTGGGATTAACTCTATTCACAACGCTGGTAGTAACTCTATTCACAACGTTCGTCCTAACTCTATTAACTACGCTGTTAGTAACTCTATTCACAACACTAGTAGCAACACTATTCACAACGCTGGTAGTAACTCTATTCACAACGCTGGTAATAACTCTATTCACAACACTGGAAGTAACTCTATTCACAACGCTGGTAGCAACTCTATTCACAACGCTGGTAGTAACTCTATTCATAACGCTGGTAGTAACTCTATTCACAACGCTGGTAGTAACTCTATTCATAATGCAGGTAGTAACTCTATTCACAACGCTGGTAGTAACTCTATTCACAACGCTGGTAGTAACACTATTCTCAACGCTGGCAGTAACTCTATTCACAACGTTGGTAGTAACTCTATTCACAACGCTGATAGTAACTCTATTCACAACGCTCGTAGTAACTCTATTCACAACGCTGGTAGTGGCTCTATTCACAACGCTGGGAGTAACTCTATTCACAACGCTGGGAGTGCTCTATTCACAACGCTGGTAGTAACACTATTCACAACGCTGGGAGTAACTCAATGCACAACGCTGGGATTAACTCTATTCACAACTCTGGTCGTAACACTATTCACAACGCTGGTAGTAACTCTATTCACAACGCTGGTAATAACTCTATTCACAACACTGGGAGTAACTCTATTCACAAAGCTGGGAGTAACTCTATTCACAACGCTGGTAGCAACTCTATTCACAACGCTGGCAGTATCACTATTCATAACGCTGTTAGTAACTCCATTCACAACGCTGGTAGTAACTCTATTCATAACGCTGGTAGTAACTCTATTCACAACGCTGGTAGTAACTCTATTCACAACGCTGGTAGTAACCCTATTCTCAACGCTGGCAGTAACTCTATTCACAACGTTGGTAGTAACTGTATTCACAACGCTCGTAGTAACTCTATTCACAACGCTAGTAGTAACTCTACTCACAACGCTGGTAGTGGCTCTATTCACAACGCTGGGAGTAACTCTATTCACAACGCTGGGAGTCCTCTATTCACAACCCTGGTAGTAACTCTATTCACAACGCTGGGAGTAACTCAATTCACAACGCTGGGATTAACTCTATTCACAACGCTGGTAGTAACTCTATTCACAACGCTGGTCCTAACCGTATTAACAACGCTGGAAGTAACTCTATTCACAACTCTGATAGTAACACTATTCACAACGCTGGTAGTAACTCTATTCACAACGCTGGTAATAACTCTATTCACAACACTGGTAGTAACTCTATTCACAAAGCTGGGAGTAACTCTATTCACAACGCTGGTAGCAACTCTATTCACAAGACTGGTAGTAACTCTATTCACAACGCTGTTAGTAACTCTATTCATAACGCTGGCAGTAACTCTATTCACAACGCAGGTAGCTACGTTATTCTCAACGCTGGCAGTAACTCTATACACAACGTTGGTAGTAACGGTATTCACAACGCAGGTAGTAACTCTATTCACAACGCTGGTAGCGACTCTTTTCTCAACGCTGGTAGCTACTCTATTCACAACTCTATTCACAACGCTGGTCGCAACTCTATTCACAACGCTGGTAGTAACTCTATTCACAAAACTGGTAGTAACTCTATTCACAACGCTGGTAGTAACTCTATTCACAACGCTGGGAGTAACTCTATTCACAACGCTGTGAGTAACTCTATTCACAACGCTGGGAGTAACTGTATTCACAACGCTGGGAGTAACTCTATTCACAACGCTGGTAGTAACTCTATTCACAACGCTGGTAGTGACTCTATTCACAACGCTCGTAGTGACTCTATTCACAACGCTGCTAGTAACTCTATTCACAACGCTGGTCTTAACACTATTCACAACGCTGGTAGTAACTCTATTCACAACGCTGGTAGTGACTCTATTCACAACACTAGTAGTAACACTATTCACAACGCTGGTAGTAACTCTATTCACAACGCTGGTAGTAACCATACTCACAACGCTGGTAGAAACTCTATTCACACGCGGGTAGTAACTCCATTCACAACGCTGGTAGTGACTCTATTAACAACGCTGGTACTGACACTATTCACAACGCTGGTAGTAACTCGATTCACAACGCTGGGAGTAACTCTATTCACAACGCTGGGAGTGCTCTATTCACAAGGCTGGTATTAACTCAATTAACATCGCTTGTAGTTACTCTATTCACAATGCTAGTAGTAACTCTATTCACAACGCTGGTAGTAACTCTATTCACACGCTGTTAGTAACTCCATTCACAACGCTGGTAGTGACTGTATTAACAACGCTGGTAGTAAAACTATTCACAACGCAGGTAGTAACTCCATTCACAACGCTGGTAGTAAATCTATTCACAACGCTGGTAGTAACCCTATTCACAACGCTGGTAGTAACTCTATTCACAACGCTGGTAGTAACTCTATTCACAACGCTGGTAGTAACACTATTCACAACGCTGGTAGCAACTCTATTCACAACGCTGGTAGTAACTCTATTCACAACGCTGGGAGTAACTCCATTCACAACGCTGGGAGTGCTCTATTCACAAGGCTGGTAGTAACTCTATTCACAACGCTGGTAGTAACTCGATTCACAACGCTGGGATTAACTCTATTCACAACGCTGGTAGTAACTCTATTCACAACGTTCGTCCTAACTCTATTAACTACGCTGTTAGTAACTCTATTCACAACACTAGTAGCAACACTATTCACAACGCTGGTAGTAACTCTATTCACAACGCTGGTAATAACTCTATTCACAACACTGGAAGTAACTCTATTCACAACGCTGGTAGCAACTCTATTCACAACGCTGGTAGTAACTCTATTCATAACGCTGGTAGTAACTCTATTCACAACGCTGGTAGTAACTCTATTCATAATGCAGGTAGTAACTCTATTCACAACGCTGGTAGTAACTCTATTCACAACGCTGGTAGTAACACTATTCTCAACGCTGGCAGTAACTCTATTCACAACGTTGGTAGTAACTCTATTCACAACGCTGATAGTAACTCTATTCACAACGCTCGTAGTAACTCTATTCACAACGCTGGTAGTGGCTCTATTCACAACGCTGGGAGTAACTCTATTCACAACGCTGGGAGTGCTCTATTCACAACGCTGGTAGTAACACTATTCACAACGCTGGGAGTAACTCAATGCACAACGCTGGGATTAACTCTATTCACAACTCTGGTCGTAACACTATTCACAACGCTGGTAGTAACTCTATTCACAACGCTGGTAATAACTCTATTCACAACACTGGGAGTAACTCTATTCACAAAGCTGGGAGTAACTCTATTCACAACGCTGGTAGCAACTCTATTCACAACGCTGGCAGTATCACTATTCATAACGCTGTTAGTAACTCCATTCACAACGCTGGTAGTAACTCTATTCATAACGCTGGTAGTAACTCTATTCACAACGCTGGTAGTAACTCTATTCACAACGCTGGTAGTAACCCTATTCTCAACGCTGGCAGTAACTCTATTCACAACGTTGGTAGTAACTGTATTCACAACGCTCGTAGTAACTCTATTCACAACGCTAGTAGTAACTCTACTCACAACGCTGGTAGTGGCTCTATTCACAACGCTGGGAGTAACTCTATTCACAACGCTGGGAGTCCTCTATTCACAACCCTGGTAGTAACTCTATTCACAACGCTGGGAGTAACTCAATTCACAACGCTGGGATTAACTCTATTCACAACGCTGGTAGTAACTCTATTCACAACGCTGGTCCTAACCGTATTAACAACGCTGGAAGTAACTCTATTCACAACTCTGATAGTAACACTATTCACAACGCTGGTAGTAACTCTATTCACAACGCTGGTAATAACTCTATTCACAACACTGGTAGTAACTCTATTCACAAAGCTGGGAGTAACTCTATTCACAACGCTGGTAGCAACTCTATTCACAAGACTGGTAGTAACTCTATTCACAACGCTGTTAGTAACTCTATTCATAACGCTGGCAGTAACTCTATTCACAACGCAGGTAGCTACGTTATTCTCAACGCTGGCAGTAACTCTATACACAACGTTGGTAGTAACGGTATTCACAACGCAGGTAGTAACTCTATTCACAACGCTGGTAGCGACTCTTTTCTCAACGCTGGTAGCTACTCTATTCACAACTCTATTCACAACGCTGGTCGCAACTCTATTCACAACGCTGGTAGTAACTCTATTCTCAATGCTGGCAGTAACTCTATTCACAACGTTGGTAGTAACTGTATTCACAACGCTTGGTAGTATCTCTATTCACAACGCTAGTAGCAACTCTATTCACAACGCTGGTAGCGAGTCTATTCACAAGGCTGGTAGCGACTCTATTCACAACGCTGGTAGTGACTCTATTTACAACGCTGGTAGTAACTCTATTCACAACGCTGGTACTAACTCTATTCAGAACGCTGGTAGTTACTCTATTCACATCGCTGGTAGTAACTCTTTTCACAACGCTGGGAGTAACTCTATTCACAACGCTGGTAGTTATTCTATTCACAACGCTGTGAGTAACTCTATTCACAAAGCTGGGAGTAACTCTATTCACAACGCTGGAAGTAACTCTATTCGCAACGCTGGTATTAACTGTATTCGCAACGCTGGTTGTTACTCTATTAACAACGCTGGTAGTAATTCTATTCACAACGCTAGTAGTAACTCTATTCACAACGCTGATAGTGACTGTATTAACAACGCTGGTAGTAAAACTATTCACAACGCTGGTAGTAACTCCATTCACAACGCTGGTAGTAAATCTATTCACAATGCTGGTAGTAACCCTATTCATAACGCTGGAAGTAACTCTATTCACAACGCTGGTAGTAACTCTAATCACAACGCTGGTAGTAACACTATTCACAACTCTGGTAGTAACTCAATTCACAACGCTGGAAGTAACTCTATTCACAACGCTGGGAGTAACTCTATTCACAACGCTGGGAGTGCTCTATTCACAAGGCTGGTAGTAACTCTATTAACAACGCTGGAAGTAACTCGATTCACAACGCTGGTAGTGACGCTATTCACAACGCTGGTAGTGAGACTATTCAGAACTCTGGAGTAACTCTATTCACAATGCTGGGAGTAACTCTATTCACAATGCTGGGAGTACTCTATTCACAAGGCTGGAAGTAACTCTATTCACAACGCTGCTAGTAACTCTATTCACAACGCTGGGAATAACTCAATTCACAACGCTGGGATTAACTCTATTCACAACGCTGCTAGTAACTCATTTCCAACGCTGGTCCTAACTCTATTAACAATGCTGGTAGTAACTCTATTCACAACTTTGGTAGTAACACTATTCACAACGCTGGTAGTAACTCTATTCACAGCGTTGGTAATAACTCTATTCACAACACTGGTAGTTACCCTATTCACAAAGCTGGGAGTAACTCTATTCACAACGCTGGTAGCAACTCTATTCACAAGACTGGTAGTAACTCTATTCACAAATCTGGTAGTAACTCTATTCACAACGCTGGTAGTAACTCTATTCACAACGCTGGTAGTAACTCTATTCATAAGGCAGGTAGTAACTCTATTCACAACGCTGGTAGTAACTCTATTCACAAAGCTGTTAGTAACTCTATTCACAATGCTGGTAGTAACTCTATTCACAAGGCTCGTCGTAACACTATTCACAACGCTGGTAGTATCTCTATTCACAACGCTGGTAGTAACTCTATTCACAACGCTGGTAGTGACTCTATTCACAACGCTGGTAGTAATTCTATTCACAATGCTGGAAGTGACTCTATTCACAAGGCTGGTAGTGACTCTATTCACAACGCTGGTAGTAACTCTATTCACAACGCTGGTAGTAACTCTATTCACAACGCTGGGAGTAACTCTATTCACAACGCTGGGAGTCACTCTATTCAAAACGCTGGGAGGAACTCTCTTCACAACGCTGGGAGTAACATCTATTCACAACGCAGGGAGTAACTCTATTCACAACGCTGGTAGTGACTCTATTCACAACACTAGTAGTAACACTATCCACAACGCTGGTAGGAACTCTATTCACAACGATGGTAGTAAACCTATTCACAACGCTGGTAAAACTCTATTCACAACGCTGGTAGTAACTCTATTCACAAAACTGGTAGTAACTCTATTCACAACGCTGGTACTAATATTATTCACAACGCTGGTAGTAACTCTATTCACAACACTGGTAGTAACTCTATTCACAACGCTGGTAGTAACTGTATTCACAACGCTGGTAGTAACTCTATTCACAACGCTGGGAGTAACTCTATTCACAACGCTGTGAGTAACTCTATTCACAACGCTGGGAGTAACTGTATTCACAACGCTGGGAGTAACTCTATTCACAACGCTGGTAGTAACTCTATTCACAACGCTGGTAGTGACTCTATTCACAACGCTCGTAGTGACTCTATTCACAACGCTGGTAGTAACTCTATTCACAACGCTGGTCTTAACACTATTCACAACGCTGGTAGTAACTCTATTCACAACGCTGGTCGTAACACTATTCACAACGCTGGTAGTAACTCTATTCACAACGCTGGTAGTAACCATACTCACAACGCTGGTAGAAACTCTATTCACACGCGGGTAGTAACTCCATTCACAACGCTGGTAGTGACTCTATTAACAACGCTGGTACTAACACTATTCACAACGCTGGTAATAACTCTATTCACAACACTGGTAGTAACTCTATTCACAAAGCTGGGAGTAACTCTATTCACAACGCTGGTAGCAACTCTATTCACAAGACTGGTAGTAACTCTATTCACAACGCTGTTAGTAACTCTATTCATAACGCTGGCAGTAAGTCTATTCACAACGCAGGTAGCTACGTTATTCTCAACGCTGGCAGTAACTCTATACACAACGTTGGTAGTAACTGTATTCACAACGCAGGTAGTAACTCTATTCACAACGCTGGTAGCGACTCTTTTCTCAACGCTGGTAGCTACTCTATTCACAACTCTATTCACAACGCTGGTCGCAACTCTATTCACAACGCTGGTAGTAACTCTATTCTCAATGCTGGCAGTAACTCTATTCACAACGTTGGTAGTAACTGTATTCACAACGCTTGGTAGTATCTCTATTCACAACGCTGGTAGCAACTCTATTCACAACGCTGGTAGCGAGTCTATTCACAAGGCTGGTAGCGACTCTATTCACAACGCTGGTAGTGACTCTATTTACAACGCTGGTAGTAACTCTATTCACAACGCTGGTACTAACTCTATTCAGAACGCTGGTAGTTACTCTATTCACATCGCTGGTAGTAACTCTTTTCACAACGCTGGGAGTAACTCTATTCACAAATCTGGTAGAAACTCTATTCACAACGCTGGTAGTAACTCTATTCACAACGCTGGTAGTGACTCTATTCACAACACTAGTAGTAACACTATTCACAACGCTGGTAGTAACTCTATTCACAACGCTGGTAGTAACCATACTCACAACGCTGGTAGAAACTCTATTCACACGCGGGTAGTAACTCCATTCACAACGCTGGTAGTGACTCTATTAACAACGCTGGTACTAACACTATTCACAACGCTGGTAGTAACTCGATTCACAACGCTGGGAGTAACTCTATTCACAACGCTGGGAGTGCTCTATTCACAAGGCTGGTATTAACTCAATTAACATCGCTTGTAGTTACTCTATTCACAATGCTAGTAGTAACTCTATTCACAACGCTGGTAGTAACTCTATTCACACGCTGTTAGTAACTCCATTCACAACGCTGGTAGTGACTGTATTAACAACGCTGGTAGTAAAACTATTCACAACGCAGGTAGTAACTCCATTCACAACGCTGGTAGTAAATCTATTCACAACGCTGGTAGTAACCCTATTCACAACGCTGGTAGTAACTCTATTCACAACGCTGGTAGTAACTCTATTCACAACGCTGGTAGTAACACTATTCACAACGCTGGTAGCAACTCTATTCACAACGCTGGTAGTAACTCTATTCACAACGCTGGGAGTAACTCCATTCACAACGCTGGGAGTGCTCTATTCACAAGGCTGGTAGTAACTCTATTCACAACGCTGGTAGTAACTCGATTCACAACGCTGGGATTAACTCTATTCACAACGCTGGTAGTAACTCTATTCACAACGTTGGTCCTAACTCTATTAACAACGCTGTTAGTAACTCTATTCACAACACTAGTAGCAACACTATTCACAACGCTGGTAGTAACTCTATTCACAACGCTGGTAATAACTCTATTCACAACACTGGAAGTAACTCTATTCACAACGCTGGTAGCAACTCTATTCACAACGCTGGTAGTAACTCTATTCATAACGCTGGTAGTAACTCTATTCACAACGCTGGTAGTAACTCTATTCATAATGCAGGTAGTAACTCTATTCACAACGCTGGTAGTAACTCTATTCACAACGCTGGTAGTAACACTATTCTCAACGCTGGCAGTAACTCTATTCACAACGTTGGTAGTAACTCTATTCACAACGCTGATAGTAACTCTATTCACAACGCTCGTAGTAACTCTATTCACAACGCTGGTAGTGGCTCTATTCACAACGCTGGGAGTAACTCTATTCACAACGCTGGGAGTGCTCTATTCACAACGCTGGTAGTAACACTATTCACAACGCTGGGAGTAACTCAATGCACAACGCTGGGATTAACTCTATTCACAACTCTGGTCGTAACACTATTCACAACGCTGGTAGTAACTCTATTCACAACGCTGGTAATAACTCTATTCACAACACTGGGAGTAACTCTATTCACAAAGCTGGGAGTAACTCTATTCACAACGCTGGTAGCAACTCTATTCACAACGCTGGCAGTATCTCTATTCATAACGCTGTTAGTAACTCCATTCACAACGCTGGTAGTAACTCTATTCATAACGCTGGTAGTAACTCTATTCACAACGCTGGTAGTAACTCTATTCACAACGCTGGTAGTAACCCTATTCTCAACGCTGGCAGTAACTCTATTCACAACGTTGGTAGTAACTGTATTCACAACGCTCGTAGTAACTCTATTCACAACGCTAGTAGTAACTCTACTCACAACGCTGGTAGTGGCTCTATTCACAACGCTGGGAGTAACTCTATTCACAACGCTGGGAGTCCTCTATTCACAACCCTGGTAGTAACTCTATTCACAACGCTGGGAGTAACTCAATTCACAACGCTGGGATTAACTCTATTCACAACGCTGGGAGTAACTCTATTCACAACGCTGGTCCTAACTGTATTAACAACGCTGGAAGTAACTCTATTCACAACTCTGATAGTAACACTATTCACAACGCTGGTAGTAACTCTATTCACAACGCTGGTAATAACTCTATTCACAACACTGGTAGTAACTCTATTCACAAAGCTGGGAGTAACTCTATTCACAACGCTGGTAGCAACTCTATTCACAAGACTGGTAGTAACTCTATTCACAACGCTGTTAGTAACTCTATTCATAACGCTGGCAGTAACTCTATTCACAACGCAGGTAGCTACGTTATTCTCAACGCTGGCAGTAACTCTATACACAACGTTGGTAGTAACGGTATTCACAACGCAGGTAGTAACTCTATTCACAACGCTGGTAGCGACTCTTTTCTCAACGCTGGTAGCTACTCTATTCACAACTCTATTCACAACGCTGGTCGCAACTCTATTCACAACGCTGGTAGTAACTCTATTCTCAATGCTGGCAGTAACTCTATTCACAACGTTGGTAGTAACTGTATTCACAACGCTTGGTAGTATCTCTATTCACAACGCTGGTAGCAACTCTATTCACAATGCTGGTAGCGAGTCTATTCACAAGGCTGGTAGCGACTCTATTCACAACGCTGGTAGTGACTCTATTTACAACGCTGGTAGTAACTCTATTCACAACGCTGGTACTAACTCTATTCAGAACGCTGGTAGTTACTCTATTCACATCGCTGGTAGTAACTCTTTTCACAACGCTGGGAGTAACTCTATTCACAACGCTGGTAGTTATTCTATTCACAACGCTGTGAGTAACTCTATTCACAAAGCTGGGAGTAACTCTATTCACAACGCTGGAAGTAACTCTATTCGCAACGCTGGTATTAACTGTATTCGCAACGCTGGTTGTAACTCTATTAACAACGCTGGTAGTAATTCTATTCACAACGCTAGTAGTAACTCTATTCACAACGCTGATAGTGACTGTATTAACAACGCTGGTAGTAAAACTATTCACAACGCTGGTAGTAACTCCATTCACAACGCTGGTAGTAAATCTATTCACAATGCTGGTAGTAACCCTATTCATAACGCTGGAAGTAACTCTATTCACAACGCTGGTAGTAACTCTAATCACAACGCTGGTAGTAACACTATTCACAACTCTGGTAGTAACTCAATTCACAACGCTGGAAGGAACTCTATTCACAACGCTGGGAGTAACTCTATTCACAACGCTGGGAGTGCTCTATTCACAAGGCTGGTAGTAACTCTATTAACAACGCTGGAAGTAACTCGATTCACAACGCTGGTAGTGACGCTATTCACAACGCTGGTAGTGAGACTATTCAGAACTCTGGAGTAACTCTATTCACAATGCTGGGAGTAACTCTATTCACAATGCTGGGAGTACTCTATTCACAAGGCTGGAAGTAACTCTATTCACAACGCTGCTAGTAACTCTATTCACAACGCTGGGAATAACTCAATTCACAACGCTGGGATTAACTCTATTCACAACGCTGCTAGTAACTCATTTCCAACGCTGGTCCTAACTCTATTAACAATGCTGGTAGTAACTCTATTCACAACTTTGGTAGTAACACTATTCACAACGCTGGTAGTAACTCTATTCACAGCGTTGGTAATAACTCTATTCACAACACTGGTAGTTACCCTATTCACAAAGCTGGGAGTAACTCTATTCACAACGCTGGTAGCAACTCTATTCACAAGACTGGTAGTAACTCTATTCACAAATCTGGTAGTAACTCTATTCACAACGCTGGTAGTAACTCTATTCACAACGCTGGTAGTAACTCTATTCATAAGGCAGGTAGTAACTCTATTCACAACGCTGGTAGTAACTCTATTCACAAAGCTGTTAGTAACTCTATTCACAATGCTGGTAGTAACTCTATTCACAAGGCTCGTCGTAACACTATTCACAACGCTGGTAGTATCTCTATTCACAACGCTGGTAGTAACTCTATTCACAACGCTGGTAGTGACTCTATTCACAACGCTGGTAGTAATTCTATTCACAATGCTGGAAGTGACTCTATTCACAAGGCTGGTAGTGACTCTATTCACAACGCTGGTAGTAACTCTATTCACAACGCTGGTAGTAACTCTATTCACAACGCTGGGAGTAACTCTATTCACAACGCTGGGAGTCACTCTATTCAAAACGCTGGGAGGAACTCTCTTCACAACGCTGGGAGTAACATCTATTCACAACGCAGGGAGTAACTCTATTCACAACGCTGGTAGTGACTCTATTCACAACACTAGTAGTAACACTATCCACAACGCTGGTAGGAACTCTATTCACAACGATGGTTGTAAAGCTATTCACAACGCTGGTAAAACTCTATTCACAACGCTGGTAGTAACTCTATTCACAAAACTGGTTGTAACTCTATTCACAACGCTGGTACTAATATTATTCACAACGCTGGTAGTAACTCTATTCACAACACTGGTAGTAACTCTATTCACAACGCTGGTAGTAACTGTATTCACAACGCTGGTAGTAACTCTATTCACAACGCTGGGAGTAACTCTATTCACAACGCTGTGAGTAACTCTATTCACAACGCTGGGAGTAACTGTATTCACAACGCTGGGAGTAACTCTATTCACAACGCTGGTAGTAACTCTATTCACAACGCTGGTAGTGACTCTATTCACAACGCTCGTAGTGACTCTATTCACAACGCTGGTAGTAACTCTATTCACAACGCTGGTCTTAACACTATTCACAACGCTGGTAGTAACTCTATTCACAACGCTGGTCGTAACACTATTCACAACGCTGGTAGTAACTCTATTCACAACGCTGGTAGTAACCATACTCACAACGCTGGTAGAAACTCTATTCACACGCGGGTAGTAACTCCATTCACAACGCTGGTAGTGACTCTATTAACAACGCTGGTACTAACACTATTCACAACGCTGGTAATAACTCTATTCACAACACTGGTAGTAACTCTATTCACAAAGCTGGGAGTAACTCTATTCACAACGCTGGTAGCAACTCTATTCACAAGACTGGTAGTAACTCTATTCACAACGCTGTTAGTAACTCTATTCATAACGCTGGCAGTAAGTCTATTCACAACGCAGGTAGCTACGTTATTCTCAACGCTGGCAGTAACTCTATACACAACGTTGGTAGTAACTGTATTCACAACGCAGGTAGTAACTCTATTCACAACGCTGGTAGCGACTCTTTTCTCAACGCTGGTAGCTACTCTATTCACAACTCTATTCACAACGCTGGTCGCAACTCTATTCACAACGCTGGTAGTAACTCTATTCTCAATGCTGGCAGTAACTCTATTCACAACGTTGGTAGTAACTGTATTCACAACGCTTGGTAGTATCTCTATTCACAACGCTGGTAGCAACTCTATTCACAACGCTGGTAGCGAGTCTATTCACAAGGCTGGTAGCGACTCTATTCACAACGCTGGTAGTGACTCTATTTACAACGCTGGTAGTAACTCTATTCACAACGCTGGTACTAACTCTATTCAGAACGCTGGTAGTTACTCTATTCACATCGCTGGTAGTAACTCTTTTCACAACGCTGGGAGTAACTCTATTCACAACGCTGGTAGTTACTCTATTCACAACGCTGTGAGTAACTCTATTCACAAAGCTGGGAGTAACTCTATTCACAACGCTGGAAGTAACTCTATTCGCAACGCTGGTATTAACTGTATTCGCAACGCTGGTTGTAACTCTATTAACAACGCTGGTAGTAATTCTATTCACAACGCTAGTAGTAACTCTATTCACAACGCTGATAGTGACTGTATTAACAACGCTGGTAGTAAAACTATTCACAACGCTGGTAGTAACTCCATTCACAACGCTGGTAGTAAATCTATTCACAACGCTGGTAGTAACCCTATTCATAACGCTGGAAGTAACTCTATTCACAATGCTGGTAGTAACTCTAATCACAACGCTGGTAGTAACACTATTCACAACTCTGGTAGTAACTCTATTCACAACGCTGGTAGTAACTCTATTCACAACGCTGGGAGTAACTCTATTCACAACGCTGGGAGTGCTCTATTCACAAGGCTGGTAGTAACTCTATTAACAACGCTGGAAGTAACTCGATTCACAATGCTGGTAGTGACGCTATTCACAACGCTGGTAGTGAGACTATTCAGAACTCTGGAGTAACTCTATTCACAATGCTGGGAGTAACTCTATTCACAATGCTGGGAGTACTCTATTCACAAGGCTGGAAGTAACTCTATTCACAACGCTGCTAGTAACTCTATTCACAACGCTGGGAATAACTCAATTCAGAACGCTGGGATTAACTCTATTCACAACGCTGCTAGTAACTCATTTCCAACGCTGGTCCTAACTCTATTAACAACGCTGGTAGTAACTCTATTCACAACTTTGGTAGTAACACTATTCACAACGCTGGTAGTAACTCTATTCACAGCGTTGGTAATAACTCTAATCACAACACTGGTAGTTACCCTATTCACAAAGCTGGGAGTAACTCTATTCACAACGCTGGTAGCAACTCTATTCACAAGACTGGTAGTAACTCTATTCACAAATCTGGTAGTAACTCTATTCACAACGCTGGTAGTAACTCTATTCACAACGCTGGTAGTAACTCTATTCATAAGGCAGGTAGTAACTCTATTCACAACGCTGGTAGTAACTCTATTCACAAAGCTGTTAGTAACTCTATTCACAATGCTGGTAGTAACTCTATTCACAAGGCTCGTCGTAACACTATTCACAACGCTGGTAGTATCTCTATTCACAACGCTGGTAGTAACTCTATTCACAACGCTGGTAGTGACTCTATTCACAACGCTGGTAGTAATTCTATTCACAATGCTGGAAGTGACTCTATTCACAAGGCTGGTAGTGACTCTATTCACAACGCTGGTAGTAACTCTATTCACAACGCTGGTAGTAACTCTATTCACAACGCTGGGAGTAACTCCATTCACAACGCTGGGAGTCACTCTATTCAAAACGCTGGGAGGAACTCTCTTCACAACGCTGGGAGTAACATCTATTCACAACGCAGGGAGTAACTCTATTCACAACGCTGGTAGTGACTCTATTCACAACACTAGTAGTAACACTATTCACAACGCTGGTAGGAACTCTATTCACAACGATGGTAGTAAACCTATTCACAACGCTGGTAAAACTCTATTCACAACGCTGGTAGTAACTCTATTCACAAAACTGGTAGTAACTCTATTCACAACGCTGGTACTAATATTATTCACAACGCTGGTAGTAACTCTATTCACAACACTGGTAGTAACTCTATTCACAACGCTGGTAGTAACTGTATTCACAACGCTGGTAGTAACCCTATTCACAACGCTGGGAGTAACTCTATTCACAACGCTGTGAGTAACTCTATTCACAACGCTGGGAGTAACTGTATTCACAACGCTGGGAGTAACTCTATTCACAACGCTGGTAGTAACTCTATTCACAACGCTGGTAGTGACTCTATTCACAACGCTCGTAGTGACTCTATTCACAACGCTGGTAGTAACTCTATTCACAACGCTGGTCTTAACACTATTCACAACGCTGGTAGTAACTCTATTCACAACGCTGGTCGTAACACTATTCACAACGCTGGTAGTAACTCTATTCACAACGCTGGTAGTAACCATACTCACAACGCTGGTAGAAACTCTATTCACACGCGGGTAGTAACTCCATTCACAACGCTGGTAGTGACTCTATTAACAACGCTGGTACTAACACTATTCACAACGCTGGTAGTAACTCGATTCACAACGCTGGGAGTAACTCTATTCACAACGCTGGGAGTGCTCTATTCACAAGGCTGGTATTAACTCTATTAACAACGCTTGTAGTTACTCTATTCACAATGCTAGTAGTAACTCTATTCACAACGCTGGTAGTAACTCTATTCACACGCTGTTAGTAACTCCATTCACAACGCTGGTAGTGACTGTATTAACAACGCTGGTAGTAAAACTATTCACAACGCAGGTAGTAACTCCATTCACAACGCTGGTATTAAATCTATTCACAACGCTGGTAGTAACCCTATTCACAACGCTGGTAGTAACTCTATTCACAACGCTGGTAGTAACTCAATTCACAACGCTGGTAGTAACACTATTCACAACTATGGTAGCAACTCTATTCACAACGCTGGTAGTAACTCTATTCACAACGCTGGGAGTAACTCCATTCACAACGCTGGGAGTGCTCTATTCACAAGGCTGGTAGTAACTCTATTCACAACGCTGGTAGTAACTCTATTCACAACGCTGGTAGTAACTCTATTCACAACGCTGGGAGTAACTCTATTCACAACGCTGGGAGTCACTCTATTCAAAACGCTGGGAGGAACTCTCTTCACAACGCTGGGAGTAACATCTATTCACAACGCAGGGAGTAACTCTATTCACAACGCTGGTAGTGACTCTATTCACAACACTAGTAGTAACACTATCCACAACGCTGGTAGGAACTCTATTCACAACGATGGTAGTAAACCTATTCACAACGCTGGTAAAACTCTATTCACAACGCTGGTAGTAACTCTATTCACAAAACTGGTAGTAACTCTATTCACAACGCTGGTACTAATATTATTCACAACGCTGGTAGTAACTCTATTCACAACACTGGTAGTAACTCTATTCACAACGCTGGTAGTAACTGTATTCACAACGCTGGTAGTAACTCTATTCACAACGCTGGGAGTAACTCTATTCACAACGCTGTGAGTAACTCTATTCACAACGCTGGGAGTAACTGTATTCACAACGCTGGGAGTAACTCTATTCACAACGCTGGTAGTAACTCTATTCACAACGCTGGTAGTGACTCTATTCACAACGCTCGTAGTGACTCTATTCACAACGCTGGTAGTAACTCTATTCACAACGCTGGTCTTAACACTATTCACAACGCTGGTAGTAACTCTATTCACAACGCTGGTCGTAACACTATTCACAACGCTGGTAGTAACTCTATTCACAACGCTGGTAGTAACCATACTCACAACGCTGGTAGAAACTCTATTCACACGCGGGTAGTAACTCCATTCACAACGCTGGTAGTGACTCTATTAACAACGCTGGTACTAACACTATTCACAACGCTGGTAATAACTCTATTCACAACACTGGTAGTAACTCTATTCACAAAGCTGGGAGTAACTCTATTCACAACGCTGGTAGCAACTCTATTCACAAGACTGGTAGTAACTCTATTCACAACGCTGTTAGTAACTCTATTCATAACGCTGGCAGTAAGTCTATTCACAACGCAGGTAGCTACGTTATTCTCAACGCTGGCAGTAACTCTATACACAACGTTGGTAGTAACTGTATTCACAACGCAGGTAGTAACTCTATTCACAACGCTGGTAGCGACTCTTTTCTCAACGCTGGTAGCTACTCTATTCACAACTCTATTCACAACGCTGGTCGCAACTCTATTCACAACGCTGGTAGTAACTCTATTCTCAATGCTGGCAGTAACTCTATTCACAACGTTGGTAGTAACTGTATTCACAACGCTTGGTAGTATCTCTATTCACAACGCTGGTAGCAACTCTATTCACAACGCTGGTAGCGAGTCTATTCACAAGGCTGGTAGCGACTCTATTCACAACGCTGGTAGTGACTCTATTTACAACGCTGGTAGTAACTCTATTCACAACGCTGGTACTAACTCTATTCAGAACGCTGGTAGTTACTCTATTCACATCGCTGGTAGTAACTCTTTTCACAACGCTGGGAGTAACTCTATTCACAACGCTGGTAGTTACTCTATTCACAACGCTGTGAGTAACTCTATTCACAAAGCTGGGAGTAACTCTATTCACAACGCTGGAAGTAACTCTATTCGCAACGCTGGTATTAACTGTATTCGCAACGCTGGTTGTAACTCTATTAACAACGCTGGTAGTAATTCTATTCACAACGCTAGTAGTAACTCTATTCACAACGCTGATAGTGACTGTATTAACAACGCTGGTAGTAAAACTATTCACAACGCTGGTAGTAACTCCATTCACAACGCTGGTAGTAAATCTATTCACAACGCTGGTAGTAACCCTATTCATAACGCTGGAAGTAACTCTATTCACAATGCTGGTAGTAACTCTAATCACAACGCTGGTAGTAACACTATTCACAACTCTGGTAGTAACTCTATTCACAACGCTGGTAGTAACTCTATTCACAACGCTGGGAGTAACTCTATTCACAACGCTGGGAGTGCTCTATTCACAAGGCTGGTAGTAACTCTATTAACAACGCTGGAAGTAACTCGATTCACAACGCTGGTAGTGACGCTATTCACAACGCTGGTAGTGAGACTATTCAGAACTCTGGAGTAACTCTATTCACAATGCTGGGAGTAACTCTATTCACAATGCTGGGAGTACTCTATTCACAAGGCTGGAAGTAACTCTATTCACAACGCTGCTAGTAACTCTATTCACAACGCTGGGAATAACTCAATTCACAACGCTGGGATTAACTCTATTCACAACGCTGGGATTAACTCTATTCACAACGCTGCTAGTAACTCATTTCCAACGCTGGTCCTAACTCTATTAACAACGCTGGTAGTAACTCTATTCACAACTTTGGTAGTAACACTATTCACAACGCTGGTAGTAACTCTATTCACAGCGTTGGTAATAACTCTAATCACAACACTGGTAGTTACCCTATTCACAAAGCTGGGAGTAACTCTATTCACAACGCTGGTAGCAACTCTATTCACAAGACTGGTAGTAACTCTATTCACAAATCTGGTAGTAACTCTATTCACAACGCTGGTAGTAACTCTATTCACAACGCTGGTAGTAACTCTATTCATAAGGCAGGTAGTAACTCTATTCACAACGCTGGTAGTAACTCTATTCACAAAGCTGTTAGTAACTCTATTCACAATGCTGGTAGTAACTCTATTCACAAGGCTCGTCGTAACACTATTCACAACGCTGGTAGTATCTCTATTCACAACGCTGGTAGTAACTCTATTCACAACGCTGGTAGTGACTCTATTCACAACGCTGGTAGTAATTCTATTCACAATGCTGGAAGTGACTCTATTCACAAGGCTGGTAGTGACTCTATTCACAACGCTGGTAGTAACTCTATTCACAACGCTGGTAGTAACTCTATTCACAACGCTGGGAGTAACTCCATTCACAACGCTGGGAGTCACTCTATTCAAAACGCTGGGAGGAACTCTCTTCACAACGCTGGGAGTAACATCTATTCACAACGCAGGGAGTAACTCTATTCACAACGCTGGTAGTGACTCTATTCACAACACTAGTAGTAACACTATTCACAACGCTGGTAGGAACTCTATTCACAACGATGGTAGTAAACCTATTCACAACGCTGGTAAAACTCTATTCACAACGCTGGTAGTAACTCTATTCACAAAACTGGTAGTAACTCTATTCACAACGCTGGTACTAATATTATTCACAACGCTGGTAGTAACTCTATTCACAACACTGGTAGTAACTCTATTCACAACGCTGGTAGTAACTCTATTCACAACGCTGGTAGTAACCCTATTCACAACGCTGGGAGTAACTCTATTCACAACGCTGTGAGTAACTCTATTCACAACGCTGGGAGTAACTGTATTCACAACGCTGGGAGTAACTCTATTCACAACGCTGGTAGTAACTCTATTCACAACGCTGGTAGTGACTCTATTCACAACGCTCGTAGTGACTCTATTCACAACGCTGGTAGTAACTCTATTCACAACGCTGGTCTTAACACTATTCACAACGCTGGTAGTAACTCTATTCACAACGCTGGTCGTAACACTATTCACAACGCTGGTAGTAACTCTATTCACAACGCTGGTAGTAACCATACTCACAACGCTGGTAGAAACTCTATTCACACGCGGGTAGTAACTCCATTCACAACGCTGGTAGTGACTCTATTAACAACGCTGGTACTAACACTATTCACAACGCTGGTAGTAACTCGATTCACAAAGCTGGGAGTAACTCTATTCACAACGCTGGGAGTGCTCTATTCACAAGGCTGGTATTAACTCTATTAACAACGCTTGTAGTTACTCTATTCACAATGCTAGTAGTAACTCTATTCACAACGCTGGTAGTAACTCTATTCACACGCTGTTAGTAACTCCATTCACAACGCTGGTAGTGACTGTATTAACAACGCTGGTAGTAAAACTATTCACAACGCAGGTAGTAACTCCATTCACAACGCTGGTATTAAATCTATTCACAACGCTGGTAGTAACCCTATTCACAACGCTGGTAGTAACTCTATTCACAACGCTGGTAGTAACTCAATTCACAACGCTGGTAGTAACACTATTCACAACTATGGTAGCAACTCTATTCACAACGCTGGTAGTAACTCTATTCACAACGCTGGGAGTAACTCCATTCACAACGCTGGGAGTGCTCTATTCACAAGGCTGGTAGTAACTCTATTCACAACGCTGGTAGTAACTCTATTCACAACGCTGGGATTAACTCTATTCACAACGCTGGTAGTAACTCTATTCACAACGTTGGTCCTAACTCTATTAACAACGCTGTTAGTAACTCTATTCACAACACTAGTAGCAACACTATTCACAACGCTGGTAGTAACTCTATTCACAACGCTGGTAATAACTCTATTCACAACACTGGAAGTAACTCTATTCACAAAACTGGGAGTAACTCTATTCACAACGCTGGTAGCAACTCTATTCACAACGCTTGTAGTAACTCTATTCATAACGCTGGTAGTAACTCTATTCACAACGCTGGTAGTAACTCTATTCATAATGCTGGTAGTAACTCTATTCACAACGCTGCTAGTAACTCTATTCACAACGCTGGTAGTAACACTATTCTCACCGCTGGCCGTAACTCTATTCACAACGTTGGTAGTAACTCTATTCACAACGCTGATAGTAACTCTATTCACAACGCTCGTAGTAACTCTATTCACAACGCTGGTAGTGGCTCTATTCACAACGCTGGGAGTAACTCTATTCACAACGCTGGGAGTGCTCTATTCACAACGCTGGAAGAAACACTATTCACAACGCTGGGAGTAACTCAATGCACAACGCTGGGATTAACTCTATTCACAACTCTGGTCGTAACACTATTCACAACGCTGGTAGTAACTCTATTCACAACGCTGGTAATAACTCTATTCACAACACTGGGAGTAACTCTATTCACAAAGCTGGGAGTAACTCTATTCACAACGCTGGTAGCAACTCTATTCACAACGCTGGCAGTATCTCTATTCATAACGCTGTTAGTAACTCCATTCACAACGCTGGTAGTAACTCTATTCATAACGCTGGTAGTAACTCTATTCACAACGCTGGTAGTAACTCTATTCACAACGCTGGTAGTAACCCTATTCACAACGCTGGCAGTAACTCTATTCACAACGTTGGTAGTAACTGTATTCACAACGCTCGTAGTAACTCTATTCACAACGCTAGTAGTAACTCTACTCACAACGCTGGTAGTGGCTCTATTCACAACGCTGGGAGTAACTCTATTCACAACGCTGGGAGTGCTCTATTCACAACCCTGGTAGTAACTCTATTCACAACGCTGGGAGTAACTCAATTCACAACGCTGGGATTAACTCTATTCACAACGCTGGTAGTAACTCTATTCACAACGCTGGTCCTAACTGTATTAACAACGCTGGTAGTAACTCTATTCACAACTCTGATAGTAACACTATCCTCAACGCTGGTAGTAACTCTATTCACAACGCTGGTAATAACTCTATTCACAACACTGGTAGTAACTCTATTCACAAAGCTGGGAGTAACTCTATTCACAACGCTGGTAGCAACTCTATTCACAAGACTGGTAGTAACTCTATTCACAACGCTGTTAGTAACTCTATTCATAATGCTGGCAGTAACTCTATTCACAACGCAGGTAGCTACGTTATTCTGAACGCTGGCAGAAACTCTATACACAACGTTGGTAGTAACTGTATTCACAACGCAGGTAGTAACTCTATTCACAACGCTGGTAGCGACTCTTTTCTCAACGCTGGTAGCTACTCTATTCACAACTCTATTCACAACGCTGGTCGCAACTCTATTCACAACGCTGGTAGTAACTCTATTCTCAATGCTGGCAGTAACTCTATTCACAACGTTGGTAGTAACTGTATTCACAACGCTTGGTAGTATCTCTATTCACAACGCTGGTAGCAACTCTATTCACAACGCTGGTAGCGAGTCTATTCACAAGGCTGGTAGCGACTCTATTCACAACGCTGGTAGTGACTCTATTTACAACGCTGGTAGTAACTCTATTCACAACGCTGGTACTAACTCTATTCAGAACGCTGGTAGTTACTCTATTCACATCGCTGGTAGTAACTCTTTTCACAACGCTGGGAGTAACTCTATTCACAACGCTGGTAGTTACTCTATTCACAACGCTGTGAGTAACTCTATTCACAAAGCTGGGAGTAACTCTATTCACAACGCTGGAAGTAACTCTATTCGCAACGCTGGTATTAACTGTATTCGCAACGCTGGTTGTAACTCTATTAACAACGCTGGTAGTAATTCTATTCACAACGCTAGTAGTAACTCTATTCACAACGCTGATAGTGACTGTATTAACAACGCTGGTAGTAAAACTATTCACAACGCTGGTAGTAACTCCATTCACAACGCTGGTAGTAAATCTATTCACAACGCTGGTAGTAACCCTATTCATAACGCTGGAAGTAACTCTATTCACAACGCTGGTAGTAACTCTAATCACAACGCTGGTAGTAACACTATTCACAACTCTGGTAGTAACTCTATTCACAACGCTGGTAGTAACTCTATTCACAACGCTGGGAGTAACTCTATTCACAACGCTGGGAGTGCTCTATTCACAAGGCTGGTAGTAACTCTATTAACAACGCTGGAAGTAACTCGATTCACAATGCTGGTAGTGACGCTATTCACAACGCTGGTAGTGAGACTATTCAGAACTCTGGAGTAACTCTATTCACAATGCTGGGAGTAACTCTATTCACAATGCTGGGAGTACTCTATTCACAAGGCTGGAAGTAACTCTATTCACAACGCTGCTAGTAACTCTATTCACAACGCTGGGAATAACTCAATTCACAACGCTGGGATTAACTCTATTCACAACGCTGCTAGTAACTCATTTCCAACGCTGGTCCTAACTCTATTAACAACGCTGGTAGTAACTCTATTCACAACTTTGGTAGTAACACTATTCACAACGCTGGTAGTAACTCTATTCACAGCGTTGGTAATAACTCTATTCACAACACTGGTAGTTACCCTATTCACAAAGCTGGGAGTAACTCAATTCACAACGCTGGTAGCAACTCTATTCACAAGACTGGTAGTAACTCTATTCACAAATCTGGTAGTAACTCTATTCACAACGCTGGTAGTAACTCTATTCACAACGCTGGTAGTAACTCTATTCACAAAGCTGTTAGTAACTCTATTCACAATGCTGGTAGTAACTCTATTCACAAGGCTCGTCGTAACACTATTCACAACGCTGGTAGTATCTCTATTCACAACGCTGGTAGTAACTCAATTCACAACGCTGGTAGTGACTCTATTCACAACGCTGGTAGTAATTCTATTCACAATGCTGGAAGTGACTCTATTCACAACGCTGGTAGTGACTCTATTCACAACGCTGGTAGTAACTCTATTCACAACGCTGGTAGTAACTCTATTCACAACGCTGGGAGTAACTCTATTCACAACGCTGGGAGTCACTTTACTCAAAACGCTGGGAGGAACTCTCTTCACAACGCTGGGAGTAACATCTATTCACAACGCAGGGAGTAACTCTATTCACAACGCTGGGAGTAACACTATTCACAACGCTGTTATTAACTCTATTCAGAACGCTGGTAGAAACTGTATTCACAACGCTGGTCGTAACACTATCCACAACGCTGGTAGTAACTCTATTCACAACGCTGGTAGTAACTCTATTCACAACGCTGTTAGTAACTCTATTCACAACGCTGTTATGAACTCTATTCATAACGCTGGCAGTAACTCTATTCACAACGCTGGTAGTCACGTTATTCTCAACGCTGGCAGTAACTCTATTCACAACGTTGGTAGTAACTGTATTCACAACGCTGGTAGTAACTCTATTCACAACGCTGGTAGCGACTCTTTTCTCAACGCTGGTAGCGACTCTATTCACAACTCTATTCACAACGCTGGTCGCAACTCTATTCACAACGCTGGTAGTAACTCTATTCTCAATGCTGGCAGTAACTCTATTCACAACGTTGGTAGTAACTGTATTCACAACGCTGGGAGTGCTCTATTCACAAAGCTGGTAGTAACACTATTAACAACGCTGGTAGTAACTCTATTCACAACGCTGGTAGTAACTCTATTCACAACGCTAGTAGTAACTCTATTCACAACGCTGGTAATAACTCTATTCACAACACTGGTAGTAACTCTATTCACAAAGCTGGGAGTAACTCTATTCACAACGCTGGTAGCAACTCTATTCACAAGACTGGTAGTAACTCTATTCACAACGCTGTTAGTAACTCTATTCATAATGCTGGCAGTAACTCTATTCACAACGCAGGTAGCTACGTTATTCTGAACGCTGGCAGTAACTCTATACACAAAGTTGGTAGTAACTGTATTCACAACGCAGGTAGTAACTCTATTCACAACGCTGGTAGCGACTCTTTTCTCAACGCTGGTAGCTACTCTATTCACAACTCTATTCACAACGCTGGTCGCAACTCTATTCACAACGCTGGTAGTAACTCTATTCTCAATGCTGGCAGTAACTCTATTCACAACGTTGGTAGTAACTGTATTCACAACGCTTGGTAGTATCTCTATTCACAACGCTGGTAGCAACTCTATTCACAACGCTGGTAGCGAGTCTATTCACAAGGCTGGTAGCGACTCTATTCACAACGCTGGTAGTGACTCTATTCACAACGCTGGTACTAACTCTATTCAGAACGCTGGTAGTTACTCTATTCACATCGCTGGTAGTAACTCTTTTCACAACGCTGGGAGTAACTCTATTCACAACGCTGGTAGTTACTCTATTCACAACGCTGTGAGTAACTCTATTCACAAAGCTGGGAGTAACTCTATTCACAACGCTGGAAGTAACTCTATTCGCAACGCTGGTATTAACTGTATTCGCAACGCTGGTTGTAACTCTATTAACAACGCTGGTAGTAATTCTATTCACAACGCTAGTAGTAACTCTATTCACAACGCTGATAGTGACTGTATTAACAATGCTGGTAGTAAAACTATTCACAACGCTGGTAGTAACTCCATTCACAACGCTGGTAGTAAATCTATTCACAACGCTGGTAGTAACCCTATTCATAACGCTGGAAGTAACTCTATTCACAACGCTGGTAGTAACTCTAATCACAACGCTGGTAGTAACACTATTCACAACTCTGGTAGTAACTCTATTCACAACGCTGGTAGTAACTCTATTCACAACGCTGGGAGTAACTCAATTCACAACGCTGGGATTAACTCTATTCACAACGCTGGTAGTAACTCTATTCACAACGCTGGTCCTAACTGTATTAACAACGCTGGTAGTAACTCTATTCACAACTCTGATAGTAACACTATTCACAACGCTGGTAGTAACTCTATTCACAACGCTGGTAATAACTCTATTCACAACACTGGTAGTAACTCTATTCACAAAGCTGGGAGTAACTCTATTCACAACGCTGGTAGCAACTCTATTCACAAGACTGGTAGTAACTCTATTCACAACGCTGTTAGTAACTCTATTCATAATGCTGGCAGTAACTCTATTCACAACGCAGGTAGCTACGTTATTCTGAACGCTGGCAGTAACTCTATACACAACGTTGGTAGTAACTGTATTCACAACGCAGGTAGTAACTCTATTCACAACGCTGGTAGCGACTCTTTTCTCAACGCTGGTAGCTACTCTATTCACAACTCTATTCACAACGCTGGTCGCAACTCTATTCACAACGCTGGTAGTAACTCTATTCTCAATGCTGGCAGTAACTCTATTCACAACGTTGGTAGTAACTGTATTCACAACGCTTGGTAGTATCTCTATTCACAACGCTAGTAGCAACTCTATTCACAACGCTGGTAGCGAGTCTATTCACAAGGCTGGTAGCGACTCTATTCACAACGCTGGTAGTGACTCTATTTACAACGCTGGTAGTAACTCTATTCACAACGCTGGTACTAACTCTATTCAGAACGCTGGTAGTTACTCTATTCACATCGCTGGTAGTAACTCTTTTCACAACGCTGGGAGTAACTCTATTCACAACGCTGGTAGTTACTCTATTCACAACGCTGTGAGTAACTCTATTCACAAAGCTGGGAGTAACTCTATTCACAACGCTGGAAGTGACTCTATTCGCAACGCTGGTATTAACTGTATTCGCAACGCTGGTTGTAACTCTATTAACAACGCTGGTAGTAATTCTATTCACAACGCTAGTAGTAACTCTATTCACAACGCTGATAGTGACTGTATTAACAACGCTGGTAGTAAAACTATTCACAACGCTGGTAGTAACTCCATTCACAACGCTGGTAGTAAATCTATTCACAACGCTGGTAGTAACCCTATTCATAACGCTGGAAGTAACTCTATTCACAACGCTGGTAGTAACTCTAATCACAACGCTGGTAGTAACACTATTCACAACTCTGGTAGTAACTCTATTCACAACGCTGGTAGTAACTCTATTCACAACGCTGGGAGTAACTCTATTCACAACGCTGGGAGTGCTCTATTCACAAGGCTGGTAGTAACTCTATTAACAACGCTGGAAGTAACTCGATTCACAACGCTGGTAGTGACGCTATTCACAACGCTGGTAGTGAGACTATTCAGAACTCTGGAGTAACTCTATTCACAATGCTGGGAGTAACTCTATTCACAATGCTGGGAGTACTCTATTCACAAGGCTGGAAGTAACTCTATTCACAACGCTGCTAGTAACTCTATTCACAACGCTGGGAATAACTCAATTCACAACGCTGGGATTAACTCTATTCACAACGCTGCTAGTAACTCATTTCCAACGCTGGTCCTAACTCTATTAACAACGCTGGTAGTAACTCTATTCACAACTTTGGTAGTAACACTATTCACAACGCTGGTAGTAACTCTATTCACAGCGTTGGTAATAACTCTATTCACAACACTGGTAGTTACCCTATTCACAAAGCTGGGAGTAACTCTATTCACAACGCTGGTAGCAACTCTATTCACAAGACTGGTAGTAACTCTATTCACAAATCTGGTAGTAACTCTATTCACAACGCTGGTAGTAACTCCATTCACAACGCTGGTAGTAACTCTATTCATAAGGCAGGTAGTAACTCTATTCACAACGCTGGTAGTAACTCTATTCACAAAGCTGTTAGTAACTCTATTCACAATGCTGGTAGTAACTCTATTCACAAGGCTCGTCGTAACACTATTCACAACGCTGGTAGTATCTCTATTCACAACGCTGGTAGTAACTCTATTCACAACGCTGGTAGTGACTCTATTCACAACCCTGGTAGTAATTCTATTCACAATGCTGGAAGTGACTCTATTCACAACGCTGGTAGTGACTCTATTCACAACGCTGGTAGTAACTCTATTCACAACGCTGATAGTAACTCTATTCACAACGCTGGGAGTAACTCTATTCACAACGCTGGGAGTCACTCTATTCAAAACGCAGGGAGGAACTCTCTTCACAACGCTGGGAGTAACATCTATTCACAACGCAGGGAGTAACTCTATTCACAACGCTGGGAGTAACACTATTCACAACGCTGTTATTAACTCTATTCAGAACGCTGGTAGAAACTATATTCACAACGCTGGTCGTAACACTATCCACAACGCTGGTAGTAACTCTATTCACAACGCTGGTAGTAACTCTATTCACAACGCTGTTAGTAACTCTATTCACAACGCTGTTATGAACTCTATTCATAACGCTGGCAGTAACTCTATTCACAACGCTGGTAGTCACGTTATTCTCAACGCTGGCAGTAACTCTATTCACAACGTTGGTAGTAACTGTATTCACAACGCTGGTAGTAACTCTATTCACAACGCTGGTAGCGACTCTTTTCTCAACGCTGGTAGCGACTCTATTCACAACTCTATTCACAACGCTGGTCGCAACTCTATTCACAACGCTGGGAGTGCTCTATTCACAAAGCTGGTAGTAACACTATTAACAACGCTGGTAGTAACTCTATTCACAATGCTAGTAGTAACTCTATTCACAACGCTGGTAGTAACTCTATTCACAACGCTAGTAGTAACTCTATTCACAACGCTGGCAGTAACTCTATTCACAACGCTGGTAGTAAATCTATTCACAACGCTGGTAGTAACTCTATTCACAACGCTGGTAGTAACTCTATTCACAACGCTGGTAGTAACTCTATTCACAACGCTGGTAGTAACACTATTCACAACGCTAGTAGTAACTCTATTCACAACGCTGGTAGTAACTCTATTCACACGCTGTTAGTAACTCCATTCACAACGCTGGTAGTGACTGTATTAATAACGCTGGTAGTAAAACTATTCACAACACTGGTATTAACTCCATTCACAATGCTGGTAGTAAATCTATTCACAACGCTGGTAGTAACTCTATTCACAACGCTGGTAGTAACTCTATTCACAACGCTGGTCCTAACTCTATTAACAACGCTGGTAGTAAATATATTCACAACTCTGATAGTAACACTATTCACAACGCTGGTAGTAACTCTATTCACAACGCTGGTAATAACTCTATTCACAACACTGGTAGTAACTCTATTCACAAAGCTGGGAGTAACTCTATTCACAACGCTGGTAGCAACTCTATTCACAAGACTGGTAGTAACTCTATTCACAAATCTGGTAAGTAACTCTATTCACAACGCTGGTAGTAACTCTATTCACAACGCTGGTAGTAACTCTATTCATAAGGCAGGTAGTAACTCTATTCACAACGCTGGTAGTAACTCTATTCACAAAGCTATTAGTAACTCTATTCACAACGCTGGTAGTAACTCTATTCACAAGGCTGGTCGTAACACTATTCACAACGCTGGTAGTATCTCTATTCACAACGCTGGTAGTAACTCTATTCACAACGCTGGTAGTGACTCTATTCACAACGCTGGTAGTAATTCTATTCACAATGCTGGAAGTGACTCTATTCACAACGCTGGTAGTGACTCTATTCACAACGCTGGTAGTAACTCTATTCACAACGCTGGTAGTAACTCTATTCACAACGCTGGGAGTAACTCTATTCACAACGCTGGAAGTCACTCTATTCAAAACATTGGGAGGAACTCTCTTCACAACGCTGGGAGTAACATCTATTCAGAACACAGGGAGTAACTCTATTCACAACGCAGGGAGTAACACTATTCACAACGCTGTTATTAACTCTATTCACAACGCTGGTAGTAACTGTATTCACAACGCTGGTCGTAACACTATCCACAACGCTGTTAGTAACTCTATTCACAACGCTGGTAGTAACTCTATTCACAACGCTGTTAGTAACTCTATTCACAACGCTGTTATGAACTCTATTCATAATGCTGGCAGTAACTCTATTCACAACGCTGGTAGTTACGTTATTCTCAACGCTGGCAGTAACTCTATTCACAACGTTGGTAGTAACTGTATTCACAACGCTGGTAGTAACTCTATTCACAACGCTGGTAGTGACTCTTTTCTCAACGCTGGTAGCGACTCTATTCACAACTCTATTCACAACGCTGGTCGCAACTCTATTCACAATGCTGGTAGTGACTCTATTTACAACGCTGGTAGTAACTCTATTCACAACGGTGGTAGTAACTCTATTCAGTACGCTGGAAGTAACTCTATTCACATCGCTGGTAGTAACTCTTTTCACAACGCTGGGAGTAACTCTATTCACAACGCTGGTAGTTACTCTATCACAACGCTGTGAGTAACTCTATTCACAAAGCTGGGAGTAACTCTATTCACAACGCTGGTAGTAAATCTATTCACAATGCTGGTAGTAACTCTATTCACAACGCTGGTAGTAACTCTATTCACAACGCTGGTAGTAACTCTATTCACAACGCTGGTAGTGACAGCATTAACAACGCTGGTAGTAACACTATTCACAATGCTGGCAGTAACTCTATTCACAACGCTGGTAGTAAATCTATTCACAATGCTGGTAGTAACTCTATTCACAACGCTGGTAGTAACTCTATTCACAACGCTGGTAGTAACTCTATTCACAACGCTGGTAGTAACAGTATTCACAACGCTAGTAGTAACTCTATTCACAACGCTGGTAGTGACTCTATTCACAACGCTGGTAGTAATTCTATTCACAATGCTGGAAGTGACTCTATTCACAACGCTGGTAGTGACTCTATTCACAACGCTGGTAGTAACTCTATTCACAACGCTGATAGTAACTCTATTCACAACGCTGGGAGTAACTCTATTCACAACGCTGGGAGTCACTCTATTCAAAACGCAGGGAGGAACTCTCTTCACAACGCTGGGAGTAACATCTATTCACAACGCAGGGAGTAACTCTATTCACAACGCTGGGAGTAACACTATTCACAACGCTGTTATTAACTCTATTCAGAACGCTGGTAGAAACTGTATTCACAACGCTGGTCGTAACACTATCCACAACGCTGGTAGTAACTCTATTCACAACGCTGGTAGTAACTCTATTCACAACGCTGTTAGTAACTCTATTCACAACGCTGTTATGAACTCTATTCATAACGCTGGCAGTAACTCTATTCACAACGCTGGTAGTCACGTTATTCTCAACGCTGGCAGTAACTCTATTCACAACGTTGGTAGTAACTGTATTCACAACGCTGGTAGTAACTCTATTCACAACGCTGGTAGCGACTCTTTTCTCAACGCTGGTAGCGACTCTATTCACAACTCTATTCACAACGCTGGTCGCAACTCTATTCACAACGCTGGGAGTGCTCTATTCACAAAGCTGGTAGTAACACTATTAACAACGCTGGTAGTAACTCTATTCACAATGCTAGTAGTAACTCTATTCACAACGCTGGTAGTAACTCTATTCACAACGCTAGTAGTAACTCTATTCACAACGCTGGCAGTAACTCTATTCACAACGCTGGTAGTAAATCTATTCACAACGCTGGTAGTAACTCTATTCACAACGCTGGTAGTAACTCTATTCACAACGCTGGTAGTAACTCTATTCACAACGCTGGTAGTAACACTATTCACAACGCTAGTAGTAACTCTATTCACAACGCTGGTAGTAACTCTATTCACACGCTGTTAGTAACTCCATTCACAACGCTGGTAGTGACTGTATTAATAACGCTGGTAGTAAAACTATTCACAACACTGGTATTAACTCCATTCACAATGCTGGTAGTAAATCTATTCACAACGCTGGTAGTAACTCTATTCACAACGCTGGTAGTAACTCTATTCACAACGCTGGTCCTAACTCTATTAACAACGCTGGTAGTAAATATATTCACAACTCTGATAGTAACACTATTCACAACGCTGGTAGTAACTCTATTCACAACGCTGGTAATAACTCTATTCACAACACTGGTAGTAACTCTATTCACAAAGCTGGGAGTAACTCTATTCACAACGCTGGTAGCAACTCTATTCACAAGACTGGTAGTAACTCTATTCACAAATCTGGTAAGTAACTCTATTCACAACGCTGGTAGTAACTCTATTCACAACGCTGGTAGTAACTCTATTCATAAGGCAGGTAGTAACTCTATTCACAACGCTGGTAGTAACTCTATTCACAAAGCTATTAGTAACTCTATTCACAACGCTGGTAGTAACTCTATTCACAAGGCTGGTCGTAACACTATTCACAACGCTGGTAGTATCTCTATTCACAACGCTGGTAGTAACTCTATTCACAACGCTGGTAGTGACTCTATTCACAACGCTGGTAGTAATTCTATTCACAATGCTGGAAGTGACTCTATTCACAACGCTGGTAGTGACTCTATTCACAACGCTGGTAGTAACTCTATTCACAACGCTGGTAGTAACTCTATTCACAACGCTTTGAGTAACTCTATTCACAACGCTGGAAGTCACTCTATTCAAAACATTGGGAGGAACTCTCTTCACAACGCTGGGAGTAACATCTATTCAGAACACAGGGAGTAACTCTATTCACAACGCAGGGAGTAACACTATTCACAACGCTGTTATTAACTCTATTCACAACGCTGGTAGTAACTGTATTCACAACGCTGGTCGTAACACTATCCACAACGCTGTTAGTAACTCTATTCACAACGCTGGTAGTAACTCTATTCACAACGCTGTTAGTAACTCTATTCACAACGCTGTTATGAACTCTATTCATAATGCTGGCAGTAACTCTATTCACAACGCTGGTAGTTACGTTATTCTCAACGCTGGCAGTAACTCTATTCACAACGTTGGTAGTAACTGTATTCACAACGCTGGTAGTAACTCTATTCACAACGCTGGTAGCGACTCTTTTCTCAACGCTGGTAGCGACTCTATTCACAACTCTATTCACAACGCTGGTCGCAACTCTATTCACAATGCTGGTAGTGACTCTATTTACAACGCTGGTAGTAACTCTATTCACAACGGTGGTAGTAACTCTATTCAGTACGCTGGAAGTAACTCTATTCACATCGCTGGTAGTAACTCTTTTCACAACGCTGGGAGTAACTCTATTCACAACGCTGGTAGTTACTCTATCACAACGCTGTGAGTAACTCTATTCACAAAGCTGGGAGTAACTCTATTCACAACGCTGGTAGTAAATCTATTCACAATGCTGGTAGTAACTCTATTCACAACGCTGGTAGTAACTCTATTCACAACGCTGGTAGTAACTCTATTCACAACGCTGGTAGTGACAGCATTAACAACGCTGGTAGTAACACTATTCACAATGCTGGCAGTAACTCTATTCACAACGCTGGTAGTAAATCTATTCACAATGCTGGTAGTAACTCTATTCACAACGCTGGTAGTAACTCTATTCACAACGCTGGTAGTAACTCTATTCACAACGCTGGTAGTAACAGTATTCACAACGCTAGTAGTAACTCTATTCACAACGCTGGTAGTAACTCTATTCACACGCTGTTAGTAACTCCATTCACAACGCTGGAAGTGACTGTATTAATAACGCTGGTAGTAAAACTATTCACAACACTGGTAGTAACTCCATTCACAATGCTGGTAGTAAATCTATTCACAACGCTGGTAGTAACTCTATTCACAACGCTGGTAGTAACTCTATTCACAACGCTGGTCCTAACTCTATTAACAACGCTGGTAGTAAATCTATTCACAACTCTGATAGTAACACTATTCACAACGCTGTTAGTAACTCTATTCACAACGCTGGTAATAACTCTATTCACAACACTGGTAGTAACTCTATTCACAAAGCTGGGAGTAACTCTATTCACAACGCTGGTAGCAACTCTATTCACAAGACTGGTAGTAACTCTATTCACAACGCTGGTAGTAACTCTATTCATAACGCTGGCAGTAACTCTATTCACAACGCAGGTAGCTACGTTATTCTCAACGCTGGCAGTAACTCTATTCACAACGTTGGTAGTAACTGTATTCACAACGCTGGTAGTCACTCTATTCACAACGCTGGTAGCGACTATTTTCTCAACGCTGGTAGCGACTCTATTCACAACTCTATTCACGACGCTGGTCGCAACTCTATTCACAACGCTGGTAGTAACTCTATTCTCAATGCTGGCAATAACTCTATTCACAACGTTGGTATAACTGTATTCACAACGCTTGGTAGTATCTCTATTCACAACGCTGGTAGCAACTCTATTCACAACGCAGGTAGCGAGTCTATTCACAAGGCTGGTAGCGACTCTATTCACAACGCTGGTAGTGACTCTATTTACAACGCTGGTAGTAACTCTATTCACAACGCTGGTAGTAACTCTATTCAGAACGCTGGTAGTTACTCTATTCACAACGCTTTGAGTAACTCTATTCACAACGCTGGAAGTCACTCTATTCAAAACATTGGGAGGAACTCTCTTCACAACGCTGGGAGTAACATCTATTCAGAACACAGGGAGTAACTCTATTCACAACGCAGGGAGTAACACTATTCACAACGCTGTTATTAACTCTATTCACAACGCTGGTAGTAACTGTATTCACAACGCTGGTCGTAACACTATCCACAACGCTGTTAGTAACTCTATTCACAACGCTGGTAGTAACTCTATTCACAACGCTGTTAGTAACTCTATTCACAACGCTGTTATGAACTCTATTCATAATGCTGGCAGTAACTCTATTCACAACGCTGGTAGTTACGTTATTCTCAACGCTGGCAGTAACTCTATTCACAACGTTGGTAGTAACTGTATTCACAACGCTGGTAGTAACTCTATTCACAACGCTGGTAGCGACTCTTTTCTCAACGCTGGTAGCGACTCTATTCACAACTCTATTCACAACGCTGGTCGCAACTCTATTCACAATGCTGGTAGTGACTCTATTTACAACGCTGGTAGTAACTCTATTCACAACGGTGGTAGTAACTCTATTCAGTACGCTGGAAGTAACTCTATTCACATCGCTGGTAGTAACTCTTTTCACAACGCTGGGAGTAACTCTATTCACAACGCTGGTAGTTACTCTATCACAACGCTGTGAGTAACTCTATTCACAAAGCTGGGAGTAACTCTATTCACAACGCTGGTAGTAAATCTATTCACAATGCTGGTAGTAACTCTATTCACAACGCTGGTAGTAACTCTATTCACAACGCTGGTAGTAACTCTATTCACAACGCTGGTAGTGACAGCATTAACAACGCTGGTAGTAACACTATTCACAATGCTGGCAGTAACTCTATTCACAACGCTGGTAGTAAATCTATTCACAATGCTGGTAGTAACTCTATTCACAACGCTGGTAGTAACTCTATTCACAACGCTGGTAGTAACTCTATTCACAACGCTGGTAGTAACAGTATTCACAACGCTAGTAGTAACTCTATTCACAACGCTGGTAGTAACTCTATTCACACGCTGTTAGTAACTCCATTCACAACGCTGGAAGTGACTGTATTAATAACGCTGGTAGTAAAACTATTCACAACACTGGTAGTAACTCCATTCACAATGCTGGTAGTAAATCTATTCACAACGCTGGTAGTAACTCTATTCACAACGCTGGTAGTAACTCTATTCACAACGCTGGTCCTAACTCTATTAACAACGCTGGTAGTAAATCTATTCACAACTCTGATAGTAACACTATTCACAACGCTGTTAGTAACTCTATTCACAACGCTGGTAATAACTCTATTCACAACACTGGTAGTAACTCTATTCACAAAGCTGGGAGTAACTCTATTCACAACGCTGGTAGCAACTCTATTCACAAGACTGGTAGTAACTCTATTCACAACGCTGGTAGTAACTCTATTCATAACGCTGGCAGTAACTCTATTCACAACGCAGGTAGCTACGTTATTCTCAACGCTGGCAGTAACTCTATTCACAACGTTGGTAGTAACTGTATTCACAACGCTGGTAGTCACTCTATTCACAACGCTGGTAGCGACTATTTTCTCAACGCTGGTAGCGACTCTATTCACAACTCTATTCACGACGCTGGTCGCAACTCTATTCACAACGCTGGTAGTAACTCTATTCTCAATGCTGGCAATAACTCTATTCACAACGTTGGTATAACTGTATTCACAACGCTTGGTAGTATCTCTATTCACAACGCTGGTAGCAACTCTATTCACAACGCAGGTAGCGAGTCTATTCACAAGGCTGGTAGCGACTCTATTCACAACGCTGGTAGTGACTCTATTTACAACGCTGGTAGTAACTCTATTCACAACGCTGGTAGTAACTCTATTCAGAACGCTGGTAGTTACTCTATTCACATCGCTGGTAGTAACTCTTTTCACAACGCTGGGAGTAACTCTATTCACAACGCTGGGAGTAACTCTATTCACAACGCTGGAAGTCACTCTATTCAAAACATTGGGAGGAACTCTCTTCACAACGCTGGGAGTAACATCTATTCAGAACACAGGGAGTAACTCTATTCACAACGCTGGGAGTAACACTATTCACAAAGCTGTTATTAACTCTATTCACAACGCTGGTAGTAACTGTATTCACAACGCTGGTCGTAACACTATCCACAACGCTGTTAGTAACTCTATTCACAACGCTGGTAGTAACTCTATTCACAACGCTGTTAGTAACTCTATTCACAACGCTGTTATGAACTCTATTCATAACGCTGGCAGTAACTCTATTCACAACGCTGGTAGTTACGTTATTCTCAACGCTGGCAGTAACTCTATTCACAACGTTGGTAGTAACTGTATTCACAACGCTGGTAGTAACTCTATTCACAACGCTGGTAGCGACTCTTTTCTCAACGCTGGTAGCAACTCTATTCACAACTCAATTCACAACGCTGGTCGCAACTCTATTCACAATGCTGGTAGTGACTCTATTTACAACGCTGGTAGTAACTCTATTCACAACGGTGGTAGTAACTCTATTCAGTACGCTGGAAGTAACTCTATTCACATCGCTGGTAGTAACTCTTTTCACAATCTGGGAGTAACTCTATTCACAACGCTGGTAGTTACTCTATCACAACGCTGTGAATAACTCTATTCACAAAGCTGGGAGTAACTCTTTTCTCAACGCTGGTAGTAACTCTATTCGCAACGCTGGTATTAACTGAATTCGCAACGCTGGTTGTAACTCTATGAACAACGCTGGTAGTAAATCTATTCACAACGGTAGTAGTAACTCTATTCACAACGCTGGTAGTGACTCTATTCACAACGCGGGTAGTAACTCTATTCACAACGCTGTGAGTAACTCTATTCACAACGCTGGGAGTGCTCTATTCACAAAGCTGGTAGTAACACTATTAACAACGCTGGTAGTAACTCTATTCACAACGCTAGTAGTAACTCTATTCACAACGCTGGTAGTAACTCTATTCACACGCTGGTAATAACTCCATTCAAAACGCTGGTAGTGACTGCATTAACAACGCTGGTAGTAACACTATTCACAACGCTGGCAGTAACTCTATTCACAACGCTGGTAGTAAATCTATTCACAACGCTGGTAGTAACTCTATTCACAACGCTGGTAGTAACTCTATTCACAACGCTGGTAGTAACTCTATTCACAACGCTGGTAGTAACAGTATTCACAACGCTAGTAGTAACTCTATTCACAACGCTGGTAGTAACTCTATTCACACGCTGTTAGTAACTCCATTCACAACGCTGGTAGTGACTGTATTAATAACGCTGGTAGTAAAACTATTCACAACACTGGTAGTAACTCCATTCACAATGCTGGTAGTAAATCTATTCACAACGCTGGTAGTAACTCTATTCACAACGCTGGTAGTAACTCTATTCACAACGCTGCTCCTAACTCTATTAACAACGCTGGTAGTAAATCTATTCACAACTCTGATAGTAACACTATTCACAACGCTGGTAGTAACTCTATTCACAACGCTGGTAATAACTCTATTCACAACACTGGTAGTAACTCTATTCACAAAGCTGGGAGTAACTCTATTCACAACGCTGGTGGCAACTCTATTCACAAGACTGGTAGTAACTCTATTCACAATGCTGGTAGTAACTCTATTCATAACGCTGGCAGTAACTCTATTCACAACGCAGGTAGCTACGTTATTCTCAACGCTGGCAGTAACTCTATTCACAACGTTGGTAGTAACTGTATTCACAACGCTGGTAGTCACTCTATTCACAACGCTGGTAGCGACTATTTTCTCAACGCTGGTAGCGACTCTATTCACAACTCTATTCACAACGCTGGTCGCAACTCTATTCACAACGCTGGTAGTAACTCTATTCTCAATGCTGGCAATAACTCTATTCACAACGTTGGTAGTAACTGTATTCACAACGCTTGGTAGTATCTCTATTCACAACGCTGGTAGCAACTCTATTCACAAGGCAGGTAGCGAGTCTATTCACAAGGCTGGTAGCGACTCTATTCACAACGCTGGTAGTGACTCTATTTACAACGCTGGTAGTAACTCTATTCACAACGCTGGTAGTAACTCTATTCAGAACGCTGGTAGTTACTCTATTCACATCGCTGGTAGTAACTCTTTTCACAACGCTGGGAGTAACTCTATTCACAACGCTGGTAGTTACTCTATTCACAACGCTGTGAGTAACTCTATTCACAAAGCTGGGAGTAACTCTATTCACAACGCTGGAACTAACTCTATTCGCAACGCTGGTATTAACTGTATTCGCAACGCTGGTTGTAACTCTATTAACAACGCTGGTAGTAATTCTATTCACAACGCTAGTAGTAACTCTATTCACAACGCTGGTATTGACTGTATTAACAACGCTGGTAGTAAAACTATTCACAACGCTGGTAGTAACTCCATTCACAACGCTGGTAGTAAATCTATTCACAACGCTGGTAGAAACCCTATTCACAACGCTGGAAGTAACTCTATTCACAACACTGGTAGTAACTCTATTCACAACGCTGGTAGTAACACTATTCACAACGCTGGTAGTAACTCTATTCACAACGCTGGTAGTAACTCTATTCACAACGCTGGGAGTAACTCTATTCACAACGCTGGGAGTGCTCTATTCACAAGGCTGGTAGTAACTCTATTAACAACGCTGGAAGTAACTCTATTCACAACGCTGGTAGCAACTCTATTCACAAGACTGGTAGTAACTCTATTCACAAATCTGGTAGTAACTCTATTCACATCGCTGGTAGTAACTCTATTCACAACGCTGGTAGTAACTCTATTCATAAGGCAGGTAGTAACTCTATTCACAACGCTGGTAGTAACTCTATTCACAAAGCTGTTAGTAACTCTATTCACAACGCTGGTAGTAACTCTATTCACAAGGCTGGTCGTAACACTATTCACAACGCTGGTAGTATCTCTATTCACAACGCTGGTAGTAACTCTATTCACAATGCTGGTAGTGACTCTATTCACAACGCTGGTAGTAATTCTATTCACAATGCTGGAAGTGACTCTATTCACAACGCTGGTAGTGACTCTATTCACAACGCTGGTAGTAACTCTATTCACAACGCTGGTAGTAACTCTATTCACAACGCTGGGAGTAACTCTATTCACAACGCTGGAAGTCACTCTATTCAAAACATTGGGAGGAACTCTCTTCACAACGCTGGGAGTAACATCTATTCACAACGCAGGGAGTAACTCTATTCACAATGCTGGGAGTAACACTATTCACAACGCTGTTATTAACTCTATTCACAACGCTGGTAGTAACTGTATTCACAACGCTGGTCGTAACACTATCCACAACGCTGGTAGTAACTCTATTCACAACGCTGGTAGTAACTCTATTCACAACGCTGGAAGTAACTCTATTCACAACGCTGTTATGAACTCTATTCATAACGCTGGCAGTAACTCTATTCACAACGCTGGTAGTTACGTTATTCTCAACGCTGGCAGTAACTCTATTCACAACGTTGGTAGTAACTGTATTCACAACGCTGGTAGTAACTCTATTCACAACGCTGGTAGCGACTCTTTTCTCAACGCTGGTAGCGACTCTATTCACAACTCTATTCACAACGCTGGTCGCAACTCTATTCACAACGCTGGTAGTAACACTATTCTCAATGCTGGCAGTAACTCTATTCACAACGTTGGTAGTAACTGTATTCACAACGCTTGGAAGTAACTCTATTCACAACGCTGGGAGCGACTCTATTCACAACCTTGGTAGCGAGTCTATTCACAAGGCTGGTAGCGACTCTATTCACAACGTTGGTAGTGACTCTATTTACAACGCTGGTAGTAACTCTATTCACAACGGTTCTAGTAACTCTATTCAGTACGCTGGTAGTAACTCTATTCACATCGCTGGTAGTAACTCTTTTCACAACGCTGGGAGTAACTCTATTCACAACGCTGGTAGTTACTCTATTCACCACGCTGTGAGTAACTCTATTCACAAAGCTGGGAGTAACTCTTTTCACAACGCTGGTAGTAACTCTATTCGCAACGCTGGTATTAACTGTATTCGCAACGCTGGTTGTAACTCTATTCACAACGCTGGTAGTAACTCTATTCACAACGGTAGTAGTAACTCTATTCACAACGCTGGTAGTGACGCTATTCACAACGCGGGTAGTAACTCTATTCACAGCGCTGTGAGTAACTCTATTCACAACGCTAGTAGTCACTCTATTCACAACGCTGGTAGTAACTCTATTCACACGCTGGTAATAACTCCATTCACAACGCTGGTAGTGACTGCATTAACAACGCTGGTAGTAACACTATTCACAACGCTGGCAGTAACTCTCTTCACAACGCTGGTAGTAAATCTATTCACAACGCTGGTAGTAACTCTATTCACAACGCTGATAGTAACTCTATTCACAACGCTGGTAGTAACTCTATTCACAACGCTGGTAGTAACACTATTCACAACGCTAGTAGTAACTCTATTCACAACGCTGGTAGTAACTCTATTCACACGCTGTTAGTAACTCCATTCACAACGCTGGTAGTGACTGTATTAATAACGATGGTAGTAAAACTATTCACAACGCTGGTAGTAACTCTATTCACAACGCTGGTCCTAACTCTATTAACAACGCTGGTAGTAACTCTATTCACAACTCTGATAGTAACACTATTCACAACGCTGGTAGTAACTCTATTCACAACACTGGTAATAACTCTATTCGCAACACTGGTAGTAACTCTATTCACAAAGCTGGGAGTAACTCTATTCACAACGATGGTAGTAACTCTATTCACAAGACTGGTAGTAACTCTATTCACAACGCTGGTAGTAACTCTATTCATAACGCTGGCAGTAACTCTATTCACAACGCAGGTAGCTACGTTATTCTCAACGCTGGCAGTAACTCTATTCACAACGTTGGTAGTAACTGTATTCACAACGCTGGTATTAACACTATTCACAACGCTGGTAGCGACTATTTCCTCAACGCTGGTAGTGACTCTATTCACAGCGCTATTCACAACGCTGGTCGCAACTCTATTCACAACGCTGGTAGTAACTCTATTCTCAATGCTGGCAGTAACTCTATTCACAACGTTGGTAGTAACTGTATTCACAACGCTTGGTAGTATCTCTATTCACAACGCTGGTAGCAACTCTATTCACAACGCAGGTAGCGAGTCTATTCACAAGGCTGGTAGCGACACTATTCACAACGCTGGTAGTGACTCTATTTACAACGCTGGTAGTAACTCTATTCACAATGCTGGTAGTAACTCTATTCAGAACGCTGGTAGTTACTCTATTCACATCGCTGGTAGTAACTCTTTTCACAACGCTGGGAGTAACTCTATTCACAACGCTGGTAGTTACTCTATTCACAACGCTGTGAGTAACTCTATTCACAAAGCTGGGAGTAACTCTATTCACAACGCTGGAAGTAACTCTATTCGCAACGCTGGTATTAACTGTATTCGCAACGCTGGTTGTAACTCTATTAACAACGCTCGTAGTAATTCTATTCACAACGCTAGTAGTAACTCTATTCACAACGCTGGTAGTGACTGCATTAACAACGCTGGTAGTAAAACTATTCACAACGCTGGTAGTAACTCCATTCACAATGCTGGTAGTAAATCTATTCACAACGCTGGTAGTAACCCAATTCACAACGCTGGAAGTAACTCTATTCACAACGCTGGTAGTAACTCTATTCACAACGCATGTAGTAACACTATTCACAACGCTGGTAGAAACTCTATTCACAACGCTGGTAGTAACTCTATTCACAACGCTGGGAGTAACTCTATTCACAACGCTGGGAGCGCTCTATTCACAAGGCTGGTAGTAACTCTATTAACAACGCTGGAAGTAACTCGATTCACAACGCTGGTAGTGACGCTATTCACAACGCTGGTAGTGAGACTATTCAGAACTCTGGAGTAACTCAATTCACAATGCTGGGAGTAACTCTATTCACAATGCTGGGAGTACTCTATTCACAAGGCTGGTAGTAACTCTATTCACAACGCTGCTAGTAACTCTATTCACAACGCTGGGAATAACTCAATTCACAACGCTGGGATTAACTCTATTCACAACGCTGCTAGTAACTCATTTCCAACGCTGGTCCTAACTCTATTAACAACGCTGGTAGTAACTCTATTCACAACTTTGGTAGTAACACTATTCACAACGCTGGTAGTAACTCTATTCACAGCGCTGGTAATAACTCTATTCACAACACTGGTAGTTACTCTATTCACAAAGCTGGGAGTAACTCTATTCACAACGCTGGTAGCAAATCTATTCACAAGACTGGTAGTAACTCTATTCACAAATCTGGTAGTAACTCTATTCATAAGGCAGGTAGTAACTCTATTCACAACGCTGGTAGTAACTCTATTCACAACGCTGTTAGTAACTCTATTCACAACGCTGGTAGTAACTCTATTCACAAGGCTGGTCGTAACACTATTCACAACGCTGGTAGTATCTCTATTCACAACGCTGGGAGTAACTCTATTCACAACGCTGGTAGTAAATCTATTCACAACGCTGGTAGTAATTCTATTCACAACGCTGGAAGTAACTCTATTCACAACGCTGGTAGTAACTCTATTCACAACGCTGGTAGTAACTCTATTCACAACGCTGGGAGTAACTCTATTCACAAAGCTGAGAGTCACTCTATTCAAAACGCTGGGAGGAACTCTCTTCACAACGCTGGGAGTAACATCTATTCACAACGCAGGGAGTAACACTATTCACAACGCTGGGAGTAACACTATTCACAACGCTGTTATTAACTCTATTCACAACGCTGGTAGTAACTGTATTCACAACGCTGGTCGTAACACTATCCACAACGCTGGTAGTAGCTCTATTCACAACGCTGTTAGTAACTCTATTCACAACGCTGTTATGAACTCTATTCATAACGCTGGCAGTAACTCTATTCACCACGCTGGTAGTTACGTTATTCTCAACGCTGGCAGTAACTCTATTCACAACGCTGGTAGCGACTCTTTTCTCAACGCTGGTAGCGACTCTATTCACAACTCTATTCACAACGCTGGTCGCAACTCTATTTACAACGCTGGTAGTAACTCTATTCTCAATGCTGGCAGTAACTCTATTCACAACGTTGGTAGTAACTGTATTCACAACGCTTGGTAGTAACTCTATTCACAACGCTGGGAGCGACTCTATTCACAACGCGGGTAGTAACTCTATTCACAACGCTGTGAGTAACTCTATTCACAACGCTGGGAGTGCTCTATTCACAAAGCTGGTAGTAACACTATTAACAACGCTGGTAGTAACTCTATTCACAACGCTAGTAGTAACTCTATTCACAACGCTGGTAGTAACTCTACTCACACGCTGGTAATAACTCCATTCACAACGCTGGTAGTGACTGCATTAACAACGCTGGTAGTAACACTATTCACAACGCTGGCAGTAACTCTATTCACAACGCTGGTAGTAAATCTATTCACAACGCTGGTAGTAACTCTATTCACAAGGCTGGCAGTAACTCTATTCACAACGCTGGTAGTAACTCTATTCACAACGCTGGTAGTAACACTATTCACAACGCTAGTAGTAACTCTATTCACAACGCTGGTAGTAACTCTATTCACACGCTGTTAGTAACTCCATTCACAACGCTGGTAGTGACTGTATTAATAACGCTGGTAGTAAAACTATTCACAACACTGGTAGTAACTCCATTCACAATGCTGGTAGTAAATCTATTCACAACGCTGGTAGTAACTCTATTCACAACGCTGGTAGTAACTCTATTCACAACGCTGGTCCTAACTCTATTAACAACGCTGGTAGTAAATCTATTCACAACTCTGATAGTAACACTATTCACAATGCTGGTAGTAACTCTATTCACAACGCTGGTAATAACTCTATTCACAACACTGGTAGTAACTCTATTCACAAAGCTGGGAGTAACTCTATTCACAACGCTGGTAGTAACTCTATTCACAAGACTGGTAGTAACTCTATTCACAACGCTGGTAGAAACTCTATTCATAACGCTGGCAGTAACTCTATTCACAGCGCAGGTAGCTACGTTATTCTCAACGCTGGCAGTAACTCTATTCACAACGTTGGTAGTAACTATATTCACAACGCTGGTAGTCACTCTATTCACAACGCTGGTAGCGACTATTTTCTCAACGCTGGTAGCGACTCTATTCACAACGCTGGTCGCAACTCTATTCACAACGCTGGTAGTAACTCTATTCTCAATGCTGGCAATAACTCTATTCACAACGTTGGTAGTAACTGTATTCACAACGCTTGGTAGTATCTATATTCACAACGCTGGTAGCAACTCTATTCACAACGCAGGTAGCGAGTCTATTCACAAGGCTGGTAGCGACTCTATTCACAACGCTGGTAGTGACTCTAATTACAACGCTGGTAGTAACTCTATTCACAACGGTTCTAGTAACTCTATTCAGTACGCTGGTAGTAACTCTATTCACATCGCTGGTAGTAACTCTTTTCACAACGCTGGGAGTAACTCTATTCACAACGCTGGTAGTTACTCTATTCACCACGCTGTGAGTAACTCTATTCACAAAGCTGGGAGTAACTCTTTTCACAACGCTGGCAGTAACTCTATTCGCAACGCTGGTATTAACTGTATTCGCAACGCTGGTTGTAACTCTATTCACAACGCTGGTAGTAACTCTATTCACAACGGTAGTAGTAACTCTATTCACAACGCTGGTAGTGACTCTATTCACAACGCGGGTAGTAACTCTATTCACAGCGCTGTGAGTAACTCTATTCACAACGCTGGGAGTGCTCTATTCACAAGGCTGGTAGTAACAATATTAACAACGCTGGTAGTAACTCTATTCACAACGCTAGTAGTAACTCTATTCACAACGCTGGTAGTAACTCTATTCACACGCTGGTAATAACTCCATTCACAACGCTGGTAGTGACTGCATTAACAACGCTGGTAGTAACACTATTCACAACGCTGGCAGTAACTCTATTCACAACGCTGGTAGTAAATCTATTCACAACGCTGGTAGTAACTCTATTCACAACGCTGGTAGTAACTCTATTCACAACGCTGGTAGTAACTCTATTCACAACGCTGGTAGTAACACTATTCACAACGCTAGTAGTAACTCTATTCACAACGCTGGTAGTAACTCTATTCACACGCTGTTAGTAACTCCATTCACAACGCTGGTAGTGACTGTATTAATAACGATGGTAGTAAAACTATTCACAACGCTGGTAGTAACTCCATTCACAACGCTGGTAGTAAATCTATTCACAACGCTGGTAGTAACTCTATTCACAACGCTGGTCCTAACTCTATTAACAACGCTGGTAGTAACTCTATTCACAACTCTGATAGTAACACTATTCACAACGCTGGTAGTAACTCTATTCACAACGCAGGTAGCTACGTTATTCTCAACGCTGGCAGTATCTCTATTCACAACGTTGGTAGTAACTGTATTCACAACGCTGGTAGTAACTCTATTCACAACGCTGGTAGCGACTATTTCCTCAACGCTGGTAGTGACTCTATTCACAGCTCTATTCACAACGCTGGTCGCAACTCTATTCACAACGCTGGTAGTAACTCTATTCTCAATGCTGGCAGTAACTCTATTCACAACGTTGGTAGTAACTGTATTCACAACGCTTGGTAGTATCTCTATTCACAACGCTGGTAGCAACTCTATTCACAACGCAGGTAGCGAGTCTATTCACAACGCTGGTAGTGACTCTATTTACAACGCTGGTAGTAACTCTATTCACAATGCTGGTAGTAACTCTATTCAGAACGCTGGTAGTTACTCTATTCTCATCGCTGGTAGTAACTCTTTTCACAACGCTGGGAGTAACTCTATTCACAACGCTGGTAGTTACTCTATTCACAACGCTGTGAGTAACTCTATTCACAAAGCTGGGAGTAACTCTATTCACAACGCTGGAAGTAACTCTATTCGCAACGCTGGTATTAACTGTATTCGCAACGCTGGTTGTAACTCTATTAACAACGCTCGTAGTAATTCTATTCACAACGCTAGTAGTAACTCTATTCACAACGCTGGTAGTGACTGCATTAACAACGCTGGTAGTAAAACTATTCACAACGCTGGTAGTCACTCCATTCACAATGCTGGTAGTAAATCTATTCACAACGCTGGTAGTAACCCTATTCACAACGCTGGAAGTAACTCTATTCACAACGCTGGTAGTAACTCTATTCACAACGCATGTAGTAACACTATTCACAACGCTGGTAGTAACTCTATTCACAACGCTGGTAGTAACTCTATTCACAACGCTGGGAGTAACTCTATTCACAACGCTGGGAGCGCTCTATTCACAAGGCAGGTAGTAACTCTATTAACAACGCTGGAAGTAACACGATTCACAACGCTGGTAGTGACGCTATTCACAACGCTGGTAGTGAGACTATTCAGAACTCTGGAGTAACTCAATTCACAATGCTGGGAGTAACTCTATTCACAATGCTGGGAGTACTCTATTCACAAGGCTGGTAGTAACTCTATTCACAACGCTGCTAGTAACTCTATTCACAACGCTGGGAATAACTCAATTCACAACGCTGGGATTAACTCTATTCACAACGCTGCTAGTAACTCATTTCCAACGCTGGTCCTAACTCTATTAACAACGCTGGTAGTAACTCTATTCACAACTTTGGTAGTAACACTATTCACAACGCTGGTAGTAACTCTATTCACAGCGCTGGTAATAACTCTATTCACAACGCTGGTAGCAACTCTATTCACAAGACTGGTAGTAACTCTATTCACAAATCTGGTAGTAACTCTATTCATAAGGCAGGTAGTAACTCTATTCACAACGCTGGTAGTAACTCTATTCACAACGCTGTTAGTAACTCTATTCACAACGCTGGTAGTAACTCTATTCACAAGGCTGGTCGTAACACTATTCACAACGCTGGTAGTATCTCTATTCACAACGCTGGGAGTAACTCTATTCACAACGCTGGTAGTAAATCTATTCACAACGCTGGTAGTAATTCTATTCACAACGCTGGAAGTAACTCTATTCACAACGCTGGTAGTAACTCTATTCACAACGCTGGGAGTAACTCTATTCACAACGCTGGGAGTCACTCTATTCAAAACGCTGGGAGGAACTCTCTTCACAACGCTGGGAGTAACATCTATTCACAAAGCAGGGAGTAACTCTATTCACAACGCTGGGAGTAACACTATTCACAACGCTGTTATTAACTCTATTCACAACGCTGGTAGTAACTGTATTCACAACGCTGGTCGTAACACTATCCACAACGCTGGTAGTAGCTCTATTCACAACGCTGTTAGTAACTCTATTCACAACGCTGTTATGAACTCTATTCATAACGCTGGCAGTAACTCTATTCACAACGCTGGTAGTTACGTTATTCTCAACGCTGGCAGTAACACTATTCACAACGTTGGTAGTAACTGTATTCACAACACTGGTAGTAACTCTATTCACAACGCTGGTAGCGACTCTTTTCTCAACGCTGGTAGTGACTCTATTCACAACTCTATTCACAACGCTGGTCGCAACTCTATTTACAACGCTGGTAGTAACTCTATTCTCAATGCTGGCAGTAACTCTATTCACAACGTTGGTAGTAACTGTATTCACAACGCTTGGTAGTAACTCTATTCACAACGCTGGGAGTGCTCTATTCACAACGTTGGTAGTAACTCTATTCCCAACGCTGGGAGTAACTCAATTCACAACGCTGGGATTAACTCTATTCACAACTCTGGTAGTAACACTATTCACAACGCTGGTAGTAACTCTATTCACAACGCTGGTAATAACTCTATTCACAACACTGGTAGTAACTCTATTCACAAAGCTGGGAGTAACTCTATTCACAACGCTGGTAGCAACTCTATTCACAACGCTGGTAGTAAATCTATTCATAACGCTGGTAGTAACTCTATTCACAACACTGGTAGTAACACTATTCACAACGCTGGTAGTAACCCTATTATCAACGCTGGCAGTAACTCTATTCACAACGTTGGTAGTAACTGTATTCATAACGCTGGTAGTAACTCCATTCACAACGCTGTTAGTATCTCTATTGACAACGCTCGTAGTGACTCTATTCACATCGCTGGTAGCGACTCTATTCACAACGCTGGCAGCGAGTCTATTCACAACGCTGGCAGCGACTCTATTCACAACGCTGGCAGCGACTCTATTCGCAACACTTGGAGTAACTCTATTCACAGCGCTGGTAGTGACTCTATTCACAACGCTGGTATTAACTGTATTCACAACGCTGTTAGTTACTCTATTCACAACGCTGGTAGCGACTCTATTCACAACGCTGGTAGCGACTCTATTCACAACGCTGGTAGGGACTCTATTCACAACGCTGGTAGGGACTCTATTCACAACGCTGGTAGCGACTCTATTCACAACGCTGGTAGTAACTCTATTCACAACGCTGTGAGTAACTCTATTCACAACGCTGGTAGTAACACTATTCACAACGCTGGGAGTAACTCTATTCACAAAGCTGGGAGTAACTCTATTCACAACGCTGGTAGTAACTCTATTCGCAACGCTGGTAGTAACTCTATTAACAACGCTGGAAGCAACTCGATTCACAACGCTGGTAGTGACGCTATTCACAACGCTGGTAGTGAGGCTATTCAGAACTCTGGGAGTAACTCTATTCACAATGCTGGGAGTAACTCTATTCACAATGCTGGGAGTACTCTATTCGCAAGGCTGGTAGTAACTCTATTCACAACGCTGCTAGTAACTCTATTCACAACGCTGGGAATAACTCAATTCACAACGCTGGGATTAACTCTATTCACAACGCTGCTAGTAACTCATTTCCAACGCTGGTCCTAACTCTATTAACAACGCTGGGAGTATCTCTATTCACAACTTTGGTAGTAACACTATTCACAACGCTGGTAGCGAGTCTATTCACAAGGCTGGTAGCGACTCTATTCACAACGCTGGTAGTGACTCTATTTACAACGCTGGTAGTAACTCTATTCACAACGGTGGTAGTAACTCTATTCAGTACGCTGGTAGTAACTCTATTCACATCGCTGGTAGTAACTCTTTTCACAACGCTGGGAGTAACTCTATTCACAACGCTGGTAGTTACTCTATTCACAACGCTGTGAGTAACTCTCTTCACAAAGCTGGGAGTAACTCTTTTCACAACGCTGGTAGTAACTCTATTCGCAACGCTGGTATTAACTGTGTTCGCAACGCTGGTTGTAACTCTATTAACAACGCTGTTAGTAACTCTATTCACAACGGTAGTAGTAACTCTATTCACAACGCTGGTAGTGACTCTATTCACAACGCGGGTAGTAACTCTATTCACAACGCTGTGAGTAACTCTATTCACAACGCTGGGAGTGCTCTATTCACAAGGCTGGTAGTAACACTATTAACAACGCTGGTAGTAACTCTATTCACAACGCTATTAGTAACTCTATTCACAACGCTGGTAGTAACTCTATTCACACACTGGTAATAACTCCATTCACAACGCTGGCAGTGACTGCATTAACAACGCTGGTAGTAACACTATTCACAACGCTGGCAGTAACTCTATTCACAACGCTGGTAGTAACTCTATTCACAACGCTGGTAGTAACTCTATTCACAACGCTGGAAGTAACACTATTCACAACGCTAGTAGTAACTCTATTCACAACGCTGGTAGTAACTCTTTTCACACGCTGCTAGTAACTCCATTCACAACGCTGGTAGTGACTGTATTAATAACGCTGGTAGTAAAACTATTCACAACGCTGGTAGTAACTCCATTCACAACGCTGGTAGTAAATCTATTCACAACGCTGGTAGTAACTCTATTCACAACGCTGGTAGTAACTCTATTCACAACGCTGGTAGTAACACTATTCACAACGCTGGTAGTAACTCTATTCACAACGCTGGTAGTAACTCTATTCACAACGCTGGGAGTAACTCTATTCACAACGCTGGGAGTGCTCTATTCACAAGGCTGGTAGAAACTCTATTCACAACGCTGGGAGTAACTCAATTCACAACGCTGGGATAAACTCTATTCACAACGCTGGTAGTAACTCTATTCACAACGCTGGTCCTAACTCTATTAACAACGCTGTTAGTAACTCTATTCACAACTCTGGTAGTAACACTATTCACAACGCAGTTAGTAACTCTATTCACAACGCTGGTAATAACTCTATTCACAACACTGGAAGTAACTCTATTCACAAAGCTGGTAGCAACTCTATTCACAACACTGGTAGTAACTCTAATCATAACGCTGGTAGTAACTCTATTCACAACGCTGGTAGTAACTCTATTCATAACCCTGGTAGTAACTCCATTCATAACGCTAGTAGTAACTCTATTCACAACGCTGGTAGTAACCCTATTCTCAACGCTGGCAGTAACTATTTTCACAACGTTGGTAGTAACTGTATTCACGACGCTGGTAGTAACTCTATTCACAACGCTAGTAGTAACTCTATTCACAACGCTGGTAGTGGCTCTATTCACAACGCTGGGAGTAACTCCATTCACAACGCTGGGAGCACTCTATTCACAACGTTGGTAGTAACTCTATTCACAACGCTGGGAGTAACTCAATTCACAACGCTGGGATTAACTCTATTCACAACTCTGGTAGTAACACTATTCACAACGCTGGTAGTAACTCTATTCACAACGCTGGTAATAACTCTATTCACAACACTGGTAGTAACTCTATTCACAAAGCTGGGAGTAACTCTATTCACAACGCTGGTAGCAACTCTATTCACAACGCTGGTAGTAACTCTATTCATAACGCTGGTAGTAACTCTATTCACAACGCTGGTAGTAACTCTATTCATAACCCTGGTAGTAACTCCATTCATAACGCTAGTAGTAACTCTATTCACAACGCTGGTAGTAACCCTATTCTCAACGCTGGCAGTAACTATTTTCACAACGTTGGTAGTAACTGTATTCACGACGCTGGTAGTAACTCTATTCACAACGCTAGTAGTAACTCTATTCACAACGCTGGTAGTGGCTCTATTCACAACGCTGGGAGTAACTCCATTCACAACGCTGGGAGCGCTCTATTCACAACGTTGGTAGTAACTCTATTCACAACGCTGGGAGTAACTCAATTCACAACGCTGGGATTAACTCTATTCACAACTCTGGTAGTAACACTATTCACAACGCTGGTAGTAACTCTATTCACAACGCTGGTAATAACTCTATTCACAACACTGGTAGTAACTCTATTCACAAAGCTGGGAGTAACTCTATTCACAACGCTGGTAGCAACTCTATTCACAACGCTGGTAGTAACTCTATTCATAACGCTGGTAGTAACTCTATTCACAACACTGGTAGTAACTCTATTCACAACGCTGGTAGTAACCCTATTATCAACGCTGGCAGTAACTCTATTCACAACGTTGGTAGTAACTGTATTCATAACGCTGGTAGTAACTCCATTCACAACGCTGTTAGTATCTCTATTGACAACGCTGGTAGTGACTCTATTCACAACGCTGGTAGCGACTCTATTCACAACGCTGGCAGCGAGTCTATTCACAACGCTGGCAGCGACTCTATTCACAACGCTGGCAGCGACTCTATTCGCAACACTTGGAGTAACTCTATTCACAGCGCTGGTAGTGACTCTATTCACAACACTGGTATTAACTGTATTCACAACGCTGTTAGTTACTCTATTCACAACGCTGGTAGCGACTCTATTCACAACACTGGTAGCGACTCTATTCACAACGCTGGTAGGGACTCTATTCACAACGCTGGTAGGGACTCTATTCACAAAGCTGGTAGCGACTCTATTCACAACGCTGGTAGTAACTCTATTCAAAACGCTGGTAGTAACTCTATTCACAACACTGGTAGTAACTCTATTCACAACGCTGGTAGTAACCCTATTATCAACGCTGGCAGTAACTCTATTCACAACGTTGGTAGTAACTGTATTCATAACGCTGGTAGTAACTCCATTCACAAAACTGTTAGTATCTCTATTGACAACGCTGGTAGTGACTCTATTCACAACGCTGGTAGCGACTCTATTCACAACGCTGGCAGCGAGTCTATTCACAACGCTGGCAGCGACTCTATTCACAACGCTGGCAGCGACTCTATTCGCAACACTTGGAGTAACTCTATTCACAGCGCTGGTAGTGACTCTATTCACAACACTGGTATTAACTGTATTCACAACGCTGTTAGTTACTCTATTCACAACGCTGGTAGCGACTCTATTCACAACACTGGTAGCGACTCTATTCACAACGCTGGTAGGGACTCTATTCACAACGCTGGTAGGGACTCTATTCACAAAGCTGGTAGCGACTCTATTCACAACGCTGGTAGTAACTCTATTCACAACGCTGTGAGTAACTCTATTCACAACGCTGGTAGTAACACTATTCACAACGCTGGGAGTAACTCTATTCACAAAGCTGGGAGTAACTCTATTCACCACGCTGGTAGTAACTCTATTCGCAACGCTGGTAGTAACTCTATTAACAACGCTGGTAGTAACTCTATTAACAACGCTGGAAGCAACTCGATTCACAACGCTGGTAGTGACGCTATTCACAACGCTGGTAGTGAGGCTATTCAGAACTCTGGGAGTAACTCTATTCACAATGCTGGGAGTAACTCTATTCACAATGCTGGGAGTACTCTATTCACAAGGCTGGTAGTAACTCTATTCACAACGCTGCAAGTAACTCTATTCACAACGCTGGGAATAACTCAATTCACAACGCTGGGATTAACTCTATTCACAACGCTGCTAGTAACTCATTTCCAACGCTGGTCCTAACTCTATTAACAACGCTGGGAGTATCTCTATTCACAACTTTGGTAGTAACACTATTCACAACGCTGGAAGTAACTCTATTTACAGCGCTGGTAATAACTCTATTCACAACACTGGTAGTTACTCTATTCACAAAGCTGGGAGTAACTCTATTCACAACGCTGGTAGCAACTCTATTCACAAGACTGGTAGTAACTCTATTCACAAATCTGGTAGTCACTCTATTCATAAGGCAGGTAGTAACTCTATTCACAACGCTGGTAGTAACTCTATTCACAACGCTGTTAGTAACTCTATTCACAACGCTGGTAGTAACTCTATTCACAAGGCTGGTCGTAACACTATTCACAACGCTGGTAGTATCTCTATTCACAACGCTGGTAGTAACTCTATTCACAACGCTGGTAGTAACTCTATTCACAACGCTGGTAGTGACTCTATTCACAACGCTGGTATTAATTCTATTCACAACGCTGGAAGTAACTCTATTCACAACGCTGGGAGTAACTCTATTCACAACGCTGGAAGTAACTCTATTCACAACGCTGGTAGTAACTCTATTCACAACGCTGGGAGTAACTCTATTCACAACGCTGGGAGTCACTCTATTCAAAACGCTGGGAGGAACTCTCTTCACAACGCTGGGAGTAACATCTATTCACAACGCAGGGAGTAACTCTATACACAACGCTGGGAGTAACACAATTCACAACGCTGTTATTAACTCTATTCACAACGCTGGTAGTAACTCTATTCACAACGCTGGTAGTAACTCTATTCACAATGCTGTTAGTAACTCTATTCACAACGCTGTTATGAACTCTATTCATAACGCTGGCAGTAACTCTATTCACAACGCTGGTAGTTACGTTATTCTCAACGCTGGCAGTAAGTCTATTCACAACGTTGGTAGTAACTGTATTCACAACGCTGGTAGTAACTCTATTCACAACGCTGGTAGAGACTCTTTTCTCAACGCTGGTAGCGACTCTATTCACAACTCTATTCACAACTCTATTCAGTACGCTGGTAGTAACTCTATTCACATCGCTGGTAGTAACTCTTTTCACAACGCTAGGAGTAACTCTATTCACAACGCTGGTAGTTACTCTATTCACAACGCTGTGAGTAACTCTATTCACAAAGCTGGGAGTAACTCTTTTCACAACGCTGGTAGTAACTCTATTCGCAACGCTGGTATTAACTGTATTCGCAACGCTGGTTGTAACTCTATTAACAACGCTGGTAGTAACTCTATTCACAACGCTAGTAGTAACTCTATTCACAACGCTGGTAGTGACTCTATTCACAAAGCGGGTAGCAACTCTATTCACTACGATGTGAGTAACTCTATTCACAACGCTGGGAGTGCTCTATTCACAAGGCTGGTAGTAACACTATTCACAATGCTGGTAGTAACGCTATTCACAACGCTAGTAGTAACTCTATTCACAACGCTGGTGGTAACTCTATTCACACGCTGGTAATAACACCATTCACAACGCTGGTAGAGACTGTATTAAGATTGCTGGTAGTAACACTATTCACAATGCTGGCAGTAACTCTATTCACAACGCTGGTAGTAAATCTATTAACAACGCTGGTAGTAACCCTATTCACAACGCTGGTAGTAACACTATTCACAACGCTGGTAGTAACTCTATTCACAACGCTGGTAGTAACACTATTCACAACGCTGGTTGTAACTCTATTCACAACGCTGGTAGTAACTCTATTCACACGCTGTTAGTAACTCCATTCACAACGCTGGTAGTGACTGTATTAACAACGCTGGTAGTAAAACTATTCACAACGCTGGTAGTAACTCCATTCACAACGCTGGTAGTAAAACTATTCACAACGCTGGTAGTAACCCTATTCACAACGCTGGTAGTAACTCTATTCACAACGCTGGTAGTAACTCTATTCACAACGCTGGTAGTAACACTATTCACAACGCTGGTAGTAACTCTATTCAGAACGCTGGTAGTAACTCTATTCACAATGCTGGGAGTAACTCTATTCACAACGCTGGGAGTGCTATATTCACAAGGCTGGTAGCAACTCTATTCACAACGCTGGTAGTAACTCTATTCATAACGCTGGTAGTAACTCTATTCACAACGCTGGTAGTAACTCTATTCATAAAGCTGGTAGTAACTCTATTCACAATGCTGGTAGTAACTCTATTCACAACGCTGGTAGTAACCCTATTCTCAACGCTGGCAGTAACTATTTTCACAACGTTGGTAGTAACTGTATTCACAACGCTGGTAGTAACTCTATTCACAAAGCTAGTAGTAACTCTATTCACAACGCTGGTAGTAACTCTATTCACACGCTGTTAGTAACTCCATTCACAACGCTGGTAGTGACTGTATTAATAACGATGGTAGTAAAACTATTCACAACGCTGGTAGTAACTCCATTCACAACGCTGGTAGTAAATCTATTCACAACGCTGGTAGTAACTCTATTCACAACGCTGGTAGTAACTCTATTCACAACGCTGGTCCTAACTCTATTAACAACGCTGGTAGTAACTCTATTCACAACTCTGATAGTAACACTATTCACAACGCTGGTAGTAACTCTATTCACAACGCAGGTAGCTACGTTATTCTCAACGCTGGCAGTAACTCTATTCACAACGTTGGTAGTAACTGTATTCACAACGCTGGTAGTAACTCTATTCACAACGCTGGTAGCGACTATTTCCTCAACGCTGGTAGTGACTCTATTCACAGCTCTATTCACAACGCTGGTCGCAACTCTATTCACAACGCTGGTAGTAACTCTATTCTCAATGCTGGCAGTAACTCTATTCACAACGTTGGTAGTAACTGTATTCACAACGCTTGGTAGTATCTCTATTCACAACGCTGGTAGCAACTCTATTCACAACGCAGGTAGCGAGTCTATTCACAACGCTGGTAGTGACTCTATTTACAACGCTGGTAGTAACTCTATTCACAATGCTGGTAGTAACTCTATTCAGAACGCTGGTAGTTACTCTATTCACATCGCTGGTAGTAACTCTTTTCACAACGCTGGGAGTAACTCTATTCACAACGCTGGTAGTTACTCTATTCACAACGCTGTGAGTAACTCTATTCACAAAGCTGGGAGTAACTCTATTCACAACGCTGGAAGTAACTCTATTCGCAACGCTGGTATTAACTGTATTCGCAACGCTGGTTGTAACTCTATTAACAACGCTCGTAGTAATTCTATTCACAACGCTAGTAGTAACTCTATTCACAACGCTGGTAGTGACTGCATTAACAACGCTGGTAGTAAAACTATTCACAACGCTGGTAGTAACTCCATTCACAATGCTGGTAGTAAATCTATTCACAACGCTGGTAGTAACCCTATTCACAACGCTGGAAGTAACTCTATTCACAACGCTGGTAGTAACTCTATTCACAACGCATGTAGTAACACTATTCACAACGCTGGTAGTATCTCTATACACAACGCTGGTAGTAACTCTATTCACAACGCTGGGAGTAACTCTATTCACAACGCTGGGAGCGCTCTATTCACAAGGCAGGTAGTAACTCTATTAACAACGCTGGAAGTAACACGATTCACAACGCTGGTAGTGACGCTATTCACAACGCTGGTAGTGAGACTATTCAGAACTCTGGAGTAACTCAATTCACAATGCTGGGAGTAACTCTATTCACAATGCTGGGAGTACTCTATTCACAAGGCTGGTAGTAACTCTATTCACAACGCTGCTAGTAACTCTATTCACAACGCTGGGAATAACTCAATTCACAACGCTGGGATTAACTCTATTCACACCGCTGCTAGTAACTCATTTCCAACGCTGGTCCTAACTCTATTAACAACGCTGGTAGTAACTCTATTCACAACTTTGGTAGTAACACTATTCACAACGCTGGTAGTAACTCTATTCACAGCGCTGGTAATAACTCTATTCACAACACTGGCAGTTACTCTATTCACAAAGCTGGGAATAACTCTATTCACAACGCTGGTAGCAACTCTATTCACAAGACTGGTAGTAACTCTATTCACAAATCTGGTAGTAACTCTATTCATAAGGCAGGTAGTAACTCTATTCACAACGCTGGTAGTAACTCTATTCACAACGCTGTTAGTAACTCTATTCACAACGCTGGTAGTAACTCTATTCACAAGGCTGGTCGTAACACTATTCACAACGCTGGTAGTATCTCTATTCACAACGCTGGGAGTAATTCTATTCACAACGCTGGAAGTAACTCTATTCACAACGCTGGAAGTAACTCTATTCACAACGCTGGTAGTAACTCTATTCACAACGCTGGGAGTAACTCTATTCACAACGCTGGTAGTAACTCTATTCACAACGCTGGGAGTAACTCTATTCACAACGCTGGGAGTCACTCTATTCAAAACGCTGGGAGGAACTCTCTTCACAACGCTGGGAGTAACATCTATTCACAAAGCAGGGAGTATCTCTATTCACAACGCTGGGATTAACACTATTCACAACGCTGTTATTAACTCTATTCACAACGCTGGTAGTAACTGTATTCACAACGCTGGTCGTAACACTATCCACAACGCTGGTAGTAGCTCTATTCACAACGCTGTTAGTAACTCTATTCACAACGCTGTTATGAACTCTATTCATAACGCTGGCAGTAACTCTATTCACAACGCTGGTAGTTACGTTATTCTCAACGCTGGCAGTAACTCTATTCACAACGTTGGTAGTAACTGTATTCACAACACTGGTAGTAACTCTATTCACAACGCTGGTAGCGACTCTTTTCTCAACGCTGGTAGCGACTCTATTCACAACTCTATTCACAACGCTGGTCGCAACTCTATTTACAACGCTGGTAGTAACTCTATTCTCAATGCTGGCAGTAACTCTATTCACAACGTTGGTAGTAACTGTATTCACAACGCTTGGTAGTAACTCTATTCACAACGCTGGGAGTGCTCTATTCACAACGTTGGTAGTAACTCTATTCCCAACGCTGGGAGTAACTCAATTCACAACGCTGGGATTAACTCTATTCACAACTCTGGTAGTAACACTATTCACAACGCTGGTAGTAACTCTATTCACAACGCTGGTAATAACTCTATTCACAACACTGGTAGTAACTCTATTCACAAAGCTGGGAGTAACTCTATTCACAACGCTGGTAGCAACTCTATTCACAACGCTGGTAGTAAATCTATTCATAACGCTGGTAGTAACTCTATTCACAACACTGGTAGTAACACTATTCACAACGCTGGTAGTAACCCTATTATCAACGCTGGCAGTAACTCTATTCACAACGTTGGTAGTAACTGTATTCATAACGCTGGTAGTAACTCCATTCACAACGCTGTTAGTATCTCTATTGACAACGCTCGTAGTGACTCTATTCACATCGCTGGTAGCGACTCTATTCACAACGCTGGCAGCGAGTCTATTCACAACGCTGGCAGCGACTCTATTCACAACGCTGGCAGCGACTCTATTCGCAACACTTGGAGTAACTCTATTCACAGCGCTGGTAGTGACTCTATTCACAACGCTGGTATTAACTGTATTCACAACGCTGTTAGTTACTCTATTCACAACGCTGGTAGCGACTCTATTCACAACGCTGGTAGCGACTCTATTCACAACGCTGGTAGGGAGTCTATTCACAACGCTGGTAGGGACTCTATTCACAACGCTGGTAGCGACTCTATTCACAACGCTGGTAGTAACTCTATTCACAACGCTGTGAGTAACTCTATTCACAACGCTGGTAGTAACACTATTCACAACGCTGGGAGTAACTCTATTCACAAAGCTGGGAGTAACTCTATTCACAACGCTGGTAGTAACTCTATTCGCAACGCTGGTAGTAACTCTATTAACAACGCTGGAAGCAACTCGATTCACAACGCTGGTAGTGACGCTATTCACAACGCTGGTAGTGAGGCTATTCAGAACTCTGGGAGTAACTCTATTCACAATGCTGGGAGTAACTCTATTCACAATGCTGGGAGTACTCTATTCGCAAGGCTGGTAGTAACTCTATTCACAACGCTGCTAGTAACTCTATTCACAACGCTGGGAATAACTCAATTCACAACGCTGGGATTAACTCTATTCACAACGCTGCTAGTAACTCATTTCCAACGCTGGTCCTAACTCTATTAACAACGCTGGGAGTATCTCTATTCACAACTTTGGTAGTAACACTATTCACAACGCTGGTAGCGAGTCTATTCACAAGGCTGGTAGCGACTCTATTCACAACGCTGGTAGTGACTCTATTTACAACGCTGGTAGTAACTCTATTCACAACGGTGGTAGTAACTCTATTCAGTACGCTGGTAGTAACTCTATTCACATCGCTGGTAGTAACTCTTTTCACAACGCTGGGAGTAACTCTATTCACAACGCTGGTAGTTACTCTATTCACAACGTTGTGAGTAACTCTATTCACAAAGCTGGGAGTAACTCTTTTCACAACGCTGGTAGTAACTCTATTCGCAACGCTGGTATTAACTGTGTTCGCAACGCTGGTTGTAACTCTATTAACAACGCTGGTAGTAACTCTATTCACAACGGTAGTAGTAACTCTATTCACAACGCTGGTAGTGACTCTATTCACAACGCGGGTAGTAACTCTATTCACAACGCTGTGAGTAACTCTATTCACAACGCTGGGAGTGCTCTGTTCACAAGGCTGGTAGTAACACTATTAACAACGCTGGTATTAACTCTATTCACAACGCTAGTAGTAACTCTATTCACAACGCTGGTAGTAACTCTATTCACACGCTGGTAATAACTCCATTCACAACGCTGGTAGTGACTGCATTAACAACGCTGGTAGTAACACTATTCACAACGCTGGCAGTAACTCTATTCACAACGCTGGTAGTAACTCTATTCACAACGCTGGTAGTAACTCTATTCACAACGCTGGAAGTAACACTATTCACAACGCTAGTAGTAACTCTATTCACAACGCTGGTAGTAACTCTTTTCACACGCTGCTAGTAACTCCATTCACAACGCTGGTAGTGACTGTATTAATAACGCTGGTAGTAAAACTATTCACAACGCTGGTAGTAACTCCATTCACAACGCTGGTAGTAAATCTATTCACAACGCTGGTAGTAACTCTATTCACAACGCTGGTAGTAACTCTATTCACAACGCTGGTAGTAACACTATTCACAACGCTGGTAGTAACACTATTCACAACGCTGGTAGTAACTCTATTCACAACGCTGGGAGTAACTCTATTCACAACGCTGGGAGTGCTCTATTCACAAGGCTGGTAGAAACTCTATTCACAACGCTGGGAGTAACTTAATTCACAACGCTGGGATAAACTCTATTCACAACGCTGGTAGTAACTCTATTCACAACGCTGGTCCTAACTCTATTAACAACGCTGTTAGTAACTCTATTCACAACTCTGGTAGTAACACTATTCACAACGCAGTTAGTAACTCTATTCACAACGCTGGTAATAACTCTATTCACAACACTGGAAGTAACTCTATTCACAAAGCTGGTAGCAACTCTATTCACAACACTGGTAGTAACTCTAATCATAACGCTGGTAGTAACTCTATTCACAACGCTGGTAGTAACTCTATTCATAACCCTGGTAGTAACTCCATTCATAACGCTAGTAGTAACTCTATTCACAACGCTGGTAGTAACCCTATTCTCAACGCTGGCAGTAACTATTTTCACAACGTTGGTAGTAACTGTATTCACGACGCTGGTAGTAACTCTATTCACAACGCTAGTAGTAACTCTATTCACAACGCTGGTAGTAACTCTATTCACAACGCTGGTCCTAACTCTATTAACAACGCTGGTAGTAACTCTATTCACAACTCTGATAGTAACACTATTCACAACGCTGGTAGTAACTCTATTCACAACGCAGGTAGCTACGTTATTCTCAACGCTGGCAGTAACTCTATTCACAACGTTGGTAGTAACTGTATTCACAACGCTGGTAGTAACTCTATTCACAACGCTGGTAGCGACTATTTCCTCAACGCTGGTAGTGACTCTATTCACAGCTCTATTCACAACGCTGGTCGCAACTCTATTCACAACGCTGGTAGTAACTCTATTCTCAATGCTGGCAGTAACTCTATTCACAACGTTGGTAGTAACTGTATTCACAACGCTTGGTAGTATCTCTATTCACAACGCTGGTAGCAACTCTATTCACAACGCAGGTAGCGAGTCTATTCACAACGCTGGTAGTGACTCTATTTACAACGCTGGTAGTAACTCTATTCACAATGCTGGTAGTAACTCTATTCAGAACGCTGGTAGTTACTCTATTCACATCGCTGGTAGTAACTCTTTTCACAACGCTGGGAGTAACTCTATTCACAACGCTGGTAGTTACTCTATTCACAACGCTGTGAGTAACTCTATTCACAAAGCTGGGAGTAACTCTATTCACAACGCTGGAAGTAACTCTATTCGCAACGCTGGTATTAACTGTATTCGCAACGCTGGTTGTAACTCTATTCACAACGCTAGTAGTAACTCTATTCACAACGCTGGTAGTGACTGCATTAACAACGCTGGTAGTAAAACTATTCACAACGCTGGTAGTAACTCCATTCACAATGCTGGTAGTAAATCTATTCACAACGCTGGTAGTAACCCTATTCACAACGCTGGAAGTAACTCTATTCACAACGCTGGTAGTAACTCTATTCACAACGCATGTAGTAACACTATTCACAACGCTGGTAGTATCTCTATACACAACGCTGGTAGTAACTCTATTCACAACGCTGGGAGTAACTCTATTCACAACGCTGGGAGCGCTCTATTCACAAGGCAGGTAGTAACTCTATTAACAACGCTGGAAGTAACACGATTCACAACGCTGGTAGTGACGCTATTCACAACGCTGGTAGTGAGACTATTCAGAACTCTGGAGTAACTCAATTCACAATGCTGGGAGTAACTCTATTCACAATGCTGGGAGTACTCTATTCACAAGGCTGGTAGTAACTCTATTCACAACGCTGCTAGTAACTCTATTCACAACGCTGGGAATAACTCAATTCACAACGCTGGGATTAACTCTATTCACAACGCTGCTAGTAACTCATTTCCAACGCTGGTCCTAACTCTATTAACAACGCTGGTAGTAACTCTATTCACAACTTTGGTAGTAACACTATTCACAACGCTGGTAGTAACTCTATTCACAGCGCTGGTAATAACTCTATTCACAACACTGGCAGTTACTCTATTCACAAAGCTGGGAATAACTCTATTCACAACGCTGGTAGCAACTCTATTCACAAGACTGGTAGTAACTCTATTCACAAATCTGGTAGTAACTCTATTCATAAGGCAGGTAGTAACTCTATTCACAACGCTGGTAGTAACTCTATTCACAACGCTGTTAGTAACTCTATTCACAACGCTGGTAGTAACTCTATTCACAAGGCTGGTCGTAACACTATTCACAACGCTGGTAGTATCTCTATTCACAACGCTGGGAGTAACTCTATTCACAACGCTGGTAGTAAATCTATTCACAACGCTGGTAGTAATTCTATTCACAACGCTGGAAGTAACTCTATTCACAACGCTGGTAGTAACTCTATTCACAACGCTGCTATTAACTCTATTAACAACGCTGGTAGTAACTCTATTCACAACGCTAGTAGTAACTCTATTCACAACGCTGGTAGTGACTCTATTCACAAAGCGGGTAGCAACTCTATTCACTACGATGTGAGTAACTCTATTCACAACGCTGGGAGTGCTCTATTCACAAGGCTGGTAGTAACACTATTCACAATGCTGGTAGTAACGCTATTCACAACGCTAGTAGTAACTCTATTCACAACGCTGGTGGTAACTCTATTCACACGCTCATAATAACACCATTCACAACGCTGGAAGAGACTGTATTAAGATTGCTGGTAGTAACACTATTCACAATGCTGGCAGTAACTCTATTCACAACGCTGGTAGTAAATCTATTAACAACGCTGGTAGTAACCCTATTCACAACGCTGGTAGTAACACTATTCACAACGCTGGTAGTAACTCTATTCACAACGCTGGTAGTAACACTATTCACAACGCTGGTTGTAACTCTATTCACAACGCTGGTAGTAACTCTATTCACACGCTGTTAGTAACTCCATTCACAACGCTGGTAGTGACTGTATTAACAACGCTGGTAGTAAAACTATTCACAACGCTGGTAGTAACTCCATTCACAACGCTGGTAGTAAAACTATTCACAACGCTGGTAGTAACCCTATTCACAACGCTGGTAGTAACTCTATTCACAACGCTGGTAGTAACTCTATTCACAACGCTGGTAGTAACACTATTCACAACGCTGGTAGTAACTCTATTCAGAACGCTGGTAGTAACTCTATTCACAATGCTGGGAGTAACTCTATTCACAACGCTGGGAGTGCTATATTCACAAGGCTGGTAGCAACTCTATTCACAACGCTGGTAGTAACTCTATTCATAACGCTGGTAGTAACTCTATTCACAACGCTGGTAGTAACTCTATTCATAAAGCTGGTAGTAACTCTATTCACAATGCTGGTAGTAACTCTATTCACAACGCTGGTAGTAACCCTATTCTCAACGCTGGCAGTAACTATTTTCACAACGTTGGTAGTAACTGTATTCACAACGCTGGTAGTAACTCTATTCACAAAGCTAGTAGTAACTCTATTCACAACGCTGGTAGTAACTCTATTCACACGCTGTTAGTAACTCCATTCACAACGCTGGTAGTGACTGTGTTAATAACGATGGTAGTAAAACTATTCACAACGCTGGTAGTAACTCCATTCACAACGCTGGTAGTAAATCTATTCACAACGCTGGTAGTAACTCTATTCACAACGCTGGTAGTAACTCTATTCACAACGCTGGTCCTAACTCTATTAACAACGCTGGTAGTAACTCTATTCACAACTCTGATAGTAACACTATTCACAACGCTGGTAGTAACTCTATTCACAACGCAGGTAGCTACGTTATTCTCAACGCTGGCAGTAACTCTATTCACAACGTTGGTAGTAACTGTATTCACAACGCTGGTAGTAACTCTATTCACAACGCTGGTAGCGACTATTTCCTCAACGCTGGTAGTGACTCTATTCACAGCTCTATTCACAACGCTGGTCGCAACTCTATTCACAACGCTGGTAGTAACTCTATTCTCAATGCTGGCAGTAACTCTATTCACAACGTTGGTAGTAACTGTATTCACAACGCTTGGTAGTATCTCTATTCACAACGCTGGTAGCAACTCTATTCACAACGCAGGTAGCGAGTCTATTCACAACGCTGGTAGTGACTCTATTTACAACGCTGGTAGTAACTCTATTCACAATGCTGGTAGTAACTCTATTCAGAACGCTGGTAGTTACTCTATTCACATCGCTGGTAGTAACTCTTTTCACAACGCTGGGAGTAACTCTATTCACAACGCTGGTAGTTACTCTATTCACAACGCTGTGAGTAACTCTATTCACAAAGCTGGGAGTAACTCTATTCACAACGCTGGAAGTAACTCTATTCGCAACGCTGGTATTAACTGTATTCGCAACGCTGGTTGTAACTCTATTAACAACGCTCGTAGTAATTCTATTCACAACGCTAGTAGTAACTCTATTCACAACGCTGGTAGTGACTGCATTAACAACGCTGGTAGTAAAACTATTCACAACGCTGGTAGTAACTCCATTCACAATGCTGGTAGTAAATCTATTCACAACGCTGGTAGTAACCCTATTCACAACGCTGGAAGTAACTCTATTCACAACGCTGGTAGTAACTCTATTCACAACGCATGTAGTAACACTATTCACAACGCTGGTAGTATCTCTATACACAACGCTGGTAGTAACTCTATTCACAACGCTGGGAGTAACTCTATTCACAACGCTGGGAGCGCTCTATTCACAAGGCAGGTAGTAACTCTATTAACAACGCTGGAAGTAACACGATTCACAACGCTGGTAGTGACGCTATTCACAACGCTGGTAGTGAGACTATTCAGAACTCTGGAGTAACTCAATTCACAATGCTGGGAGTAACTCTATTCACAATGCTGGGAGTACTCTATTCACAAGGCTGGTAGTAACTCTATTCACAACGCTGCTAGTAACTCTATTCACAACGCTGGGAATAACTCAATTCACAACGCTGGGATTAACTCTATTCACACCGCTGCTAGTAACTCATTTCCAACGCTGGTCCTAACTCTATTAACAACGCTGGTAGTAACTCTATTCACAACTTTGGTAGTAACACTATTCACAACGCTGGTAGTAACTCTATTCACAGCGCTGGTAATAACTCTATTCACAACACTGGCAGTTACTCTATTCACAAAGCTGGGAATAACTCTATTCACAACGCTGGTAGCAACTCTATTCACAAGACTGGTAGTAACTCTATTCACAAATCTGGTAGTAACTCTATTCATAAGGCAGGTAGTAACTCTATTCACAACGCTGGTAGTAACTCTATTCACAACGCTGTTAGTAACTCTATTCACAACGCTGGTAGTAACTCTATTCACAAGGCTGGTCGTAACACTATTCACAACGCTGGTAGTATCTCTATTCACAACGCTGGGAGTAATTCTATTCACAACGCTGGAAGTAACTCTATTCACAACGCTGGAAGTAACTCTATTCACAACGCTGGTAGTAACTCTATTCACAACGCTGGGAGTAACTCTATTCACAACGCTGGTAGTAACTCTATTCACAACGCTGGGAGTAACTCTATTCACAACGCTGGGAGTCACTCTATTCAAAACGCTGGGAGGAACTCTCTTCACAACGCTGGGAGTAACATCTATTCACAAAGCAGGGAGTATCTCTATTCACAACGCTGGGATTAACACTATTCACAACGCTGTTATTAACTCTATTCACAACGCTGGTAGTAACTGTATTCACAACGCTGGTCGTAACACTATCCACAACGCTGGTAGTAGCTCTATTCACAACGCTGTTAGTAACTCTATTCACAACGCTGTTATGAACTCTATTCATAACGCTGGCAGTAACTCTATTCACAACGCTGGTAGTTACGTTATTCTCAACGCTGGCAGTAACTCTATTCACAACGTGGGTAGTAACTGTATTCACAACACTGGTAGTAACTCTATTCACAACGCTGGTAGCGACTCTTTTCTCAACGCTGGTAGCGACTCTATTCACAACTCTATTCACAACGCTGGTCGCAACTCTATTTACAACGCTGGTAGTAACTCTATTCTCAATGCTGGCAGTAACTCTATTCACAACGTTGGTAGTAACTGTATTCACAACGCTTGGTAGTAACTCTATTCACAACGCTGGGAGTGCTCTATTCACAACGTTGGTAGTAACTCTATTCCCAACGCTGGGAGTAACTCAATTCACAACGCTGGGATTAACTCTATTCACAACTCTGGTAGTAACACTATTCACAACGCTGGTAGTAACTCTATTCACAACGCTGGTAATAACTCTATTCACAACACTGGTAGTAACTCTATTCACAAAGCTGGGAGTAACTCTATTCACAACGCTGGTAGCAACTCTATTCACAACGCTGGTAGTAAATCTATTCATAACGCTGGTAGTAACTCTATTCACAACACTGGTAGTAACACTATTCACAACGCTGGTAGTAACCCTATTATCAACGCTGGCAGTAACTCTATTCACAACGTTGGTAGTAACTGTATTCATAACGCTGGTAGTAACTCCATTCACAACGCTGTTAGTATCTCTATTGACAACGCTCGTAGTGACTCTATTCACATCGCTGGTAGCGACTCTATTCACAACGCTGGCAGCGAGTCTATTCACAACGCTGGCAGCGACTCTATTCACAACGCTGGCAGCGACTCTATTCGCAACACTTGGAGTAACTCTATTCACAGCGCTGGTAGTGACTCTATTCACAACGCTGGTATTAACTGTATTCACAACGCTGTTAGTTACTCTATTCACAACGCTGGTAGCGACTCTATTCACAACGCTGGTAGCGACTCTATTCACAACGCTGGTAGGGAGTCTATTCACAACGCTGGTAGGGACTCTATTCACAACGCTGGTAGCGACTCTATTCACAACGCTGGTAGTAACTCTATTCACAACGCTGTGAGTAACTCTATTCACAACGCTGGTAGTAACACTATTCACAACGCTGGGAGTAACTCTATTCACAAAGCTGGGAGTAACTCTATTCACAACGCTGGTAGTAACTCTATTCGCAATGCTGGTAGTAACTCTATTAACAACGCTGGAAGCAACTCGATTCACAACGCTGGTAGTGACGCTATTCACAACGCTGGTAGTGAGGCTATTCAGAACTCTGGGAGTAACTCTATTCACAATGCTGGGAGTAACTCTATTCACAATGCTGGGAGTACTCTATTCGCAAGGCTGGTAGTAACTCTATTCACAACGCTGCTAGTAACTCTATTCACAACGCTGGGAATAACTCAATTCACAACGCTGGGATTAACTCTATTCACAACGCTGCTAGTAACTCATTTCCAACGCTGGTCCTAACTCTATTAACAACGCTGGGAGTATCTCTATTCACAACTTTGGTAGTAACACTATTCACAACGCTGGTAGCGAGTCTATTCACAAGGCTGGTAGCGACTCTATTCACAACGCTGGTAGTGACTCTATTTACAACGCTGGTAGTAACTCTATTCACAACGGTGGTAGTAACTCTATTCAGTACGCTGGTAGTAACTCTATTCACATCGCTGGTAGTAACTCTTTTCACAACGCTGGGAGTAACTCTATTCACAACGCTGGTAGTTACTCTATTCACAACGCTGTGAGTAACTCTATTCACAAAGCTGGGAGTAACTCTTTTCACAACGCTGGTAGTAACTCTATTCGCAACGCTGGTATTAACTGTGTTCGCAACGCTGGTTGTAACTCTATTAACAACGCTGGTAGTAACTCTATTCACAACGCTGGGAGTGCTCTGTTCACAAGGCTGGTAGTAACACTATTAACAACGCTGGTAGTAACTCTATTCACAACGCTAGTAGTAACTCTATTCACAACGCTGGTAGTAACTCTATTCACACGCTGGTAATAACTCCATTCACAACGCTGGTAGTGACTGCATTAACAACGCTGGTAGTAACACTATTCACAACGCTGGCAGTAACTCTATTCACAACGCTGGTAGTAACTCTATTCACAACGCTGGTAGTAACTCTATTCACAACGCTGGAAGTAACACTATTCACAACGCTAGTAGTAACTCTATTCACAACGCTGGTAGTAACTCTTTTCACACGCTGCTAGTAACTCCATTCACAACGCTGGTAGTGACTGTATTAATAACGCTGGTAGTAAAACTATTCACAACGCTGGTAGTAACTCCATTCACAACGCTGGTAGTAAATCTATTCACAACGCTGGTAGTAACTCTATTCACAACGCTGGTAGTAACTCTATTCACAACGCTGGTAGTAACACTATTCACAACGCTGGTAGTAACACTATTCACAACGCTGGTAGTAACTCTATTCACAACGCTGGGAGTAACTCTATTCACAACGCTGGGAGTGCTCTATTCACAAGGCTGGTAGAAACTCTATTCACAACGCTGGGAGTAACTTAATTCACAACGCTGGGATAAACTCTATTCACAACGCTGGTAGTAACTCTATTCACAACGCTGGTCCTAACTCTATTAACAACGCTGTTAGTAACTCTATTCACAACTCTGGTAGTAACACTATTCACAACGCAGTTAGTAACTCTATTCACAACGCTGGTAATAACTCTATTCACAACACTGGAAGTAACTCTATTCACAAAGCTGGTAGCAACTCTATTCACAACACTGGTAGTAACTCTAATCATAACGCTGGTAGTAACTCTATTCACAACGCTGGTAGTAACTCTATTCATAACCCTGGTAGTAACTCCATTCATAACGCTAGTAGTAACTCTATTCACAACGCTGGTAGTAACCCTATTCTCAACGCTGGCAGTAACTATTTTCACAACGTTGGTAGTAACTGTATTCACGACGCTGGTAGTAACTCTATTCACAACGCTAGTAGTAACTCTATTCACAACGCTGGTAGTAACTCTATTCACAACGCTGGTCCTAACTCTATTAACAACGCTGGTAGTAACTCTATTCACAACTCTGATAGTAACACTATTCACAACGCTGGTAGTAACTCTATTCACAACGCAGGTAGCTACGTTATTCTCAACGCTGGCAGTAACTCTATTCACAACGTTGGTAGTAACTGTATTCACAACGCTGGTAGTAACTCTATTCACAACGCTGGTAGCGACTATTTCCTCAACGCTGGTAGTGACTCTATTCACAGCTCTATTCACAACGCTGGTCGCAACTCTATTCACAACGCTGGTAGTAACTCTATTCTCAATGCTGGCAGTAACTCTATTCACAACGTTGGTAGTAACTGTATTCACAACGCTTGGTAGTATCTCTATTCACAACGCTGGTAGCAACTCTATTCACAACGCAGGTAGCGAGTCTATTCACAACGCTGGTAGTGACTCTATTTACAACGCTGGTAGTAACTCTATTCACAATGCTGGTAGTAACTCTATTCAGAACGCTGGTAGTTACTCTATTCACATCGCTGGTAGTAACTCTTTTCACAACGCTGGGAGTAACTCTATTCACAACGCTGGTAGTTACTCTATTCACAACGCTGTGAGTAACTCTATTCACAAAGCTGGGAGTAACTCTATTCACAACGCTGGAAGTAACTCTATTCGCAACGCTGGTATTAACTGTATTCGCAACGCTGGTTGTAACTCTATTAACAACGCTCGTAGTAATTCTATTCACAACGCTAGTAGTAACTCTATTCACAACGCTGGTAGTAACTCTATTCACAACGCATGTAGTAACACTATTCACAACGCTGGTAGTATCTCTATACACAACGCTGGTAGTAACTCTATTCACAACGCTGGGAGTAACTCTATTCACAACGCTGGGAGCGCTCTATTCACAAGGCAGGTAGTAACTCTATTAACAACGCTGGAAGTAACACGATTCACAACGCTGGTAGTGACGCTATTCACAACGCTGGTAGTGAGACTATTCAGAACTCTGGAGTAACTCAATTCACAATGCTGGGAGTAACTCTATTCACAATGCTGGGAGTACTCTATTCACAAGGCTGGTAGTAACTCTATTCACAACGCTGCTAGTAACTCTAATCACAACGCTGGGAATAACTCAATTCACAACGCTGGGATTAACTCTATTCACAACGCTGCTAGTAACTCATTTCCAACGCTGGTCCTAACTCTATTAACAACGCTGGTAGTAACTCTATTCACAACTTTGGTAGTAACACTATTCACAACGCTGGTAGTAACTCTATTCACAGCGCTGGTAATAACTCTATTCACAACACTGGCAGTTACTCTATTCACAAAGCTGGGAATAACTCTATTCACAACGCTGGTAGCAACTCTATTCACAAGACTGGTAGTAACTCTATTCACAAATCTGGTAGTAACTCTATTCATAAGGCAGGTAGTAACTCTATTCACAACGCTGGTAGTAACTCTATTCACAACGCTGTTAGTAACTCTATTCACAACGCTGGTAGTAACTCTATTCACAAGGCTGGTCGTAACACTATTCACAACGCTGGTAGTATCTCTATTCACAACGCTGGGAGTAACTCTATTCACAACGCTGGTAGTAAATCTATTCACAACGCTGGTAGTAATTCTATTCACAACGCTGGAAGTAACTCTATTCACAACGCTGGTAGTAACTCTATTCACAACGCTGGGAGTAACTCTATTCACAACGCTGGTAGTAACTCTATTCACAACGCTGGTAGTAACTCTATTCACCACGCTGGTAGTAACTCTATTCACAACGCTGGGAGTAACTCTATTCACAACGCTGGGAGTCACTCTATTCAAAACGCTGGGAGGAACTCTCTTCACAACGCTGGGAGTAACATCTATTCACAAAGCAGGGAGTATCTCTATTCACAACGCTGGGAGTAACACTATTCACAACGCTGTTATTAACTCTATTCACAACGCTGGTAGTAACTGTATTCACAACGCTGGTCGTAACACTATCCACAACGCTGGTAGTAGCTCTATTCACAACGCTGTTAGTAACTCTATTCACAACGCTGTTATGAACTCTATTCATAACGCTGGCAGTAACTCTATTCACAACGCTGGTAGTTACGTTATTCTCAACGCTGGCAGTAACTCTATTCACAACGTTGGTAGTAACTGTATTCACAACACTGGTAGTAACTCTATTCACAACGCTGGTAGCGACTCTTTTCTCAACGCTGGTAGCGACTCTATTCACAACTCTATTCACAACGCTGGTCGCAACTCTATTTACAACGCTGGCAGTAACTCTATTCACAACGCTGGTAGTAACTGTATTCACAACGCTGGTCGTAACACTATCCACAACGCTGGTAGTAGCTCTATTCACAACGCTGTTAGTAACTCTATTCACAACGCTGTTATGAACTCTATTCACAACGTTGGTAGTAACTGTATTCACAACGCTTGGTAGTAACTCTATTCACAACGCTGGGAGTGCTCTATTCACAACGTTGGTAGTAACTCTATTCCCAACGCTGGGAGTAACTCAATTCACAACGCTGGGATTAACTCGATTCACAACTCTGGTAGTAACACTATTCACAACGCTGGTAGTAACTCTATTCACAACGCTGGTAATAACTCTATTCACAACACTGGTAGTAACTCTATTCACAAAGCTGGGAGTAACTCTATTCACAACGCTGGTAGCAACTCTATTCACAACGCTGGTAGTAAATCTATTCATAACGCTGGTAGTAACTCTATTCACAACACTGGTAGTAACACTATTCACAACGCTGGTAGTAACCCTATTATCAACGCTGGCAGTAACTCTATTCACAACGTTGGTAGTAACTGTATTCATAACGCTGGTAGTAACTCCATTCACAACGCTGTTAGTATCTCTATTGACAACGCTCGTAGTGACTCTATTCACATCGCTGGTAGCGACTCTATTCACAACGCTGGCAGCGAGTCTATTCACAACGCTGGCAGCGACTCTATTCACAACGCTGGCAGCGACTCTATTCGCAACACTTGGAGTAACTCTATTCACAGCGCTGGTAGTGACTCTATTCACAACGCTGGTATTAACTGTATTCACAACGCTGTTAGTTACTCTATTCACAACGCTGGTAGCGACTCTATTCACAACGCTGGTAGCGACTCTATTCACAACGCTGGTAGGGACTCTATTCACAACGCTGGTAGGGACTCTATTCACAACGCTGGTAGCGACTCTATTCACAACGCTGGTAGTAACTCTATTCACAACGCTGTGAGTAACTCTATTCACAACGCTGGTAGTAACACTATTCACAACGCTGGGAGTAACTCTATTCACAAAGCTGGGAGTAACTCTATTCACAACGCTGGTAGTAACTCTATTCGCAACGCTGGTAGTAACTCTATTAACAACGCTGGAAGCAACTCGATTCACAACGCTGGTAGTGACGCTATTCACAACGCTGGTAGTGAGGCTATTCAGAACTCTGGGAGTAACTCTATTCACAATGCTGGGAGTAACTCTATTCACAATGCTGGGAGTACTCTATTCGCAAGGCTGGTAGTAACTCTATTCACAACGCTGCTAGTAACTCTATTCACAACGCTGGGAATAACTCAATTCACAACGCTGGGATTAACTCTATTCACAACGCTGCTAGTAACTCATTTCCAACGCTGGTCCTAACTCTATTAACAACGCTGGGAGTATCTCTATTCACAACTTTGGTAGTAACACTATTCACAACGCTGGTAGCGAGTCTATTCACAAGGCTGGTAGCGACTCTATTCACAACGCTGGTGTGACTCTATTTACAACGCTGGTAGTAACTCTATTCACAACGGTGGTAGTAACTCTATTCAGTACGCTGGTAGTAACTCTATTCACATCGCTGGTAGTAACTCTTTTCACAACGCTGGGAGTAACTCTATTCACAACGCTGGTAGTTACTCTATTCACAACGCTGTGAGTAACTCTATTCACAAAGCTGGGAGTAACTCTTTTCACAACGCTGGTAGTAACTCTATTCGCAACGCTGGTATTAACTGTGTTCGCAACGCTGGTTGTAACTCTATTAACAACGCTGGTAGTCACTCTATTCACAACGGTAGTAGTAACTCTATTCACAACGCTGGTAGTGACTCTATTCACAACGCGGGTAGTAACTCTATTCACAACGCTGTGAGTAACTCTATTCACAACGCTGGGAGTGCTCTGTTCACAAGGCTGGTAGTAACACTATTAACAACGCTGGTAGTAACTCTATTCACAACGCTAGTAGTAACTCTATTCACAACGCTGGTAGTAACTCTATTCACACGCTGGTAATAACTCCATTCACAACGCTGGGAGTGACTGCATTAACAACGCTGGTAGTAACACTATTCACAACGCTGGCAGTAACTCTATTCACAACGCTGGTAGTAACTCTATTCACAACGCTGGTAGTAACTCTATTCACAACGCTGGAAGTAACACTATTCACAACGCTAGTAGTAACTCTATTCACAACGCTGGTAGTAACTCTTTTCACACGCTGCTAGTAACTCCATTCACAACGCTGGTAGTGACTGTATTAATAACGCTGGTAGTAAAACTATTCACAACGCTGGTAGTAACTCCATTCACAACGCTGGTAGTAAATCTATTCACAACGCTGGTAGTAACTCTATTCACAACGCTGGTAGTAACTCTATTCACAACGCTGGTAGTAACTCTATTCACAACGCTGGTAGTAACACTATTCACAACGCTGGTAGTAACTCTATTCACAACGCTGGTAGTAACTCTATTCACAACGCTGGGAGTAACTCTATTCACAACGCTGGGAGTGCTCTATTCACAAGGCTGGTAGAAACTCTATTCACAACGCTGGGAGCAACTTAATTCACAACGCTGGGATAAACTCTATTCACAACGCTGGTAGTAACTCTATTCACAACGCTGGTCCTAACTCTATTAACAACGCTGTTAGTAACTCTATTCACAACTCTGGTAGTAACACTATTCACAACGCAGTTAGTAACTCTATTCACAACGCTGGTAATAACTCTATTCACAACACTGGAAGTAACTCTATTCACAAAGCTGGTAGCAACTCTATTCACAACACTGGTAGTAACTCTAATCATAACGCTGGTAGTAACTCTATTCACAACGCTGGTAGTAACTCTATTCATAACCCTGGTAGTAACTCCATTCATAACGCTAGTAGTAACTCTATTCACAACGCTGGTAGTAACCCTATTCTCAACGCTGGCAGTAACTATTTTCACAACGTTGGTAGTAACTGTATTCACGACGCTGGTAGTAACTCTATTCACAACGCTAGTAGTAACTCTATTCACAACGCTGGGAGTAACTCCATTCACAACGCTGGGAGCGCTCTATTCACAACGTTGGTAGTAACTCTATTCACAACGCTGGGAGTAACTCAATTCACAACGCTGGGATTAACTCTATTCACAACTCTGGTAGTAACACTATTCACAACGCTGGTAGTAACTCTATTCACAACGCTGGTAATAACTCTATTCACAACACTGGTAGTAACTCTATTCACAAAGCTGGGAGTAACTCTATTCACAACGCTGGTAGCAACTCTATTCACAACGCTGGTAGTAACTCTATTCATAACGATGGTAGTAACTCTATTCACAACACTGGTAGTAACTCTATTCACAACGCTGGTAGTAACCCTATTATCAACGCTGGCAGTAACTCTATTCACAACGTTGGTAGTAACTGTATTCATAACGCTGGTAGTAACTCCATTCACAACGCTGTTAGTATCTCTATTGACAACGCTGGTAGTGACTCTATTCACAACGCTGGTAGCGACTCTATTCACAACGCTGGCAGCGAGTCTATTCACAACGCTGGCAGCGACTCTATTCACAACGCTCGCAGCGACTCTATTCGCAACACTTGGAGTAACTCTATTCACAGCGCTGGTAGTGACTCTATTCACAACACTGGTATTAACTGTATTCACAACGCTGTTAGTTACTCTATTCACAACGCTGGTAGCGACTCTATTCACAACACTGGTAGCGACTCTATTCACAACGCTGGTAGGGACTCTATTCACAACGCTGGTAGGGACTCTATTCACAAAGCTGGGAGCGACTCTATTCACAACGCTGGTAGTAACTCTATTCATAACGCTGGTAGTAACTCTATTCACAACACTGGTAGTAACTCTATTCACAACGCTGGTAGTAACCCTATTATCAACGCTGGCAGTAACTCTATTCACAACGTTGGTAGTAACTGTATTCATAACGCTGGTAGTAACTCCATTCACAAAACTGTTAGTATCTCTATTGACAACGCTGGTAGTGACTCTATTCACAACGCTGGCAGCGAGTCTATTCACAACGCTGGCAGCGACTCTATTCACAACGCTGGCAGCGACTCTATTCGCAACACTTGGAGTAACTCTATTCACAGCGCTGGTAGTGACTCTATTCACAACACTGGTATTAACTGTATTCACAACGCTGTTAGTTACTCTATTCACAACGCTGGTAGCGACTCTATTCACAACACTGGTAGCGACTCTATTCACAACGCTGGTAGGGACTCTATTCACAACGCTGGTAGGGACTCTATTCACAAAGCTGGTAGCGACTCTATTCACAACGCTGGTAGTAACTCTATTCACAACGCTGTGAGTAACTCTATTCACAACGCTGGTAGTAACACTATCCACAACGCTGGGAGTAACTCTATTCACAAAGCTGGGAGTAACTCTATTCACAACGCTGTTAGTAACTCTATTCACAACGCTGGTAGTAACTCTATTCACAACTCTGGTCGTAACACTATTCAGAACGCTGGTAGTAACTCTATTCACAACGCTGGAAGTAACTCTATTCACAACGCTGGTCGTAACACTATTCAGAACGCTGGTAGTCCTCTACTCACAACGCTGGTAGAAACTCTATTAACACGCTGGTAGTAACTCTATTCACAACGCTGGTAGTGACTCTATTCACAACACTGGTAGTAACAGTATTCACAACGCTGGTAGTAACTCTATTCACAACGATGGTAGTAACCCTATTCACAACGCTGGTAAAACTCTATTCACAACGCTGGTAGTAACTCTATTCACAACACTGTTAGTAACTCTATTCACAACGCTGGTAGTAACTGTATTCACAACGCTGGTAGTAACTCTATTCATAACGCTGGTAATAACTCTATTCACAACACTGGTAGTAACTCTATTCACAAAGCTGGGAGTAACTCTATTCACAACGCTGGTAGCAACTCTATTCACAACGCTGGTAGTAACTCTATTCATAACGCTGGTAGGAACTCTACTCACAACACTGGTAGTAACTCTATTCACAACGCTGGTAGTAACCCTATTCTCAACGCTGGCAGTAACTCTATTCACAACGTTGGTAGTAGCTGTATTCATAACGCTGGTAGTAACTCCATTCACAACGCTGTTAGTATCTCTATTGACAACGCTGGTAATGACTCTATTCACAACGCTGGTAGCGACTCTATTCACAACGCTGGCAGCGAGTCTATTCACAACGCTGGCAGCGACTCTTTTCACAACGCTGGCAGCGACTCTATTCGCAACACTTGGAGTAACTCTATTCACAGCGCTGGTAGTGACTCTATTCACAACGCTGGTATTAACTGTATTCACAACGCTGTTAGTTACTCTATTCACAACGCTGGTAGCGACTCTATTCACAACGCTGGCAGCGACTCTATTCACAACGCTGGTAGCGACTCTATTCACAACGCTGGTAGGGACTCTATTCACAATGCTGGGAGTACTCTATTCACAAGGCTGGTAGTAACTCTATTCACAACGCTGCTAGTAACTCTATTCACAACGCTGGGAATAACTCAATTCACAAAGCTGGGATTAACTCTATTCACAACGCTGCTAGTAACTCATTTCCAACGCTGGTCCTAAGTCTATTAACAACGCTGGTAGTAACTCTATTCACAACTTTGGTAGTAACACTATTCACAACGCTGGTAGTAACTCTATTTACAGCGCTGGTAATAACTCTATTCACAACACTGGTAGTTACTCTATTCACAAAGCTGGGAGTAACTCTATTCACAACGCTGGTAGCAACTCTATTCACAAGACTGGTAGTAACTCTATTCACAAATCTGGTAGTCACTCTATTCATAAGGCAGGTAGTAACTCTATTCACAACGGTGGTAGTAACTCTATTCACAACGCTGTTAGTAACTCTATTCACAACGCTGGTACTAACTCTATTCACAAGGCTGTTCGTAACACTATTCACAACGCTGGTAGTATCTCTATTCACAACGCTGGTAGTAACTCTATTCACAACGCTGGGAGTGACTCTATTCACAACGCTGGTATTAATTCTATTCACAACGCTGGTAGCAACTCTATTCACAACGCTGGTAGTAACTCTATTCATAACGTTGGTAGTAACTCTATTCACAACGCTGGTAGTAACTCTATTCACAACGCTGGTAGTAACCCTATTCTCAACGCTGGCAGTAACTATTTTCACAACGTTGGTAGTAACTGTATTCACAACGCTGGTAGTAACTCTATTCACAATGCTAGTAGTAACTCTTTTCACAACGCTGGTAGTGGCTCTATTCACAACGCAGCGAGTAACTCTATTCACAACGCTGGGAGTGCTCTATTCACAACGCTGGTAGTAACTCTATTCACAACGCTGGGAGTAACTCAATTCACAACGCTGGGATTAACTCTATTCACAACTCTGGTAGTAACACTATTCACAACGCTGGTAGTAACTCTATTCACAACGCTGGTAATAACTCTATTCACAACACTGGTAGTAACTCTATTCACAATGCTGGGAGTAACTCTATTCACAACGCTGGTAGCAACTCTATTCACAACGCTGGTAGTAACTCTATTCACAACGCTGGAAGTAACCCTATTCTCAACGCTGGCAGTAACTCTATTCACAACGTTGGTAGTAACTGTATTCATAACGCTGGTAGTAAGTCCATTCACAACGCTGTTAGAATCTCTATTGACAACGCTGGTAGTGACTCTATTCACAACGCTGGTAGCGACTCTATTCACAACGCTGGCAGCGAGTCTATTCACAACGCTAGCAGCGACTCTATTCACAACTCGGCAGCGACTCTATTCGCAACACTTGGAGTAACTCTATTCACAGCGCTGGTAGTGACTCTATTCACAACGCTGGTATTAACTGTATTCACAACGCTGTTAGTTACTCTATTCACAACGCTGGTAGCGACTCTATTCACAACGCTGGAAGCGACTCTATTCACAACGCTGGTAGGGACTCTATTCACAACGCTGGTAGGGACTCTATTCACAACGCTGGGAGCGATTCTATTCACAACGCTGGTAGCGACTCTGTACAGAAAGCTGGTAGTGACTCTATTCACAACGCTGGGAGTGACTCTATTCACAACGCTGGTAGCGACTCTATTCACAACGCTGGCAGCGACTCTATTCACAACGCTGGTAGCGACTCTTTTCACAACGCTGGTAGTAACTCTATTCACAACGCTGTGAGTAACTCTATTCACAACGCTGGTAGTAACACTATTCACAACGCTGGGAGTAACTCTATTCACAAATCTGGGAGTAACTCTATTCACAACGCTGGTAGTAACTCTATTCGCAACGCTGGTAGTAACTCTATTAACAACGCTGGTAGTAACTCTATTAACAACGCTGGAAGTAACTCGATTCACAACGCTGGTAGTGACTCTATTCACAACGCTGGTAGTGAGACTATTCACAACTCTGGGAGTAACTCTATTCACAATGCTGGGAGTAACTCTATTCACAATGCTGGGAGTACTCTATTCACAAGGCTGGTAGTAACTCTATTCACAACGCTGCTAGTAACTCTATTCACAACGCTGGGAATAACTCAATTCACAACGCTGGGATTAACTTTATTCACAACGCTGCTAGTAACTCATTTCCAACGCTGGTAGTAACTCTTGTCACAAGGCTGGTCGTAATAATATTCACAACGCTGGTAGTAACTCTATTCACAACGCTGGTAGTAACTCTATTCACAACGCTGGTAGTGACTCTATTCACAACGCTGGCAGTAATTCTATTCACAACGCTGGAAGTAACTCTATTCACAACGCTGGTAGTAACTCTATTCACAACGCTGGGAGTAACTCTATTCACAACGCTGGGAGTCACTCTATTCAATACGCTGGGAGGAACTCTCTTCACAACGCTGGGAGTAACATCTATTCACAACGCAGGGAGTAACTCTATTCACAACACTGGGAGTAACACTATTCACAACGCTGTTATTAACTCTATTCACAACGCTGGTAGTAACTGTATTCACAACGCAGGTCGTAACACTATCCACAACGCTGGTAGTAACTCTATTCACAACGCTGGTAGTAACTCTATTCACAACGCTGGTAGTAACTCTATTCACAACGCTGGTCGTAACACTATTCAGAACGCTGGTAGTAACTCTATTCACAACGCTGGAAGTAACTCTATTCACAACGCTGGTCGTAACACTATTCAGAACGCTGGTAGTCCTCTACTCACAACGCTGGTAGAAACTCTATTAACATGCTGGTAGTAACTCTATTCACAACGCTGGTAGTGACTCTATTCACAACACTGGTAGTAACACTATTCACAACGCTGTTAGTAACTCTATTCACAACGATGGTAGTAACCATATTCACAACGCTGGTAAAACTCTATTCACAAGGCTGGTAGTAACTCTATTCACAAAACTGGTAGTAACTCTATTCACAACGCAGGTACTAATACTATTCACAACGCTGGTAGTAACTCTATTCACAACACTGGTAGTAACTCTATTCACAACGCTGGTAGTAACTGTATTCACAACGCTGGTAGTAACTCTATTCACAACGCTGGGAGTAACTCTATTCACAACGCTGTGAGTAACTCTATTCACAACGCTGGGAGTAACTGTATTCACAACGCTGGGAGTAACTCTATTCACAACGCTGGTAGTAACTCTATTCACACGCTGGCAATAACTCCATTCACAATGCTGGTAGTGACTGTTTTAACAACGCTGGTAGTAACACTATTCACAATGCTGGCAGTAACTCTATTCACAACGCTGGTAGTAAATCTATTCACAACGCTGGTAGTAACCCTATTCACAACGCTGGTAGTAACTCTATTCACAACGCTGGTAGTAACTCTATTCACAACGCTGGTAGTAACACTATTCACAACGCTGGTTGTAACTCTATTCACAACTCTGGTAGTAACTCTATTCACACGCTGTTAGTAACTCCATTCACAACGCTGGTAGTGACTGTATTAACAACGCTGGTAGTAAAACTATTCACAACGCTGGTAGTAACTCTATTCACAACGCTGGTAGTAACTCTATTCACAACGCTGGGAGTAACTCTATTCACAACGCTGGGAGTGCTCTATTCACAAGGCTGGTAGCAACTCTATTCACAACGCTGGTAGTAACTCTATTCATAACGCTGGTAGTAACTCTATTCACAACGCTGGGAGTCACTCTATTCAAAACGCTGGGAGGAACTCTCTTCACAACGCTGGGAGTAACATCTATTCACAACGCAGGGAGTAACTCTATACACAACGCTGGGAGTAACACTATTCACAACGCTGTTATTAACTCTATTCACAACGCTGGTAGTAACTATATTCACAACGCTGGTCGTAAAGCTATCCAAAACGCTGGTAGTAACACTATTCACAACGCTGGTAGTAACTCTATTCACAATGCTGTTAGTAACTCTATTCACAACGCTGTTATGAACTCTATTCACAACGCTGGTAGCGACTCTTTTCTCAACGCTGGTAGCGACTCTATTCACAACTCTATTCACAACTCTATTCACAACGCTATTCGCAACTCTATTCACAACGCTGGTAGTAACTCTATTCTCAATGCTGGCAGTAACTCTATTCACAACGTTGGTAGTAACTGTATTCACAACGCTTGGTAGTAACTCCTTTCACAACGCTGGGAGCGACTCTATTCACAATGCTGGTAGCGAGTCTATTCACAAGGCTGGTAGCGACTCTATTCACAACGCTGGTAGTGACTCTATTTACAACGCTGGTAGTAACTCTATTCACAACGGTGGTAGTAATTCTATTCAGTACGCAGGTAGTAACTCTATTCACATCGCTGGTAGTAACTCTTTTCACAACGCTGGGAGTAACTCTATTCACAACGCTGGTAGATACTCTATTCACAACGCTGTGAGTAACTCTATTCACAAAGCTGGGAGTAACTCTTTTCACAACGCTGGTAGTAACTCTATTCGCAACGCTGGTATTAACTGTATTCGCAACCCTGGTTGTAACTCTATTAACAACGCTGGTAGTAACTCTATTCACAACGCTAGTAGTAACTCTATTCACAACGCTGGTAGTGACTCTATTCACAACGCGGGTAGTAACTCTATTCACAACGCTGTGAGTAACACTATTCACAACGCTGGGAGTGCTCTATTCACAAGGCTGGTAGTAACACTATTAACAACGCTGGTAGTAACTCTATTCACAACGCTAGTAGTAACTCTATTCACAACGCTGGTAGTAACTCTATTCACACGCTGGCAATAACTCCATTCACAACGCTGGTAGTGACTGTATTAACAACGCTGGTAGTAACACTATTCACAATGCTGGTAGTAACTCTATTAACAACGCTGGTAGTAACTCTATTAACAACGCTGGAAGTAACTCGATTCACAACGCTAGTAGTGACGCTATTCACAACGCTGGTAGTGAGGCTATTCAGAACTCTGGGAGTAACTCTATTCACAATGCTGGGAGTAACTCTATTCACAATGCTGGGAGTACTCTATTCACAAGGCAGGTAGTAACTCTATTCACAACGCTGCTAGTAACTCTATTCACAACGCTGGGAATAACTCAATTCACAACGCTGGGATTAACTCTATTCACAACGCTGCTAGTAACTCATTTCCAACGCTGGTCCTAAGTCTATTAACAACGCTGGTAGTAACTCTATTCACAACTTTGGTAGTAACACTATTCACAACGCTGGTAGTAACTCTATTTACAGCGTTGGTAATAACTCTATTCACAACACTGGTAGTTACTCCATTCACAAAGCTGGGAGTAACTCTATTCACAATGCTGGTAGCAACTCTATTCACAAGACTGGTAGTAACTCTATTCACAAATCTGGTAGTCACTCTATTCATAAGGCAGGTAGTAACTCTATTCACAACGCTGGTAGTAACTCTATTCACAACGCTGTTAGTAACTCTATTCACAACGCTGGTACTAACTCTATTCACAAGGCTGGTCGTAACACTATTCACAACGCTGGTAGTATCTCTATTCACAACGCTGGTAGTAACTCTATACACAACGCTGGGAGTGACTCTATTCACAACGCTGGTATTAATTCTATTCACAACGCTGGAAGTAACTCTATTCACAACGCTGGTAGTAACTCTATTCACCACGCTGGTAGTAACTCTATTCACAACGCTGGGAGTAACTCTATTCACAACGCTGGGAGTCACTCTATTCAAAACGCTGGGAGGAACTCTCTTCACAACGCTGGGAGTAACATCTATTCACAACGCAGGGAGTAACTCTATACACAACGCTGGGAGTAACACTATTCACAACGCTGTTATTAACTCTATTCACAACGCTGGTAGTAACTATATTCACAACGCTGGTCGTAAAGCTATCCAAAACGCTGGTAGTAACACTATTCACAACGCTGGTAGTAACTCTATTCACAATGCTGTTAGTAACTCTATTCACAACGCTGTTATGAACTCTATTCACAACGCTGGTAGCGACTCTTTTCTCAACGCTGGTAGCGACTCTATTCACAACTCTATTCACAACTCTATTCACAACGCTATTCGCAACTCTATTCACAACGCTGGTAGTAACTCTATTCTCAATGCTGGCAGTAACTCTATTCACAACGTTGGTAGTAACTGTATTCACAACGCTTGGTAGTAACTCTATTCACAACGCTGGGAGCGACTCTATTCACAATGCTGGTAGCGAGTCTATTCACAAGGCTGGTAGCGACTCTATTCACAACGCTTGTAGTGACTCTATTTACAACGCTGGTAGTAACTCTATTCACAACGGTGGTAGTAACTCTATTCAGTACGCTGGTAGTAACTCTATTCACATCGCTGGTAGTAACTCTTTTCACAACGCTGGGAGTAACTCTATTCACAACGCTGGTAGATACTCTATTCACAATGCTGTGAGTAACTCTATTCACAAAGCTGGGAGTAACTCTTTTCACAACGCTGGTAGTAACTCTATTCGCAACGCTGGTATTAACTGTATTCGCAACGCTGGTTGTAACTCTATTAACAACGCTGCTAGTAACTCTATTCACAACGCTAGTAGTAACTCTATTCACAACGCTGGTAGTGACTCTATTCACAACGCGGGTAGTAACTCTATTCACAACGCTGTGAGTAACTCTATTCACAACGCTGGGAGTGCTCTATTCACAAGGCTGGTAGTAACACTATTAACAACGCTGGTAGTAACTCTATTCACAACGCTAGTAGTAACTCTATTCACAACGCTGGTAGTAACTCTATTCACACGCTGGCAATAACTCCATTCACAACGCTGGTAGTGACTGTATTAACAACGCTGGTAGTAACACTATTCACAATGCTGGCAGTAACTCTATTCACAACGCTGGTATTAAATCTATTCACAACGCTGGTAGTAACCCTATTCACAACGCTGGTAGTAACTCTATTCACAACGCTGGTAGTAACTCTATTCACAACGCTGGTAGTAACACAATTCACAACGCTGGTTGTAACTCTATTCACAACGCTGGTAGTAACTCTATTCACACGCTGTAAGTAACTCCATTCACAACGCTGGTAGTAACTGTATTAACAACGCTGGTAGAAAAACTATTCACAACACAGGTAGTAACTCCATTCACAACGCTGGTAGTAAAACTATTCACAACGCTGGTAGTAACTCTATTCACAACGCTGGTAGTAACTCTATTCACAACGCTGGTAGTAACACTATTCACAACGCTGGTAGTAACTCTATTCAGAACGCTGGTAGTAACTCTATTCACAACGCTGGGAGTAACTCTATTCACAACGCTGGGAGTGCTCTATTCACAAGGCTGGTAGCAACTCTATTCACAACGCTGGTAGTAACTCTATTCACAACGCTGGTAGTAACTCTATTCACAACGCTGGTAGTAACTCTATTCATAACGCTGGTAGTAACTCTATTCTCAATGCTGGCAGTAACTCTATTCACAACGTTGGTAGTAACTTTATTCACAACGCTTGGTAGTAACTCTATTCACAACGGTGGGAGCGACTCTATTCACAATGCTGGTAGCGAGTCTCTTCACAAGGCTGGTAGCGACTCTATTCACAACGCTGGGAGTGACTCTATTTACAACGCTGGTAGTAACTCTATTCACAACGGTGGTAGTAACTCTATTCAGTACGCTGGTAGTAACTCTATTCACATCGCTGGTAGTAACTCTTTTCACAACGCTGGGAGTAACTCTATTCACAACGCTGGTAGATACTCTATTCACAACGCTGTGAGTAACTCTATTCACAAAGTTGGGAGTAACTCTTTTCACAACGCTGGTAGTAACTCTATTCGCAACGCTGGTATTAACTGTATTCGCAACGCTGGTTGTAACTCTATTAACAACGCTGGTAGTAACTCTATTCACAACGCTAGTAGTAACTCTATTCACAACGCTGGTAATGACTCTATTCACAACGCGGGTAGTAACTCTATTCACAACGCTGTGAGTAACTCTATTCACAACGCTGGGAGTGCTCTATTCACAAGGCTGGTAGTAACACTATTAACAACGCTGGTAGTAACTCTATTCACAACGCTAGTAGTAACTCTATTCACAACGCTGGTAGTAACTCTATTCACACGCTGGCAATAACTCCATCCACAACGCTGGTAGTGACTGTATTAACAACGCTGGTAGTAACACTATTCACAATGCTGGCAGTAACTCTATTCACAACGCTGGTAGTAAATCTATTCACAACGCTGGTAGTAACCCTATTCACAACGCTGGTAGTAACTCTATTCACAATGCTGGTAGTAACTCTATTCACAACGCTGGTAGTAACACTATTCACAACGCTGGTTGTAACTCTATTCACAACGCTGGTAGTAACTCTATTCACACGCTGTTAGTAACTCCATTCACAACGCTGGTAGTGACTGTATTAACAACGCTGGTAGTAAAACTATTCACAACGCAGGTAGTAACTCCATTCACAACGCTGGTAGTAAAACTATTCACAACGCTGGTAGTAACCCTATTCACAACGCTGGTAGTAACTCTATTCACAACGCTGGTAGTAACTCTATTCACAACGCTGGTAGTAACACTATTCACAACGCTGGTAGTAACTCTATTCACAACGCTGGTAGTAATTCTATTCACAACGCTGGGAGTAACTCTATTCTCAACGCTGGGAGTGCTCTATTCACAAGGCTGGTAGCAACTCTATTCACAACGCTGGTAGTAACTCTATTCATAACGCTGGTAGTAACTCTATTCACAACGCTGGTAGTAACTCTATTCATAACGCTGGTAGTAACTCTATTCACAACACTGGTAGTAACTCTATTCACAACGCTGGTAGTAACCCTATTCTCAACGCTGGCAGTAACTATTTTCACAACGTTGGTAGTAACTGTATTCACAACGCTGGCAGTAACTCTATTCACAATGCTAGTAGTAACTCTTTTCACAACGCTGGTAGTGGCTCTATTCACAACGCAGCGAGTAACTCTATTCACAACGCTGGGAGTGCTCTATTCACAACGCTGGTAGTAACTCTATTCACAACGCTGGGAGTAACTCAATTCACAACGCTGGGATTAACTCTATTCACAACTCTGGTAGTAACACTATTCACAACGCTGGTAGTAACTCTATTCACAACGCTGGTAATAACTCTATTCACAACACTGGTAGTAACTCTATTCACAATGCTGGGAGTAACTCTATTCACAACGCTGGTAGCAACTCTATTCACAACGCTGGTAGTAACTCTATTCATAACGCTGGTAGTAACTCTATTCACAACGCTGGTAGTAACTCTATTCACAACGCTGGAAGTAACCCTATTCTCAACGCTGGCAGTAACTCTATTCACAACGTTGGTAGTAACTGTATTCATTACGCTGGGAGTAACTCTATTCACAACGCTGTTAGAATCTCTATTGACAACGCCGGTAGTGACTCTATTCACAACGCTGGTAGCGACTCTATTCACAACGCTGGCAGCGAGTCTATTCACAACGCTAGCAGCGACTCTATTCACAACTCTGGCAGCGACTCTATTCGCAACACTTGGAGTAACTCTATTCACAGCGCTGGTAGTGACTCTATTCACAACGCTGGTATTAACTGTATTCACAACGCTGTTAGTTACTCTATTCACAACGCTGGTAGCGACTCTATTCACAACGCTGGAAGCGACTCTATTCACAACGCTGGTAGGGACTCTATTCACAACGCTGTTAGGGACTCTATTCACAACGCTGGGAGCGATTCTATTCACAACGCGGGTAGCGACTCTATACAGAAAGCTGGTAGCGACTCTATTCACAACGCTGGGAGTGACTCTATTCACAACGCTGGTAGCGACTCTATTCACAACGCTGGTAGCGACTCTATTCACAACGCTGGTAGCGACTCTATTCACAACGCTGGTAGTAACTCTATTCACAACGCTGTGAGTAACTCTATTCACAACGCTGGTAGTAACACTATTCACAACGCTGGGAGTAACTCTATTCACAAAGCTGGGAGTAACTCTATTCACAACGCTGGTAGTAACTCTATTCGCAACGCTGGTAGTAACTCTATTAACAACGCTGGTAGTAACTCTATTAACAACGCTGCAAGTAACTCGATTCACAACGCTGGTAGTGACTCTATTCACAACGCTGGTAGTGAGACTATTCACAACTCTGGGAGTAACTCTATTCACAATGCTGGGGGTAACTCTATTCACAATGCTGGGAGTACTCTATTCACAAGGCTGGTAGTAACTCTATTCACAACGCTGCTAGTAACTCTATTCACAACGCTGGGAATAACTCAATTCACAACGCTGGGATTAACTCTATTCACAACGCTGCTAGTAACTCATTTCCAACGCTGGTAGTAACTCTATTCACAAGGCTGGTCGTAATACTATTCACAACGCTGATAGTAACTCTATTCACAACGCTGGTAGTAACTCTATTCACAACGCTGGTAGTGACTCTATTCACAACGCTGGCAGTAATTCTATTCACAACGCTGGAAGTAACTCTATTCACAACGCTGGTAGTAACTCTATTCACAACGCTGGGAGTAACTCTATTCACAACGCTGGGAGTCACTCTATTCAATACGCTGGGAGGAACTCTCTTCACAACGCTGGGAGTAACATCTATTCACAACGCAGGGAGTCACTCTATTCACAACACTGGGAGTAACACTATTCACAACGCTGTTATTAACTCTATTCACAACGCTGGTAGTAACTGTATTCACAACGCAGGTCGTAACACTATCCACAACGCTGGTAGTAACTCTATTCACAACGCTGGTAGTAACTCTATTCACAACGCTGTTAGAAACTCTATTCACAACGCTGGTAGTAACTCTATTCACAACGCTGGTCGTAACACTATTCAGAACGCTGGTAGTAACTCTATTCACAACGCTGGAAGTAACTCTATTCACAACGCTGGTCGTAACACTATTCAGAACGCTGGTAGTCGTCTACTCACAACGCTGGTAGAAACTCTATTAACACGCTGGTAGTAACTCTATTCACAACGCTGGTAGTGACTCTATTCACAACACTGGTAGTAACACTATTCACAACGCTGTTAGTAACTCTATTCACAACGATGGTAGTAACCCTATTCACAACGCTGGTAAAACTCTATTCACAACGCTGGTAGTAACTCTATTCACAAAACTGGTAGTAACTCTATTCACAACGCTGGTACTAATACTATTCACAACGCTGGTAGTAACTCTATTCACAACACTGGTAGTAACTCTATTCACAACGCTGGTAGTAACTGTATTCACAACGCTGGTAGTAACTCTATTCACAACGCTGGGAGTAACTCTATTCACAACGCTGTGAGTAACTCTATTCACAACGCTGGGAGTAACTGTATTCACAACGCTGGGAGTAACTCTATTCACAACGCTGGTAGTAACTCTATTCACAACGCTGGTAGTGACTCTATTCACAACGCTCGTAGTGACTCTATTCACAACGCTGGTAGTAACTCTATTCACAACGCTGGTCGTGACACTATTCACAACGCTGGTAGTAACTCTATTCACAACGCTGGTCGTAACACTATTCACAACGCTGGTAGTAACTCTATTCACAACGCTGGTAGTAACTCTACTCACAACGCTGGTAGAAACTCTATTCACACGCGGGTAGTAACTCCATTCACAACGCTGGTAGTGACTCTATTAACAACGCTGGTACTAACACCATGCACAACGCTGGTAGTAACTCTATTCACAACGCTGGTAGTAAATCTATTCACAACGCTGGTAGTAACCCTATTCACAACGCTGGCAGTAACTCTATTCACAACGCTGTGAGTAACTCTATTCACAACGCTGGTAGTAACTCTATTCACAACGCTGGTCGTAACACTAATCACAACGCTGGTAGTAACTCTATTCACAACGCTGGGAGTAACTCTATTCACAACGCTGGGAGTGCTCTATTCACAAGGCTGGTATTAACTCTATTAACAACGCTTGTAGTAACTCTATTCACAACGCTTGAAGTAACTCTATTCACAACGCTGGTAGTGACTGTATTAACAACGCTGGAAGTAAAACTATTCACAACGCTGGTAGTAACTCCATTCACAACGCTGGTAGTAAATCTATTCACAACGCTGGTAGTAACCCTATTCACAACGCTGGTAGTAACTCTATTCACAACGCTGGTAGTAACTCTATTCACAACGCTGGTAGTAACACTATTCACAACGCTGGTAGTAACTCTATTCACAACGCTGGTAGTAACTCTATTCATAACGTTGGTAGTAACTCTATTCACAACGCTGGTAGTAACTCTATTCACAACGCTGGTAGTAACCCTATTCTCAACGCTGGCAGTAACTATTTTCACAACGTTGGTAGTAACTGTATTCACAACGCTGGTAGTAACTCTATTCACAATGCTAGTAGTAACTCTTTTCACAACGCTGGTAGTGGCTCTATTCACAACGCAGCGAGTAACTCTATTCACAAGGCTGGGAGTGCTCTATTCACAACGCTGGTAGTAACTCTATTCACAACGCTGGGAGTAACTCAATTCACAACGCTGGGATTAACTCTATTCACAACTCTGGTAGTAACACTATTCACAACGCTGGTAGTAACTCTATTCACAACGCTGGTAATAACTCTATTCACAACACTGGTAGTAACTCTATTCACAATGCTGGGAGTAACTCTATTCACAACGCTGGTAGCAACTCTATTCACAACGCTGGTAGTAACTCTATTCATAACGCTGGAAGTAACTCTCTTCACAACGCTGGTAGTAACTCTATTCACAACGCTGGAAGTAACCCTATTCTCAACGCTGGCAGTAACTCTATTCACAACGTTGGTAGTAACTGTATTCATAACGCTGGTAGTAAGTCCATTCACAACGCTGTTAGAATCTCTATTGACAACGCTGGTAGTGACTCTATTCACAACGCTGGTAGCGACTCTATTCACAACGCTGGCAGCGAGTCTATTCACAACGCTAGCAGCGACTCTATTCACAACTCGGCAGCGACTCTATTCGCAACACTTGGAGGAACTCTATTCACAGCGCTGGTAGTGACTCTATTCACAACGCTGGTATTAACTGTATTCACAACGCTGTTAGTTACTCTATTCACAACGCTGGTAGCGACTCTATTCACAACGCTGGAAGCGACTCTATTCACAACGCTGGTAGGGACTCTATTCACAACGCTGGTAGGGACTCTATTCACAACGCTGTGAGCGATTCTATTCACAACGCTGGTAGCGACTCTATACAGAAAGCTGGTAGCGACTCTATTCACAACGCTGGGAGTGACTCTATTCACAACGTTGGTAGCGACTCTATTCACAACGCTGGCAGCGACTCTATTCACAACGCTGGTAGCGACTCTATTCACAACGCTGGTAGTAACTCTATTCACAACGCTGTGAGTAACTCTATTCACAACGCTGGTAGTAACTCTATTCACAACGCTGGGAGTAACTCTATTCACAACGCTGGGAGTCACTCTATTCAATACGCTGGGAGGAACTCTCTTCACAACGCTGGGAGTAACATCTATTCACAACGCAGGGAGTAACTCTATTCACAACACTGGGAGTAACACTATTCACAACGCTGTTATTAACTCTATTCACAACGCTGGTAGTAACTGTATTCACAACGCAGGTCGTAACACTATCCACAACGCTGGTAGTAACTCTATTCACAACGCTGGTAGTAACTCTATTCACAACGCTGTTAGTAACTCTATTCACAACGCTGGTAGTAACTCTATTCACAACGCTGGTCGTAACACTATTCAGAACGCTGGTAGTAACTCTATTCACAACGCTGGAAGTAACTCTATTCACAACGCTGGTCGTAACACTATTCAGAACGCTGGTAGTCCTCTACTCACAACGCTGGTAGAAACTCTATTAACACGCTGGTAGTAACTCTATTCACAACGCTGGTAGTGACTCTATTCACAACACTGGTAGTAACACTATTCACAACGCTGTTAGTAACTCTATTCACAACGATGGTAGTAACCATATTCACAACGCTGGTAAAACTCTATTCACAAGGCTGGTAGTAACTCTATTCACAAAACTGGTAGTAACTCTATTCACAACGCAGGTACTAATACTATTCACAACGCTGGTAGTAACTCTATTCACAACACTGGTAGTAACTCTATTCACAACGCTGGTAGCAACTGTATTCACAACGCTGGTAGTAACTCTATTCACAACGCTGGGAGTAACTCTATTCACAACGCTGTGAGTAACTCTATTCACAACGCTGGGAGTAACTGTATTCACAACGCTGGGAGTAACTCTATTCACAACGCTGGGAGTAACTCTATTCACAACGCTGGTAGTGACTCTATTCACAACGCTCGTAGTGACTCTATTCACAACGCTGGTAGTAACTCTATTCACAACGCTGGTCGTGACACTATTCACAACGCTGGTAGTAACTCTATTCACAACGCTGGTAGTAACTCTACTCACAACGCTGGTAGAAACTCTATTCACACGCGGGTAGTAACTCCATTCACAACGCTGGTAGTGACTCTATTAACAACGCTGGTACTAACACCATGCACAACGCTGGTAGTAACTCTATTCACAACGCTGGTAGTAAATCTATTCACAACGCTGGTAGTAACCCTATTCACAACGCTGGCAGTAACTCTATTCACAACGCTGTGAGTAACTCTATTCACAACGCTGGTAGTAACTCTATTCACAACGCTGGTAGTAACTCTATTCACAACGCTGGGAGTAACTCTATTCACAACGCTGGGAGTGCTCTATTCACAAGGCTGGTATTAACTCTATTAACAACGCTTGTAGTAACTCTATTCACAACGCTTGAAGTAACTCTATTCACAACGCTGGTAGTGACTGTATTAACAACGCTGGTAGTAAAACTATTCACAACGCTGGTAGTAACTCCATTCACAACGCTGGTAGTAAATCTATTCACAACGCTGGTAGTAACCCTATTCACAACGCTGGTAGTAACTCTATTCACAACGCTGGTAGTAACTCTATTCACAACGCTGGTAGTAACACTATTCACAACGCTGGTAGTAACTCTATTCACAACGCTGGTAGTAACTCTATTCGCAACGCTGGTAGTAACTCTATTCACAACGCTGGAAGTAACTCTATTCACAACGCTGGGAGTAACTCTATTCACAACGCTGGGAGTAACTCGATTCACAACGCTGGTAGTGACTCTATTCACAACGCTGGTAGTGAGACTATTCAGAACTCTGGGAGTCACTCTATTCACAATGCTGGGAGTAACTCTATTCACAATGCTGGGAGTACTCAATTCACAAGGCTGGTAGTAACTCTATTCACAACGCTGGGAATAACTCAATTCACAACGCTGCGATTAACTCTATTCACAACGCTGCTAGTAACTCATTTCCAACGCTGGTCCTAACTCTAGTAACAATGCTGGTAGTAACTCTATTCACAACTTTGGTAGTAACACTATTCACAACGCTGGTAGTAACTCTATTCACAGCGCTGGTAATAACTCTATTCACAACACTGGTAGTTACTCTATTCACAAAGCTGGGAGTAACTCTATTCACAACGCTGGTAGCAACTCTATTCACAAGACTGGTAGTAACTCTATTCACAAATCTGGTAGTAACTCTATTCACAACGCTGGTAGTAACTGTATTCACAACGCTGTTAGTAACTCTATTCACAATGCTGGTAGTAACTCTATTCACAAGGCTGGTCGTAACACTATTCACAACGCTGGTAGTAACTCTATTCACAACGCTGGTAGTAACTCTATTCACAACGCGGGTAGTGACGCTATTCACAACGCTGGTAGTAATTCTATTCACAACGCTGGAAGTAACTCTATTCACAACGCTGGTAGTAACTCTATTCACAATGCTGGGAGTAACTCTATTCACAACGCTGGGAGACACTCTATTCAAAACGCTGGGAGGAACTCTCTTCACAACGCTGGGAGTAACATCTATTCACAACGCAGGGAGTAACTCTATTCACAACGGTGGGAGTAACACTATACACAACGCTGTTATTAACTCTATTCACAACGCTGGTAGTAACTGTATTCACAACGCTGGTCGTAACACTACCAAACAACGCTGGTAGTAACTCTATTCACAACGCTGTTAGTAACTCTATTCACAACACTGTTATGAACTCTATTCATAACGCTGGCAGTAACTCTATTCACAACGCTGGTAGTTACGTTATTCTCAACGCTGGCAGTAACTCTATTCACAACGTTGGTAGTAACTGTATTCACAACGCTGGTAGTAACTCTATTCACAACGCTGGTAGCGACTCTTTTCTCAACGCTGGTAGCGACTCTATTCACAACTCTATTCACAACGCTGGTCGCAACTCTATTCACAACGCTGGTAGTAACTCTATTCTCAATGCTGGCAGCGACTCTATTCACAACGCTGGTAGCGAGTCTATTCACAAGGCAGGTAGCGACTCAATTCACAACGCTGGTAGTGACTCTATTTACAACGCTGGTAGTAACTCTATTCACAACGCTGGGAGTAACTCTATTCACAACGCTGGTAGTAACTCTTTTCACAACGCTGGGAGTAACTCTATTCACAACGCTTGGAGTAACTCTTTTCACAACGCTGGTAGTAACTCTATTCGCAACGCTGGTATTAACTGTATTCGCAATGCTGGTTGTAACTCTATTAACAACACTGGTAGTAACTCTATTCACAAAGCTGTGAGTAACTCTATTCACAACGCTGTTAGTAACTCTATTCGCAACGCTGGTAGTAACTCTATTAAAAACGCTGGTAGTAACTCTATTTACAACGCTGGAAGTAACTCGATTCACAACGCTGGTAGTGACGCTATTCACAACGCTGGTAGTGAGGCTATTCAGAACTCTGGGAGTAACTCTATTCACAATGCTGGGAGTACTCTATTCACAAGGCTGGTAGTAACTCTATTCACAACGCTGCTAGTAACTCTATTCACAACGCTGGGAATAACTCAATTCACAACGCTGGGATTAATTCTATTCACAACGCTGGAAGTAACTCTATTCACAACGCTGGTAGTAACTCTATTCACAACGCTGGGAGTAACTCTATTCACAAAGCTGGGAGTCACTCTATTCAAAACGCTGGGAGGAACTCTCTTCACAACGCTGGGAGTAACATCTATTCACAACGCAGGGAGTAACTCTATACACAACGCTGGGAATAACACTATTCACAACGCTGTTATTAACTCTATTCACAACGCTGGTAGTAACTATATTCACAACGCTGGTCGTAAAGCTATCCAAAACGCTGGTAGTTACTCTATTCACAACGCTGGTAGTAACTCTATTCACAATGCTGTTAGTAACTCTATTCACAACGCTGTTATGAACTCTATTCACAACGATGGTAGTAACCATATTCACAACGCTGGTAAAACTCTATTCACAAGACTGGTAGTAACTCTATTCACAAAACTGGTAGTAACTCTATTCACAACGCAGGTACTAATACTATTCACAACGCTGGTAGTAACTCTATTCACAACACTGGTAGTAACTCTATTCACAACGCTGGTAGTAACTGTATTCACAACGCTGGTAGTAACTCTATTCACAACGCTGGGAGTAACTCTATTCACAACGCTGTGAGTAACTCTATTCACAACGCTGGGAGTAACTGTATTCACAACGCTGGGAGTAACTCTATTCACAACGCTGGGAGTAACTCTATTCACAACGCTGGTAGTGACTCTATTCACAACGCTCGTAGTGACTCTATTCACAACGCTGGTAGTAACTCTATTCACAACGCTGGTCGTGACACTATTCACAACGCTGGTAGTAACTCTATTCACAACGCTGGTAGTAACTCTACTCACAACGCTGGTAGAAACTCTATTCACACGCGGGTAGTAACTCCATTCACAACGCTGGGAGTAACTCTATTCACAACGCTGGGAGTGCTCTATTCACAAGGCTGGTATTAACTCTATTAACAACGCTTGTAGTAACTCTATTCACAACGCTTGAAGTAACTCTATTCACAACGCTGGTAGTGACTGTATTAACAACGCTGGTAGTAAAACTATTCACAACGCTGGTAGTAACTCCATTCACAACGCTGGTAGTAAATCTATTCACAACGCTGGTAGTAACCCTATTCACAACGCTGGTAGTAACTCTATTCACAACGCTGGTAGTAACTCTATTCACAACGCTGGTAGTAACACTATTCACAACGCTGGTAGTAACTCTATTCACAACGCTGGTAGTAACTCTATTCGCAACGCTGGTAGTAACTCTATTCACAACGCTGGAAGTAACTCTATTCACAACGCTGGGAGTAACTCTATTCACAACGCTGGGAGTAACTCGATTCACAACGCTGGTAGTGACTCTATTCACAACGCTGGTAGTGAGACTATTCAGAACTCTGGGAGTCACTCTATTCACAATGCTGGGAGTAACTCTATTCACAATGCTGGGAGTACTCAATTCACAAGGCTGGTAGTAACTCTATTCACAACGCTGGGAATAACTCAATTCACAACGCTGCGATTAACTCTATTCACAACGCTGCTAGTAACTCATTTCCAACGCTGGTCCTAACTCTAGTAACAATGCTGGTAGTAACTCTATTCACAACTTTGGTAGTAACACTATTCACAACGCTGGTAGTAACTCTATTCACAGCGCTGGTAATAACTCTATTCACAACACTGGTAGTTACTCTATTCACAAAGCTGGGAGTAACTCTATTCACAACGCTGGTAGCAACTCTATTCACAAGACTGGTAGTAACTCTATTCACAAATCTGGTAGTAACTCTATTCACAACGCTGGTAGTAACTCTATTCACAACGCTGTTAGTAACTCTATTCACAATGCTGGTAGTAACTCTATTCACAAGGCTGGTCGTAACACTATTCACAACGCTGGTAGTAACTCTATTCACAACGCTGGTAGTAACTCTATTCACAACGCTGGTAGTGACGCTATTCACAACGCTGGTAGTAATTATATTCACAACGCTGGAAGTAACTCTATTCACAACGCTGGTAGTAACTCTATTCACAATGCTGGGAGTAACTCTATTCACAACGCTGGGAGACACTCTATTCAAAACGCTGGGAGGAACTCTCTTCACAACGCTGGGAGTAACATCTATTCACAACGCAGGGAGTAACTCTATTCACAACGGTGGGAGTAACACTATACACAACGCTGTTATTAACTCTATTCACAACGCTGGTAGTAACTGTATTCACAACGCTGGTCGTAACACTACCAAACAACGCTGGTAGTAACTCTATTCACAACGCTGTTAGTAACTCTATTCACAACACTGTTATGAACTCTATTCATAACGCTGGCAGTAACTCTATTCACAACGCTGGTAGTTACGTTATTCTCAACGCTGGCAGTAACTCTATTCACAACGTTGGTAGTAACTGTATTCACAACGCTGGTAGTAACTCTATTCACAACGCTGGTAGCGACTCTTTTCTCAACGCTGGTAGCGACTCTATTCACAACTCTATTCACAACGCTGGTCGCAACTCTATTCACAACGCTGGTAGTAACTCTATTCTCAATGCTGGCAGCGACTCTATTCACAACGCTGGTAGCGAGTCTATTCACAAGGCAGGTAGCGACTCAATTCACAACGCTGGTAGTGACTCTATTTACAACGCTGGTAGTAACTCTATTCACAACGCTGGGAGTAACTCTATTCACAACGCTGGTAGTAACTCTTTTCACAACGCTGGGAGTAACTCTATTCACAACGCTGGGAGTAACTCTTTTCACAACGCTGGTAGTAACTCTATTCGCAACGCTGGTATTAACTGTATTCGCAATGCTGGTTGTAACTCTATTAACAACACTGGTAGTAACTCTATTCACAAAGCTGTGAGTAACTCTATTCACAACGCTGTTAGTAACTCTATTCGCAACGCTGGTAGTAACTCTATTAAAAACGCTGGTAGTAACTCTATTTACAACGCTGGAAGTAACTCGATTCACAACGCTGGTAGTGACGCTATTCACAACGCTGGTAGTGAGGCTATTCAGAACTCTGGGAGTAACTCAATTCACAATGCTGGGAGTACTCTATTCACAAGGCTGGTAGTAACTCTATTCACAACGCTGCTAGTAACTCTATTCACAACGCTGGGAATAACTCAATTCACAACGCTGGGATTAATTCTATTCACAACGCTGGAAGTAACTCTATTCACAACGCTGGTAGTAACTCTATTCACAACGCTGGGAGTAACTCTATTCACAAAGCTGGGAGTCACTCTATTCAAAACGCTGGGAGGAACTCTCTTCACAACGCTGGGAGTAACATCTATTCACAACGCAGGGAGTAACTCTATACACAACGCTGGGAGTAACACTATTCACAACGCTGTTATTAACTCTATTCACAACGCTGGTGGTAACTATATTCACAACGCTGGTCGTAAAGCTATCCAAAACGCTGGTAGTTACTCTATTCACAACGCTGGTAGTAACTCTATTCACAATGCTGTTAGTAACTCTATTCACAACGCTGTTATGAACTCTATTCACAACGCTGGTAGCGACTCTTTTCTCAACGCTGGTAGCGACTCTATTCACAACTCTATTCACAACTCTATTCACAACGCTATTCGCAACTCTATTCACAACGCTGGTAGTAACTCTATTCTCAATGCTGGCAGTAACTCTATTCACAACGTTGGTAGTAACTTTATTCACAACGCTTGGTAGTAACTCTATTCACAACGGTGGGAGCGACTCTATTCACAATGCTGGTAGCGAGTCTCTTCACAAGGCTGGTAGCGACTCTATTCACAACGCTGGGAGTGACTCTATTTACAACGCTGGTAGTAACTCTATTCACAACGGTGGTAGTAACTCTATTCAGTACGCTGGTAGTAACTCTATTCACATCGCTGGTAGTAACTCTTTTCACAACGCTGGGAGTAACTCTATTCACAACGCTGGTAGATACTCTATTCACAACGCTGTGAGTAACTCTATTCACAAAGTTGGGAGTAACTCTTTTCACAACGCTGGTAGTAACTCTATTCGCAACGCTGGTATTAACTGTATTCGCAACGCTGGTTGTAACTCTATTAACAACGCTGGTAGTAACTCTATTCACAACGCTAGTAGTAAGTCTATTCACAACGCTGGTAGTGACTCTATTCACAACGCGGGTAGTAACTCTATTCACAACGCTGTGAGTAACTCTATTCACAACGCTGGGAGTGCTCTATTCACAAGGCTGGTAGTAACACTATTAACAACGCTGGTAGTAACTCTATTCACAACGCTAGTAGTAACTCTATTCACAACGCTGGTAGTAACTCTATTCACACGCTGGCAATAACTCCATCCACAACGCTGGTAGTGACTGTATTAACAACGCTGGTAGTAACACTATTCACAATGCTGGCAGTAACTCTATTCACAACGCTGGTAGTAAATCTATTCACAACGCTGGTAGTAACCCTATTCACAACGCTGGTAGTAACTCTATTCACAATGCTGGTAGTAACTCTATTCACAACGCTGGTAGTAACACTATTCACAACGCTGGTTGTAACTCTATTCACAACGCTGGTAGTAACTCTATTCACACGCTGTAAGTAACTCCATTCACAACGCTGGTAGTGGCTGTATTAACAACGCTGGTAGTAAAACTATTCACAACGCAGGTAGTAACTCCATTCACAACGCTGGTAGTAAAACTATTCACAACGCTGGTAGTAACCCTATTCACAACGCTGGTAGTAACTCTATTCACAACGCTGGTAGTAACTCTATTCACAACGCTGGTAGTAACACTATTCACAACGCTGGTAGTAACTCTATTCACAACGCTGGTAGTAACTCTATTCACAACGCTGGGAGTAACTCTATTCTCAACGCTGGGAGTGCTCTATTCACAAGGCTGGTAGCAACTCTATTCACAACGCTGGTAGTAACTCTATTCATAACGCTGGTAGTAACTCTATTCACAACGCTGGTAGTAACTCTATTCATAACGCTGGTAGTAACTCTATTCACAACACTGGTAGTAACTCTATTCACAACGCTGGTAGTAACCCTATTCTCAACGCTGGCAGTAACTATTTTCACAACGTTGGTAGTAACTGTATTCACAACGCTGGCAGTAACTCTATTCACAATGCTAGTAGTAACTCTTTTCACAACGCTGGTAGTGGCTCTATTCACAACGCAGCGAGTAACTCTATTCACAACGCTGGGAGTGCTCTATTCACAACGCTGGTAGTAACTCTATTCACAACGCTGGGAGTAACTCAATTCACAACGCTGGGATTAACTCTATTCACAACTCTGGTAGTAACACTATTCACAACGCTGGTAGTAACTCTATTCACAACGCTGGTAATAACTCTATTCACAACACTGGTAGTAACTCTATTCACAATGCTGGGAGTAACTCTATTCACAACGCTGGTAGCAACTCTATTCACAACGCTGGTAGTAACTCTATTCATAACGCTGGTAGTAACTCTATTCACAACGCTGGTAGTAACTCTATTCACAACGCTGGAAGTAACCCTATTCTCAACGCTGGCAGTAACTCTATTCACAACGTTGGTAGTAACTTTATTCATTACGCTGGGAGTAACTCTATTCACAACGCTGTTAGAATCTCTATTGACAACGCCGGTAGTGACTCTATTCACAACGCTGGTAGCGACTCTATTCACAACGCTGGCAGCGAGTCTATTCACAACGCTAGCAGCGACTCTATTCACAACTCTGGCAGCGACTCTATTCGCAACACTTGGAGTAACTCTATTCACAGCGCTGGTAGTGACTCTATTCACAACGCTGGTATTAACTGTATTCACAACGCTGTTAGTTACTCTATTCACAACGCTGGTAGCGACTCTATTCACAACGCTGGAAGCGACTCTATTCACAACGCTGGTAGGGACTCTATTCACAACGCTGTTAGGGACTCTATTCACAACGCTGGGAGCGATTCTATTCACAACGCGGGTAGCGACTCTATACAGAAAGCTGGTAGCGACTCTATTCACAACGCTGGGAGTGACTCTATTCACAACGCTGGTAGCGACTCTATTCACAACGCTGGTAGCGACTCTATTCACAACGCTGGTAGCGACTCTATTCACAACGCTGGTAGTAACTCTATTCACAACGCTGTGAGTAACTCTATTCACAACGCTGGTAGTAACACTATTCACAACGCTGGGAGTAACTCTATTCACAAAGCTGGGAGTAACTCTATTCACAACGCTGGTAGTAACTCTATTCGCAACGCTGGTAGTAACTCTATTAACAACGCTGGTAGTAACTCTATTAACAACGCTGCAAGTAACTCGATTCACAACGCTGGTAGTGACTCTATTCACAACGCTGGTAGTGAGACTATTCACAACTCTGGGAGTAACTCTATTCACAATGCTGGGGGTAACTCTATTCACAATGCTGGGAGTACTCTATTCACAAGGCTGGTAGTAACTCTATTCACAACGCTGCTAGTAACTCTATTCACAACGCTGGGAATAACTCAATTCACAACGCTGGGATTAACTCTATTCACAACGCTGCTAGTAACTCATTTCCAACGCTGGTAGTAACTCTATTCACAAGGCTGGTCGTAATACTATTCACAACGCTGATAGTAACTCTATTCACAACGCTGGTAGTAACTCTATTCACAACGCTGGTAGTGACTCTATTCACAACGCTGGCAGTAATTCTATTCACAACGCTGGAAGTAACTCTATTCACAACGCTGGTAGTAACTCTATTCACAACGCTGGGAGTAACTCTATTCACAACGCTGGGAGTCACTCTATTCAATACGCTGGGAGGAACTCTCTTCACAACGCTGGGAGTAACATCTATTCACAACGCAGGGAGTCACTCTATTCACAACACTGGGAGTAACACTATTCACAACGCTGTTATTAACTCTATTCACAACGCTGGTAGTAACTGTATTCACAACGCAGGTCGTAACACTATCCACAACGCTGGTAGTAACTCTATTCACAACGCTGGTAGTAACTCTATTCACAACGCTGTTAGAAACTCTATTCACAACGCTGGTAGTAACTCTATTCACAACGCTGGTCGTAACACTATTCAGAACGCTGGTAGTAACTCTATTCACAACGCTGGAAGTAACTCTATTCACAACGCTGGTCGTAACACTATTCAGAACGCTGGTAGTCGTCTACTCACAACGCTGGTAGAAACTCTATTAACACGCTGGTAGTAACTCTATTCACAACGCTGGTAGTGACTCTATTCACAACACTGGTAGTAACACTATTCACAACGCTGTTAGTAACTCTATTCACAACGATGGTAGTAACCCTATTCACAACGCTGGTAAAACTCTATTCACAACGCTGGTAGTAACTCTATTCACAAAACTGGTAGTAACTCTATTCACAACGCTGGTACTAATACTATTCACAACGCTGGTAGTAACTCTATTCACAACACTGGTAGTAACTCTATTCACAACGCTGGTAGTAACTGTATTCACAACGCTGGTAGTAACTCTATTCACAACGCTGGGAGTAACTCTATTCACAACGCTGTGAGTAACTCTATTCACAACGCTGGGAGTAACTGTATTCACAACGCTGGGAGTAACTCTATTCACAACGCTGGTAGTAACTCTATTCACAACGCTGGTAGTGACTCTATTCACAACGCTCGTAGTGACTCTATTCACAACGCTGGTAGTAACTCTATTCACAACGCTGGTCGTGACACTATTCACAACGCTGGTAGTAACTCTATTCACAACGCTGGTCGTAACACTATTCACAACGCTGGTAGTAACTCTATTCACAACGCTGGTAGTAACTCTACTCACAACGCTGGTAGAAACTCTATTCACACGCGGGTAGTAACTCCATTCACAACGCTGGTAGTGACTCTATTAACAACGCTGGTACTAACACCATGCACAACGCTGGTAGTAACTCTATTCACAACGCTGGTAGTAAATCTATTCACAACGCTGGTAGTAACCCTATTCACAACGCTGGCAGTAACTCTATTCACAACGCTGTGAGTAACTCTATTCACAACGCTGGTAGTAACTCTATTCACAACGCTGGTCGTAACACTAATCACAACGCTGGTAGTAACTCTATTCACAACGCTGGGAGTAACTCTATTCACAACGCTGGGAGTGCTCTATTCACAAGGCTGGTATTAACTCTATTAACAACGCTTGTAGTAACTCTATTCACAACGCTTGAAGTAACTCTATTCACAACGCTGGTAGTGACTGTATTAACAACGCTGGAAGTAAAACTATTCACAACGCTGGTAGTAACTCCATTCACAACGCTGGTAGTAAATCTATTCACAACGCTGGTAGTAACCCTATTCACAACGCTGGTAGTAACTCTATTCACAACGCTGGTAGTAACTCTATTCACAACGCTGGTAGTAACACTATTCACAACGCTGGTAGTAACTCTATTCACAACGCTGGTAGTAACTCTATTCATAACGTTGGTAGTAACTCTATTCACAACGCTGGTAGTAACTCTATTCACAACGCTGGTAGTAACCCTATTCTCAACGCTGGCAGTAACTATTTTCACAACGTTGGTAGTAACTGTATTCACAACGCTGGTAGTAACTCTATTCACAATGCTAGTAGTAACTCTTTTCACAACGCTGGTAGTGGCTCTATTCACAACGCAGCGAGTAACTCTATTCACAAGGCTGGGAGTGCTCTATTCACAACGCTGGTAGTAACTCTATTCACAACGCTGGGAGTAACTCAATTCACAACGCTGGGATTAGCTCTATTCACAACTCTGGTAGTAACACTATTCACAACGCTGGTAGTAACTCTATTCACAACGCTGGTAATAACTCTATTCACAACACTGGTAGTAACTCTATTCACAATGCTGGGAGTAACTCTATTCACAACGCTGGTAGCAACTCTATTCACAACGCTGGTAGTAACTCTATTCATAACGCTGGAAGTAACTCTCTTCACAACGCTGGTAGTAACTCTATTCACAACGCTGGAAGTAACCCTATTCTCAACGCTGGCAGTAACTCTATTCACAACGTTGGTAGTAACTGTATTCATAACGCTGGTAGTAAGTCCATTCACAACGCTGTTAGAATCTCTATTGACAACGCTGGTAGTGACTCTATTCACAACGCTGGTAGCGACTCTATTCACAACGCTGGCAGCGAGTCTATTCACAACGCTAGCAGCGACTCTATTCACAACTCGGCAGCGACTCTATTCGCAACACTTGGATTAACACTATTCACAGCGCTGGTAGTGACTCTATTCACAACGCTGGTATTAACTGTATTCACAACGCTGTTAGTTACTCTATTCACAACGCTGGTAGCGACTCTATTCACAACGCTGGAAGCGACTCTATTCACAACGCTGGTAGGGACTCTATTCACAACGCTGGTAGGGACTCTATTCACAACGCTGTGAGCGATTCTATTCACAACGCTGGTAGCGACTCTATACAGAAAGCTGGTAGCGACTCTATTCACAACGCTGGGAGTGACTCTATTCACAACGTTGGTAGCGAATCTATTCACAACGCTGGCAGCGACTCTATTCACAACGCTGGTAGCGACTCTATTCACAACGCTGGTAGTAACTCTATTCACAACGCTGTGAGTAACTCTATTCACAACGCTGGTAGTAACTCTATTCACAACGCTGGGAGTAACTCTATTCACAACGCTGGGAGTCACTCTATTCAATACGCTGGGAGGAACTCTCTTCACAACGCTGGGAGAAACATCTATTCACAACGCAGGGAGTAACTCTATTCACAACACTGGGAGTAACACTATTCACAACGCTGTTATTAACTCTATTCACAACGCTGGTAGTAACTGTATTCACAACGCAGGTCGTAACACTATCCACAACGCTGGTAGTAACTCTATTCACAACGCTGGTAGTAACTCTATTCACAACGCTGTTAGTAACTCTATTCACAACGCTGGTAGTAACTCTATTCACAACGCTGGTCGTAACACTATTCAGAACGCTGGTAGTAACTCTATTCACAACGCTGGAAGTAACTCTATTCACAACGCTGGTCGTAACACTATTCAGAACGCTGGTAGTCCTCTACTCACAACGCTGGTAGAAACTCTATTAACACGCTGGTAGTAACTCTATTCACAACGCTGGTAGTGACTCTATTCACAACACTGGTAGTAACACTATTCACAACGCTGTTAGTAACTCTATTCACAACGATGGTAGTAACCATATTCACAACGCTGGTAAAACTCTATTCACAAGGCTGGTAGTAACTCTATTCACAAAACTGGTAGTAACTCTATTCACAACGCAGGTACTAATACTATTCACAACGCTGGTAGTAACTCTATTCACAACACTGGTAGTAACTCTATTCACAACGCTGGTAGTAACTGTATTCACAACGCTGGTAGTAACTCTATTCACAACGCTGGGAGTAACTCTATTCACAACGCTGTGAGTAACTCTATTCACAACGCTGGGAGTAACTGTATTCACAACGCTGGGAGTAACTCTATTCACAACGCTGGGAGTAACTCTATTCACAACGCTGGTAGTGACTCTATTCACAACGCTCGTAGTGACTCTATTCACAACGCTGGTAGTAACTCTATTCACAACGCTGGTCGTGACACTATTCACAACGCTGGTAGTAACTCTATTCACAACGCTGGTAGTAACTCTACTCACAACGCTGGTAGAAACTCTATTCACACGCGGGTAGTAACTCCATTCACAACGCTGGTAGTGACTCTATTAACAACGCTGGTACTAACACCATGCACAACGCTGGTAGTAACTCTATTCACAACGCTGGTAGTAAATCTATTCACAACGCTGGTAGTAACCCTATTCACAACGCTGGCAGTAACTCTATTCACAACGCTGTGAGTAACTCTATTCACAACGCTGGTAGTAACTCTATTCACAACGCTGGTAGTAACTCTATTCACAACGCTGGGAGTAACTCTATTCACAACGCTGGGAGTGCTCTATTCACAAGGCTGGTATTAACTCTATTAACAACGCTTGTAGTAACTCTATTCACAACGCTTGAAGTAACTCTATTCACAACGCTGGTAGTGACTGTATTAACAACGCTGGTAGTAAAACTATTCACAACGCTGGTAGTAACTCCATTCACAACGCTGGTAGTAAATCTATTCACAACGCTGGTAGTAACCCTATTCACAACGCTGGTAGTAACTCTATTCACAACGCTGGTAGTAACTCTATTCACAACGCTGGTAGTAACACTATTCACAACGCTGGTAGTAACTCTATTCACAACGCTGGTAGTAACTCTATTCGCAACGCTGGTAGTAACTCTATTCACAACGCTGGAAGTAACTCTATTCACAACGCTGGGAGTAACTCTATTCACAACGCTGGGAGTAACTCGATTCACAACGCTGGTAGTGACTCTATTCACAACGCTGGTAGTGAGACTATTCAGAACTCTGGGAGTCACTTTATTCACAATGCTGGGAGTAACTCTATTCACAATGCTGGGAGTACTCAATTCACAAGGCTGGTAGTAACTCTATTCACAACGCTGGGAATAACTCAATTCACAACGCTGCGATTAACTCTATTCACAACGCTGCTAGTAACTCATTTCCAACGCTGGTCCTAACTCTAGTAACAATGCTGGTAGTAACTCTATTCACAACTTTGGTAGTAACACTATTCACAACGCTGGTAGTAACTCTATTCACAGCGCTGGTAATAACTCTATTCACAACACTGGTAGTTACTCTATTCACAAAGCTGGGAGTAACTCTATTCACAACGCTGGTAGCAACTCTATTCACAAGACTGGTAGTAACTCTATTCACAAATCTGGTAGTAACTCTATTCACAACGCTGGTAGTAACTCTATTCACAACGCTGTTAGTAACTCTATTCACAACGCTGGTAGTAACTCTATTCACAAGGCTGGTCGTAACACTATTCACAACGCTGGTAGTAACTCTATTCACAACGCTGGTAGTAACTCTATTCACAACGCTGGTAGTGACGCTATTCACAACGCTGGTAGTAATTCTATTCACAACGCTGGAAGTAACTCTATTCACAACGCTGGTAGTAACTCTATTCACAATGCTGGGAGTAACTCTATTCACAACGCTGGGAGACACTCTATTCAAAACGCTGGGAGGAACTCTCTTCACAACGCTGGGAGTAACATCTATTCACAACGCAGGGAGTAACTCTATTCACAACGGTGGGAGTAACACTATACACAACGCTGTTATTAACTCTATTCACAACGCTGGTAGTAACTGTATTCACAACGCTGGTCGTAACACTACCAAACAACGCTGGTAGTAACTCTATTCACAACGCTGTTAGTAACTCTATTCACAACACTGTTATGAACTCTATTCATAACGCTGGCAGTAACTCTATTCACAACGCTGGTAGTTACGTTATTCTCAACGCTGGCAGTAACTCTATTCACAACGTTGGTAGTAACTGTATTCACAACGCTGGTAGTAACTCTATTCACAACGCTGGTAGCGACTCTTTTCTCAACGCTGGTAGCGACTCTATTCACAACTCTATTCACAACGCTGGTCGCAACTCTATTCACAACGCTGGTAGTAACTCTATTCTCAATGCTGGCAGCGACTCTATTCACAACGCTGGTAGCGAGTCTATTCACAAGGCAGGTAGCAACTCAATTCACAACGCTGGTAGTGACTCTATTTACAACGCTGGTAGTAACTCTATTCACAACGCTGGGAGTAACTCTATTCACAACGCTGGTAGTAACTCTTTTCACAACGCTGGGAGTAACTCTATTCACAACGCTGGGAGTAACTCTTTTCACAACGCTGGTAGTAACTCTATTCGCAACGCTGGTATTAACTGTATTCGCAATGCTGGTTGTAACTCTATTAACAACACTGGTAGTAACTCTATTCACAAAGCTGTGAGTAACTCTATTCACAACGCTGTTAGTAACTCTATTCGCAACGCTGGTAGTAACTCTATTAAAAACGCTGGTATTAACTCTATTTACAACTCTGGAAGTAACTCGATTCACAACGCTGGTAGTGACGCTATTCACAACGCTGGTAGTGAGGCTATTCAGAACTCTGGGAGTAACTCTATTCACAATGCTGGGAGTACTCTATTCACAAGGCTGGTAGTAACTCTATTCACAACGCTGCTAGTAACTCTATTCACAACGCTGGGAATAACTCAATTCACAACGCTGGGATTAATTCTATTCACAACGCTGGAAGTAACTCTATTCACAACGCTGGTAGTAACTCTATTCACAACGCTGGTAGTAACTCTATTCACAAAGCTGGGAGTCACTCTATTCAAAACGCTGGGAGGAACTCTCTTCACAACGCTGGGAGTAACATCTATTCACAACGCAGGGATTAACTCTATACACAACGCTGGGAGTAACACTATTCACAACGCTGTTATTAACTCTATTCACAACGCTGGTAGTAACTATATTCACAACGCTGGTCGTAAAGCTATCCAAAACGCTGGTAGTTACTCTATTCACAACGCTGGTAGTAACTCTATTCACAATGCTGTTAGTAACTCTATTCACAACGCTGTTATGAACTCTATTCACAACGCTGGTAGCGACTCTTTTCTCAACGCTGGTAGCGACTCTATTCACAACTCTATTCACAACTCTATTCACAACGCTATTCGCAACTCTATTCACAACGCTGGTAGTAACTCTATTCTCAATGCTGGCAGTAACTCTATTCACAACGTTGGTAGTAACTTTATTCACAACGCTTGGTAGTAACTCTATTCACAACGGTGGGAGCGACTCTATTCACAATGCTGGTAGCGAGTCTCTTCACAAGGCTGGTAGCGACTCTATTCACAACGCTGGGAGTGACTCTATTTACAACGCTGGTAGTAACTCTATTCACAACGGTGGTAGTAACTCTATTCAGTACACTGGTAGTAACTCTATTCACATCGCTGGTAGTAACTCTTTTCACAACGCTGGGAGTAACTCTATTCACAACGCTGGTAGATACTCTATTCACAACGCTGTGAGTAACTCTATTCACAAAGTTGGGAGTAACTCTTTTCACAACGCTGGTAGTAACTCTTTTCGCAACGCTGGTATTAACTGTATTCGCAACGCTGGTTGTAACTCTATTAACAACGCTGGTAGTAACTCTATTCACAACGCTAGTAGTAAGTCTATTCACAACGCTGGTAGTGACTCTATTCACAACGCGGGTAGTAACTCTATTCACAACGCTGTGAGTAACTCTATTCACAACGCTGGGAGTGCTCTATTCACAAGGCTGGTAGTAACACTATTAACAACGCTGGTAGTAACTCTATTCACAACGCTAGTAGTAACTCTATTCACAACGCTGGTAGTAACTCTATTCACACGCTGGCAATAACTCCATCCACAACGCTGGTAGTGACTGTATTAACAACGCTGGTAGTAACACTATTCACAATGCTGGCAGTAACTCTATTCACAACGCTGGTAGTAAATCTATTCACAACGCTGGTAGTAACCCTATTCACAACGCTGGTAGTAACTCTATTCACAATGCTGGTAGTAACTCTATTCACAACGCTGGTAGTAACACTATTCACAACGCTGGTTGTAACTCTATTCACAACGCTGGTAGTAACTCTATTCACACGCTGTAAGTAACTCCATTCACAACGCTGGTAGTGACTGTATTAACAACGCTGGTAGTAAAACTATTCACAACGCAGGTAGTAACTCCATTCACAACGCTGGTAGTAAAACTATTCACAACGCTGGTAGTAACCCTATTCACAACGCTGGTAGTAACTCTATTCACAACGCTGGTAGTAACTCTATTCACAACGCTGGTAGTAACACTATTCACAACGCTGGTAGTAACTCTATTCACAACGCTGGTAGTAACTCTATTCACAACGCTGGGAGTAACTCTATTCTCAACGCTGGGAGTGCTCTATTCACAAGGCTGGTAGCAACTCTATTCACAACGCTGGTAGTAACTCTATTCATAACGCTGGTAGTAACTCTATTCACAACGCTGGTAGTAACTCTATTCATAACGCTGGTAGTAACTCTATTCACAACACTGGTAGTAACTCTATTCACAACGCTGGTAGTAACCCTATTCTCAACGCTGGCAGTAACTATTTTCACAACGTTGGTAGTAATTGTATTCACAACGCTGGCAGTAACTCTATTCACAATGCTAGTAGTAACTCTTTTCACAACGCTGGTAGTGGCTCTATTCACAACGCAGCGAGTAACTCTATTCACAACGCTGGGAGTGCTCTATTCACAACGCTGGTAGTAACTCTATTCACAACGCTGGGAGTAACTCAATTCACAACGCTGGGATTAACTCTATTCACAACTCTGGTAGTAACACTATTCACAACGCTGGTAGTAACTCTATTCACAACGCTGGTAATAACTCTATTCACAACACTGGTAGTAACTCTATTCACAATGCTGGGAGTAACTCTATTCACAACGCTGGTAGCAACTCTATTCACAACGCTGGTAGTAACTCTATTCATAACGCTGGTAGTAACTCTATTCACAACGCTGGTAGTAACTCTATTCACAACGCTGGAAGTAACCCTATTCTCAACGCTGGCAGTAACTCTATTCACAACGTTGGTAGTAACTGTATTCATTACGCTGGGAGTAACTCTATTCACAACGCTGTTAGAATCTCTATTGACAACGCCGGTAGTGACTCTATTCACAACGCTGGTAGCGACTCTATTCACAACGCTGGCAGCGAGTCTATTCACAACGCTAGCAGCGACTCTATTCACAACTCTGGCAGCGACTCTATTCGCAACACTTGGAGTAACTCTATTCACAGCGCTGGTAGTGACTCTATTCACAACGCTGGTATTAACTGTATTCACAACGCTGTTAGTTACTCTATTCACAACGCTGGTAGCGACTCTATTCACAACGCTGGAAGCGACTCTATTCACAACGCTGGTAGGGACTCTATTCACAACGCTGTTAGGGACTCTATTCACAACGATGGGAGCGATTCTATTCACAACGCGGGTAGCGACTCTATACAGAAAGCTGGTAGCGACTCTATTCACAACGCTGGGAGTGACTCTATTCACAACGCTGGTAGCGACTCTATTCACAACGCTGGTAGCGACTCTATTCACAACGCTGGTAGCGACTCTATTCACAACGCTGGTAGTAACTCTATTCACAACGCTGTGAGTAACTCTATTCACAACGCTGGTAGTAACACTATTCACAACGCTGGGAGTAACTCTATTCACAAAGCTGGGAGTAACTCTATTCACAACGCTGGTAGTAACTCTATTCGCAACGCTGGTAGTAACTCTATTAACAACGCTGGTAGTAACTCTATTAACAACGCTGCAAGTAACTCGATTCACAACGCTGGTAGTGACTCTATTCACAACGCTGGTAGTGAGACTATTCACAACTCTGGGAGTAACTCTATTCACAATGCTGGGGGTAACTCTATTCACAATGCTGGGAGTACTCTATTCACAAGGCTGGTAGTAACTCTATTCACAACGCTGCTAGTAACTCTATTCACAACGCTGGGAATAACTCAATTCACAACGCTGGGATTAACTCTATTCACAACGCTGCTAGTAACTCATTTCCAACGCTGGTAGTAACTCTATTCACAAGGCTGGTCGTAATACTATTCACAACGCTGATAGTAACTCTATTCACAACGCTGGTAGTAACTCTATTCACAACGCTGGTAGTGACTCTATTCACAACGCTGGCAGTAATTCTATTCACAACGCTGGAAGTAACTCTATTCACAACGCTGGTAGTAACTCTATTCACAACGCTGGGAGTAACTCTATTCACAACGCTGGGAGTCACTCTATTCAATACGCTGGGAGGAACTCTCTTCACAACGCTGGGAGTAACATCTATTCACAACGCAGGGAGTCACTCTATTCACAACACTGGGAGTAACACTATTCACAACGCTGTTATTAACTCTATTCACAACGCTGGTAGTAACTGTATTCACAACGCAGGTCGTAACACTATCCACAACGCTGGTAGTAACTCTATTCACAACGCTGGTAGTAACTCTATTCACAACGCTGTTAGAAACTCTATTCACAACGCTGGTAGTAACTCTATTCACAACGCTGGTCGTAACACTATTCAGAACGCTGGTAGTAACTCTATTCACAACGCTGGAAGTAACTCTATTCACAACGCTGGTCGTAACACTATTCAGAACGCTGGTAGTCGTCTACTCACAACGCTGGTAGAAACTCTATTAACACGCTGGTAGTAACTCTATTCACAACGCTGGTAGTGACTCTATTCACAACACTGGTAGTAACTCTATTCACAACGATGGTAGTAACCCTATTCACAACGCTGGTAAAACTCTATTCACAACGCTGGTAGTAACTCTATTCACAAAACTGGTAGTAACTCTATTCACAACGCTGGTACTAATACTATTCACAACGCTGGTAGTAACTCTATTCACAACACTGGTAGTAACTCTATTCACAACGCTGGTAGTAACTGTATTCACAACGCTGGTAGTAACTCTATTCACAACGCTGGGAGTAACTCTATTCACAACGCTGTGAGTAACTCTATTCACAACGCTGGTAGTAACTCTATTCACAACGCTGGTAGTGACTCTATTCACAACGCTCGTAGTGACTCTATTCACAACGCTGGTAGTAACTCTATTCACAACGCTGGTCGTGACACTATTCACAACGCTGGTAGTAACTCTATTCACAACGCTGGTCGTAACACTATTCACAACGCTGGTAGTAACTCTATTCACAACGCTGGTAGTAACTCTACTCACAACGCTGGTAGAAACTCTATTCACACGCGGGTAGTAACTCCATTCACAACGCTGGTAGTGACTCTATTAACAACGCTGGTACTAACACCATGCACAACGCTGGTAGTAACTCTATTCACAACGCTGGTAGTAAATCTATTCACAACGCTGGTAGTAACCCTATTCACAACGCTGGCATTAACTCTATTCACAACGCTGTGAGTAACTCTATTCACAACGCTGGTAGTAACTCTATTCACAACACTGGTCGTAACACTAATCACAACGCTGGTAGTAACTCTATTCACAACGCTGGGAGTAACTCTATTCACAACGCTGGGAGTGCTCTATTCACAAGGCTGGTATTAACTCTATTAACAACGCTTGTAGTAACTCTATTCACAACGCTTGAAGTAACTCTATTCACAACGCTGGTAGTGACTGTATTAACAACGCTGGAAGTAAAACTATTCACAACGCTGGTAGTAACTCCATTCACAACGCTGGTAGTAAATCTATTCACAACGCTGGTAGTAACCCTATTCACAACGCTGGTAGTAACTCTATTCACAACGCTGGTAGTAACTCTATTCACAACGCTGGTAGTAACACTATTCACAACGCTGGTAGTAACTCTATTCACAACGCTGGTAGTAACTCTATTCACAACGCTGGTAGTGACTCTATTCACAACGCTGGTATTAATTCTATTCACAACGCTGGAAGTAACTCTATTCACAACGCTGGTCGTAACTCTATTCACAACGCTGGGAGTAACTCTATTCAAAACGCTGGGAGGAACTCTCTTCACAACGCTGGGAGTAACATCTATTCACAACGCAGGGAGTAACTCTATACACAACGCTGGGAGTAACACTATTCACAACGCTGTTATTAACTCTATTCACAACGCTGGTAGTAACTATATTCACAACGCTGGTCGTAAAGCTATCCAAAACGCTGGTAGTAACTCTATTCACAACGCTGGTAGTAACTCTATTCACAATGCTGTTAGTAACTCTATTCACAACGCTGTTATGAACTCTATTCACAATGCTGGTAGCGACTCTTTTCTCAACGCTGGTAGCGACTCTATTCACAACTCTATTCACAACTCTATTCACAACGCTATTCGCAACTCTATTCACAACGCTGGTAGTAACTCTATTCTCAATGCTGGCAGTAACTCTATTCACAACGTTGGTAGTAACTTTATTCACAACGCTTGGTAGTAACTCTATTCACAACGGTGGGAGCGACTCTATTCACAATGCTGGTAGCGAGTCTCTTCACAAGGCTGGTAGCGACTCTATTCACAACGCTGGTAGTGACTCTATTCACAACGCTGTGAGTAACTCTTTTCACAAAGTTGGGAGTAACTCTTTTCACAACGCTGGTAGTAACTCTATTCGCAACGCTGGTATTAACTGTATTCGCAACGCTGGTTGTAACTCTTTTCACAACGCTGGGAGTAACTCTATTCACAACGCTGGTAGATACTCTATTCACAACGCTGTGAGTAACTGTATTCACAACGCTGGTAGTGACTCTATTCACAACGCGGGTAGTAACTCTATTCACAACGCTGTGAGTAACTCTATTCACAACGCTGGGAGTGCTCTATTCACAAGGCTGGTAGTAACACTATTAACAACGCTGGTAGTAACTCTATTCACAACGCTAGTAGTAACTCTATTCACAACGCTGGTAGTAACTCTATTCACACGCTGGCAATAACTCCATTCACAACGCTGGTAGTGACTGTATTAACAACGCTGGTAGTAACACTATTCACAATGCTGGCAGTAACTCTATTCACAACGCTGGTAGTAAATCTATTCACAACGCTGGTAGTAACCCTATTCACAACGCTGGTAGTAACTCTATTCACAACGCTGGTAGTAACTCTATTCACAACGCTGGTAGTAACACTATTCACAACGCTGGTTGTAACTCTATTCACAACGCTGGTAGTAACTCTATTCACACGCTGTTAGTAACTCCATTCACAACGCTGGTAGTGACTGTATTAACAACGCTGGTAGTAAAACTATTCACAACGCAGGTAGTAACTCCATTCACAACGCTGGTAGTAAAACTATTCACAACGCTGGTAGTAACCCTATTCACAACGCTGGTAGTAACTCTATTCACAACGCTGGTAGTAACTCTATTCACAACGCTGGTAGTAACACTATTCACAACGCTGGTAGTAACTCTATTCACAACGCTGGTAGTAACTCTATTCACAACGCTGGGAGTAACTCTATTCTCAACGCTGGGAGTGCTCTATTCACAAGGCTGGTAGCAACTCTATTCACAACGCTGGTAGTAACTCTATTCATAACGCTGGTAGTAACTCTATTCACAACGCTGGTAGTAACTCTATTCATAACGCTGGTAGTAACTCTATTCACAACACTGGTAGTAACTCTATTCACAACGCTGGTAGTAACCCTATTCTCAACGCTGGCAGTAACTATTTTCACAACGTTGGTAGTAACTGTATTCACAACGCTGGCAGTAACTCTATTCACAATGCTAGTAGTAACTCTTTTCACAACGCTGGTAGTGGCTCTATTCACAACGCAGCGAGTAACTCTATTCACAACGCTGGGAGTGCTCTATTCACAACGCTGGTAGTAACTCTATTCACAACGCTGGGAGTAACTCAATTCACAACGCTGGGATTAACTCTATTCACAACTCTGGTAGTAACACTATTCACAACGCTGGTAGTAACTCTATTCACAACGCTGGTAATAACTCTATTCACAACACTGGTAGTAACTCTATTCACAATGCTGGGAGTAACTCTATTCACAACGCTGGTTGCAACTCTATTCACAACGCTGGTAGTAACTCTATTCATAACGCTGGTAGTAACTCTATTCACAACGCTGGTAGTAACTCTATTCACAACGCTGGAAGTAACCCTATTCTCAACGCTGGCAGTAACTCTATTCACAACGTTGGTAGTAACTGTATTCATTACGCTGGTAGTAAGTCCATTCACAACGCTGTTAGAATCTCTATTGACAACGCCGGTAGTGACTCTATTCACAACGCTGGTAGCGACTCTATTCACAACGCTGGCAGCGAGTCTATTCACAACGCTAGCAGCGACTCTATTCACAACTCTGGCAGCGACTCTATTCGCAACACTTGGAGTAACTCTATTCACAGCGCTGGTAGTGACTCTATTCACAACGCTGGTATTAACTGTATTCACAACGCTGTTAGTTACTCTATTCACAACGCTGGTAGCGACTCTATTCACAACGCTGGAAGCGACTCTATTCACAACGCTGGTAGGGACTCTATTCACAATGCTGGTAGGGACTCTATTCACAACGCTGGGAGCGATTCTATTCACAACGCGGGTAGCGACTCTATACAGAAAGCTGGTAGCGACTCTATTCACAACGCTGGGAGTGACTCTATTCACAACGCTGGTAGCGACTCTATTCACAACGCTGGTAGCGACTCTATTCACAACGCTGGTAGCGACTCTATTCACAACGCTGGTAGTAACTCTATTCACAACGCTGTGAGTAACTCTATTCACAACGCTGGTAGTAACACTATTCACAACGCTGGGAGTAACTCTATTCACAAAGCTGGGAGTAACTCTATTCACAACGCTGGTAGTAACTCTATTCGCAACGCTGGTAGTAACTCTATTAACAACGCTGGTAGTAACTCTATTAACAACGCTGCAAGTAACTCGATTCACAACGCTGGTAGTGACTCTGTTCACAACGCTGGTAGTGAGACTATTCACAACTCTGGGAGTAACTCTATTCACAATGCTGGGGGTAACTCTATTCACAATGCTGGGAGTACTCTATTCACAAAGCTGGTAGTAACTCTATTCACAACGCTGCTAGTAACTCTATTCACAACGCTGGGAATAACTCAATTCACAACGCTGGGATTAACTCTATTCACAACGCTGCTAGTAACTCATTTCCAACGCTGGTAGTAATTCTATTCACAAGGCTGGTCGTAATACTATTCACAACGCTGGTAGTAACTCTATTCACAACGCTGGTAGTGACACTATTCACAACGCTGGCAGTAATTCTATTCACAACGCTGGAAGTAACTCTATTCACAACGCTGGTAGTAACTCTATTCACAACGCTGGGAGTAACTCTATTCACAACGCTGGGAGTCACTCTATTCAATACGCTGGGAGGAACTCTCTTCACAACGCTGGGAGTAACATCTATTCACAACGCAGGGAGTCACTCTATTCACAACACTGGGAGTACCACTATTCACAACGCTGTTATTAACTCTATTCACAACGCTGGTAGTAACTGTATTCACAACGCAGGTCGTAACACTATCCACAACGCTGGTAGTAACTCTATTCACAACGCTGGTAGTAACTCTATTCACAACGCTGTTAGTAACTCTATTCACAACGCTGGTAGTAACTCTATTCACAACGCTGGTCGTAACACTATTCAGAACGCTGGTAGTAACTCTATTCACAACGCTGGAAGTAACTCTATTCACAACGCTGGTCGTAACACTATTCAGAACGCTGGTAGTCGTCTACTCACAACGCTGGTAGAAACTCTATTAACACGCTGGTAGTAACTCTATTCACAACGCTGGTAGTGACTCTATTCACAACACTGGTAGTAACACTATTCACAACGCTGTTAGTAACTCTATTCACAACGATGGTAGTAACCCTATTCACAACGCTGGTAAAACTCTATTCACAACGCTGGTAGTAACTCTATTCACAAAACTGGTAGTAACTCTATTCACAACGCTGGTACTAATACTATTCACAACGCTGGTAGTAACTCTATTCACAACGCTGTGAGTAACTCTATTCACAACGCTGGTAGTAACACTATTCACAACGCTGGGAGTAACTCTATTCACAAAGCTGGGAGTAACTCTATTCACAACGCTGGTAGTAACTCTATTCGCAACGCTGGTAGTAACTCTATTAACAACGCTGGTAGTAACTCTATTAACAACGCTGCAAGTAACTCGATTCACAACGCTGGTAGTGGCTCTATTCACAACGCTGGTAGTGAGACTATTCACAACTCTGGGAGTAACTCTATTCACAATGCTGGGGGTAACTCTATTCACAATGCTGGGAGTACTCTATTCACAAGGCTGGTAGTAACTCTATTCACAACGCTGCTAGTAACTCTATTCACAACGCTGGGAATAACTCAATTCACAACGCTGGGATTAACTCTATTCACAACGCTGCTAGTAACTCATTTCCAACGCTGGTAGTAACTCTATTCACAAGGCTGGTCGTAATACTATTCACAACGCTGATAGTAACTCTATTCACAACGCTGGTAGTAACTCTATTCACAACGCTGGTAGTGACTCTATTCACAACGCTGGCAGTAATTCTATTCACAACGCTGGAAGTAACTCTATTCACAACGCTGGTAGTAACTCTATTCACAACGCTGGGAGTAACTCTATTCACAACGCTGGGAGTCACTCTATTCAATACGCTGCGAGGAACTCTCTTCACAACGCTGGGAGTAACATCTATTCACAACGCAGGGAGTCACTCTATTCACAACACTGGGAGTAACACTATTCACAACGCTGTTATTAACTCTATTCACAACGCTGGTAGTAACTGTATTCACAACGCAGGTCGTAACACTATCCACAACGCTGGTAGTAACTCTATTCACAACGCTGGTAGTAACTCTATTCACAACGCTGTTAGAAACTCTATTCACAACGCTGGTAGTAACTCTATTCACAACGCTGGTCGTAACACTATTCAGAACGCTGGTAGTAACTCTATTCACAACGCTGGAAGTAACTCTATTCACAACGCTGGTCGTAACACTATTCAGAACGCTGGTAGTCGTCTACTCACAACGCTGGTAGAAACTCTATTAACACGCTGGTAGTAACTCTATTCACAACGCTGGTAGTGACTCTATTCACAACACTGGTAGTAACACTATTCACAACGCTGTTAGTAACTCTATTCACAACGATGGTAGTAACCCTATTCACAACGCTGGTAAAACTCTATTCACAACGCTGGTAGTAACTCTATTCACAAAACTGGTAGTAACTCTATTCACAACGCTGGTACTAATACTATTCACAACGCTGGTAGTAACTCTATTCACAACACTGGTAGTAACTCTATTCACAACGCTGGTAGTAACTGTATTCACAACGCTGGTAGTAACTCTATTCACAACGCTGGGAGTAACTCTATTCACAACGCTGTGAGTAACTCTATTCACAACGCTGGTAGTAACTCTATTCACAACGCTGGTAGTGACTCTATTCACAACGCTCGTAGTGACTCTATTCACAACGCTGGTAGTAACTCTATTCACAACGCTGGTCGTGACACTATTCTCAACGCTGGTAGTAACTCTATTCACAACGCTGGTCGTAACACTATTCACAACGCTGGTAGTAACTCTATTCACAACGCTGGTAGTAACTCTACTCACAACGCTGGTAGAAACTCTATTCACACGCGGGTAGTAACTCCATTCACAACGCTGGTAGTGACTCTATTAACAACGCTGGTACTAACACCATGCACAACGCTGGTAGTAACTCTATTCACAACGCTGGTAGTAAATCTATTCACAACGCTGGTAGTAACCCTATTCACAACGCTGGCAGTAACTCTATTCACAACGCTGTGAGTAACTATATTCACAACGCTGGTAGTAACTCTATTCACAACGCTGGTCGTAACACTAATCACAACGCTGGTAGTAACTCTATTCACAACGCTGGGAGTAACTCTATTCACAACGCTGGGAGTGCTCTATTCACAAGGCTGGTATTAACTCTATTAACAACGCTTGTAGTAACTCTATTCACAACGCTTGAAGTAACTCTATTCACAACGCTGGTAGTGACTGTATTAACAACGCTGGAAGTAAAACTATTCACAACGCTGGTAGTAACTCCATTCACAACGCTGGTAGTAAATCTATTCACAACGCTGGTAGTAACCCTATTCACAACGCTGGTAGTAACTCTATTCACAACGCTGGTAGTAACTCTATTCACAACGCTGGTAGTAACACAATTCACAACGCTGGTAGTAACTCTATTCACAACGCTGGTAGTAACTCTATTCACAACGCTGGTAGTGACTCTATTCACAACGCTGGTATTAATTCTATTCACAACGCTGGAAGTAACTCTATTCACAACGCTGGTCGTAACTCTATTCACAACGCTGGGAGTAACTCTATTCAAAACGCTGGGAGGAACTCTCTTCACAACGCTGGGAGTAACATCAATTCACAACGCAGGGAGTAACTCTATACACAACGCTGGGAGTAACACTATTCACAACGCTGTTATTAACTCTATTCACAACGCTGGTAGTAACTATATTCACAACGCTGGTCGTAAAGCTATCCAAAACGCTGGTAGTAACTCTATTCACAACGCTGGTAGTAACTCTATTCACAATGCTGTTAGTAACTCTATTCACAACGCTGTTATGAACTCTATTCACAATGCTGGTAGCGACTCTTTTCTCAACGCTGGTAGCGACTCTATTCACAACTCTATTCACAACTCTATTCACAACGCTATTCGCAACTCTATTCACAACGCTGGTAGTAACTATATTCACAACGCTGGTCGTAAAGCTATCCAAAACGCTGGTAGTAACTCTATTCACAACGCTGGTAGTAACTCTATTCACAATGCTGTTAGTAACTCTATTCACAACGCTGTTATGAACTCTATTCACAATGCTGGTAGCGACTCTTTTCTCAACGCTGGTAGCGACTCTATTCACAACTCTATTCACAACTCTATTCACAACGCTATTCGCAACTCTATTCACAACGCTGGTAGTAACTCTATTCTCAATGCTGGCAGTAACTCTATTCACAACGTTGGTAGTAACTTTATTCACAACGCTTGGTAGTAACTCTATTCACAACGGTGGGAGCGACTCTATTCACAATGCTGGTAGCGAGTCTCTTCACAAGGCTGGTAGCGACTCTATTCACAACGCTGGTAGTGACTCTATTCACAACGCTGTGAGTAACTCTTTTCACAAAGTTGGGAGTAACTCTTTTCACAACGCTGGTAGTAACTCTATTCGCAACGCTGGTATTAACTGTATTCGCAACGCTGGTTGTAACTCTTTTCACAACGCTGGGAGTAACTCTATTCACAACGCTGGTAGATACTCTATTCACAACGCTGTGAGTAACTCTATTCACAACGCTGGTAGTGACTCTATTCACAACGCGGGTAGTAACTCTATTCACAACGCTGTGAGTAACTCTATTCACAACGCTGGGAGTGCTCTATTCACAAGGCTGGTAGTAACACTATTAACAACGCTGGTAGTAACTCTATTCACAACGCTAGTAGTAACTCTATTCACAACGCTGGTAGTAACTCTATTCACACGCTGGCAATAACTCCATTCACAACGCTGGTAGTGACTGTATTAACAACGCTGGTAGTAACACTATTCACAATGCTGGCAGTAACTCTATTCACAACGCTGGTAGTAAATCTATTCACAACGCTGGTAGTAACCCTATTCACAACGCTGGTAGTAACTCTATTCACAACGCTGGTAGTAACTCTATTCACAACGCTGGTAGTAACACTATTCACAACGCTGGTTGTAACTCTATTCACAACGCTGGTAGTAACTCTATTCACACGCTGTTAGTAACTCCATTCACAACGCTGGTAGTGACTGTATTAACAACGCTGGTAGTAAAACTATTCACAACGCAGGTAGTAACTCCATTCACAACGCTGGTAGTAAAACTATTCACAACGCTGGTAGTAACCCTATTCACAACGCTGGTAGTAACTCTATTCACAACGCTGGTAGTAACTCTATTCACAACGCTGGTAGTAACACTATTCACAACGCTGGTAGTAACTCTATTCACAACGCTGGTAGTAACTCTATTCACAACGCTGGGAGTAACTCTATTCTCAACGCTGGGAGTGCTCTATTCACAAGGCTGGTAGCAACTCTATTCACAACGCTGGTAGTAACTCTATTCATAACGCTGGTAGTAACTCTATTCACAACGCTGGGAGTAACTCTATTCATAACGCTGGTAGTAACTCTATTCACAACACTGGTAGTAACTCTATTCACAACGCTGGTAGTAACCCTATTCTCAACGCTGGCAGTAACTATTTTCACAACGTTGGTAGTAACTGTATTCACAACGCTGGCAGTAACTCTATTCACAATGCTAGTAGTAACTCTTTTCACAACGCTGGTAGTGGCTCTATTCACAACGCAGCGAGTAACTCTATTCACAACGCTGGGAGTGCTCTATTCACAACGCTGGTAGTAACTCTATTCACAACGCTGGGAGTAACTCAATTCACAACGCTGGGATTAACTCTATTCACAACTCTGGTAGTAACACTATTCACAACGCTGGTAGTAACTCTATTCACAACGCTGGTAATAACTCTATTCACAACACTGGTAGTAACTCTATTCACAATGCTGGGAGTAACTCTATTCACAACGCTGGTAGCAACTCTATTCACAACGCTGGTAGTAACTCTATTCATAACGCTGGTAGTAACTCTATTCACAACGCTGGTAGTAACTCTATTCACAACGCTGGAAGTAACCCTATTCTCAACGCTGGCAGTAAATCTATTCACAACGTTGGTAGTAACTGTATTCATTACGCTGGTAGTAAGTCCATTCACAACGCTGTTAGAATCTCTATTGACAACGCCGGTAGTGACTCTATTCACAACGCTGGTAGCGACTCTATTCACAACGCTGGCAGCGAGTCTATTCACAACGCTAGCAGCGACTCTATTCACAACTCTGGCAGCGACTCTATTCGCAACACTTGGAGTAACTCTATTCACAGCGCTGGTAGTGACTCTATTCACAACGCTGGTATTAACTGTATTCACAACGCTGTTAGTTACTCTATTCACAACGCTGGTAGCGACTCTATTCACAACGCTGGAAGCGACTCTATTCACAACGCTGGTAGGGACTCTATTCACAATGCTGGTAGGGACTCTATTCACAACGCTGGGAGCGATTCTATTCACAACGCGGGTAGCGACTCTATACAGAAAGCTGGTAGCGACTCTATTCACAACGCTGGGAGTGACTCTATTCACAACGCTGGTAGCGACTCTATTCACAACGCTGGTAGCGACTCTATTCACAACGCTGGTAGCGACTCTATTCACAACGCTGGTAGTAACTCTATTCACAACGCTGTGAGTAACTCTATTCACAACGCTGGTAGTAACACTATTCACAACGCTGGGAGTAACTCTATTCACAAAGCTGGGAGTAACTCTATTCACAACGCTGGTAGTAACTCTATTCGCAACGCTGGTAGTAACTCTATTAACAACGCTGGTAGTAACTCTATTAACAACGCTGCAAGTAACTCGATTCACAACGCTGGTAGTGACTCTGTTCACAACGCTGGTAGTGAGACTATTCACAACTCTGGGAGTAACTCTATTCACAATGCTGGGGGTAACTCTATTCACAATGCTGGGAGTACTCTATTCACAAAGCTGGTAGTAACTCTATTCACAACGCTGCTAGTAACTCTATTCACAACGCTGGGAATAACTCAATTCACAACGCTGGGATTAACTCTATTCACAACGCTGCTAGTAACTCATTTCCAACGCTGGTAGTAATTCTATTCACAAGGCTGGTCGTAATACTATTCACAACGCTGGTAGTAACTCTATTCACAACGCTGGTAGTGACTCTATTCACAACGCTGGCAGTAATTCTATTCACAACGCTGGAAGTAATTCTATTCACAACGCTGGTAGTAACTCTATTCACAACGCTGGGAGTAACTCTATTCACAACGCTGGGAGTCACTCTATTCAATACGCTGGGAGGAACTCTCTTCACAACGCTGGGAGTAACATCTATTCACAACGCAGGGAGTCACTCTATTCACAACACTGGGAGTAACACTATTCACAACGCTGTTATTAACTCTATTCACAACGCTGGTAGTAACTGTATTCACAACGCAGGTCGTAACACTATCCACAACGCTGGTAGCAACTCTATTCACAACGCTGGTAGTAACTCTATTCACAACGCTGTTAGTAACTCTATTCACAACGCTGGTAGTAACTCTATTCACAACGCTGGTCGTAACTCTATTCAGAACGCTGGTAGTAACTCTATTCACAACGCTGGAAGTAACTCTATTCACAACGCTGGTCGTAACACTATTCAGAACGCTGGTAGTCGTCTACTCACAACGCTGGTAGAAACTCTATTAACACGCTGGTAGTAACTCTATTCACAACGCTGGTAGTGACTCTATTCACAACACTGGTAGTAACACTATTCACAACGCTGTTAGTAACTCTATTCACAACGATGGTAGTAACCCTATTCACAACGCTGGTAAAACTCTATTCACAACGCTGGTAGTAACTCTATTCACAAAACTGGTAGTAACTCTATTCACAACACTGGTACTAATACTATTCACAACGCTGGTAGTAACTCTATTCACAACACTGGTAGTAACTCTATTCACAACGCTGGTAGTAACTGTATTCACAACGCTGGTAGTAACTCTATTCACAACGCTGGGAGTAACTCTATTCACAACGCTGTGAGTAACTCTATTCACAACGCTGGGAGTAACTGTATTCACAACGCTGGGAGTAACTCTATTCACAACGCTGGTAGTAACTCTATTCACAACGCTGGTAGTGACTCTATTCACAACGCTCGTAGTGACTCTATTCACAACGCTGGAAGTAACTCTATTCACAACGCTGGTCGTGACACTATTCACAACGCTGGTAGTAACTCTATTCACAACGCTGGTCGTAACACTATTCACAACGCTGGTAGTAACTCTATTCACAACGCTGGTAGTAACTCTACTCACAACGCTGGTAGAAACTCTATTCACACGCGGGTAGTAACTCCAATCACAACGCTGGTAGTGACTCTATTAACAACGCTGGTACTAACACCATGCACAACGCTGGTAGTAACTCTATTCACAACGCTGGTAGAAAATCTATTCATAACGCTGGTAGTAACCCTATTCACAACGCTGGCAGTAACTCTATTCACAACGCTGTGAGTAACTCTATTCACAACGCTGGTAGTAACTCTATTCACAACGCTGGTCGTAACACTAATCACAACGCTGGTAGTAACTCTATTCACAACGCTGGGAGTAACTCTATTCACAACGCTGGGAGTGCTCTATTCACAAGGCTGGTATTAACTCTATTAACAACGCTTGTAGTAACTCTATTCACAACGCTTGAAGTAACTCTATTCACAACGCTGGTAGTGACTGTATTAACAACGCTGGAAGTAAAACTATTCACAACGCTGGTAGTAACTCCATTCACAACGCTGGTAGTAAATCTATTCACAACGCTGGTAGTAACCCTATTCACAACGCTGGTAGTAACTCTATTCACAACGCTGGTAGTAACTCTATTCACAACGCTGGTAGTAACACAATTCACAACGCTGGTAGTAACTCTATTCACAACGCTGGTAGTAACTCTATTCACAACGCTGGTAGTGACTCTATTCACAACGCTGGTATTAATTCTATTCACAACGCTGGAAGTAACTCTATTCACAACGCTGGTCGTAACTCTATTCACAACGCTGGGAGTAACTCTATTCAAAACGCTGGGAGGAACTCTCTTCACAACGCTGGGAGTAACATCTATTCACAACGCAGGGAGTAACTCTATACACAACGCTGGGAGTAACACTATTCACAACGCTGTTATTAACTCTATTCACAACGCTGGTAGTAACTATATTCACAACGCTGGTCGTAAAGCTATCCAAAACGCTGGTAGTAACTCTATTCACAACGCTGGTAGTAACTCTATTCACAATGCTGTTAGTAACTCTATTCACAACGCTGTTATGAACTCTATTCACAATGCTGGTAGCGACTCTTTTCTCAACGCTGGTAGCGACTCTATTCACAACTCTATTCACAACTCTATTCACAACGCTATTCGCAACTCTATTCACAACGCTGGTAGTAACTCTATTCTCAATGCTGGCAGTAACTCTATTCACAACGTTGGTAGTAACTTTATTCACAACGCTTGGTAGTAACTCTATTCACAACGGTGGGAGCGACTCTATTCACAATGCTGGTAGCGAGTCTCTTCACAAGGCTGGTAGCGACTCTATTCACAACGCTGGTAGTGACTCTATTCACAACGCTGTGAGTAACTCTTTTCACAAAGTTGGGAGTAACTCTTTTCACAACGCTGGTAGTAACTCTATTCGCAACGCTGGTATTAACTGTATTCGCAACGCTGGTTGTAACTCTTTTCACAACGCTGGGAGTAACTCTATTCACAACGCTGGTAGATACTCTATTCACAACGCTGTGAGTAACTCTATTCACAACGCTGGTAGTGACTCTATTCACAACGCGGGTAGTAACTCTATTCACAACGCTGTGAGTAACTCTATTCACAACGCTGGGAGTGCTCTATTCACAAGGCTGGTAGTAACACTATTAACAACGCTGGTAGTAACTCTATTCACAACGCTAGTAGTAACTCTATTCACAACGCTGGTAGTAACTCTATTCACACGCTGGCAATAACTCCATTCACAACGCTGGTAGTGACTGTATTAACAACGCTGGTAGTAACACTATTCACAATGCTGGCAGTAACTCTATTCACAACGCTGGTAGTAAATCTATTCACAACGCTGGTAGTAACCCTATTCACAACGCTGGTAGTAACTCTATTCACAACGCTGGTAGTAACTCTATTCACAACGCTGGTAGTAACACTATTCACAACGCTGGTTGTAACTCTATTCACAACGCTGGTAGTAACTCTATTCACACGCTGTTAGTAACTCCATTCACAACGCTGGTAGTGACTGTATTAACAACGCTGGTAGTAAAACTATTCACAACGCAGGTAGTAACTCCATTCACAACGCTGGTAGTAAAACTATTCACAACGCTGGTTGTAACCCTATTCACAACGCTGGTAGTAACTCTATTCACAACGCTGGTAGTAACTCTATTCACAACGCTGGTAGTAACACTATTCACAACGCTGGTAGTAACTCTATTCACAACGCTGGTAGTAACTCTATTCACAACGCTGGGAGTAACTCTATTCTCAACGCTGGGAGTGCTCTATTCACAAGGCTGGTAGCAACTCTATTCACAACGCTGGTAGTAACTCTATTCATAACGCTGGTAGTAACTCTATTCACAACGCTGGTAGTAACTCTATTCATAACGCTGGTAGTAACTCTATTCACAACACTGGTAGTAACTCTATTCACAACGCTGGTAGTAACCCTATTCTCAACGCTGGCAGTAACTATTTCCACAACGTTGGTAGTAACTGTATTCACAACGCTGGCAGTAACTCTATTCACAATGCTAGTAGTAACTCTTTTCACAACGCTGGTAGTGGCTCTATTCACAACGCAGCGAGTAACTCTATTCACAACGCTGGGAGTGCTCTATTCACAACGCTGGTAGTAACTCTATTCACAACGCTGGGAGTAACTCAATTCACAACGCTGGGATTAACTCTATTCACAACTCTGGTAGTAACACTATTCACAACGCTGGTAGTAACTCTATTCACAACGCTGGTAATAACTCTATTCACAACACTGGTAGTAACTCTATTCACAATGCTGGGAGTAACTCTATTCACAACGCTGGTAGCAACTCTATTCACAACGCTGGTAGTAACTCTATTCATAACGCTGGTAGTAACTCTATTCACAACGCTGGTAGTAACTCTATTCACAACGCTGGAAGTAACCCTATTCTCAACGCTGGCAGTAACTCTATTCACAACGTTGGTAGTAACTGTATTCATTACGCTGGTAGTAAGTCCATTCACAACGCTGTTAGAATCTCTATTGACAACGCCGGTAGTGACTCTATTCACAACGCTGGTAGCGACTCTATTCACAACGCTGGCAGCGAGTCTATTCACAACGCTAGCAGCGACTCTATTCACAACTCTGGCAGCGACTCTATTCGCAACACTTGGAGTAACTCTATTCACAGCGCTGGTAGTGACTCTATTCACAACGCTGGTATTAACTGTATTCACAACGCTGTTAGTTACTCTATTCACAACGCTGGTAGCGACTCTATTCACAACGCTGGAAGCGACTCTATTCACAACGCTGGTAGGGACTCTATTCACAATGCTGGTAGGGACTCTATTCACAACGCTGGGAGCGATTCTATTCACAACGCGGGTAGCGACTCTATACAGAAAGCTGGTAGCGACTCTATTCACAACGCTGGGAGTGACTCTATTCACAACGCTGGTAGCGACTCTATTCACAACGCTGGTAGCGACTCTATTCACAACGCTGGTAGCGACTCTATTCACAACGCTGGTAGTAACTCTATTCACAACGCTGTGAGTAACTCTATTCACAACGCTGGTAGTAACACTATTCACAACGCTGGGAGTAACTCTATTCACAAAGCTGGGAGTAACTCTATTCACAATGCTGGTAGTAACTCTATTCGCAACGCTGGTAGTAACTCTATTAACAACGCTGGTAGTAACTCTATTAACAACGCTGCAAGTAACTCGATTCACAACGCTGGTAGTGACTCTGTTCACAACGCTGGTAGTGAGACTATTCACAACTCTGGGAGTAACTCTATTCACAATGCTGGGGGTAACTCTATTCACAATGCTGGGAGTACTCTATTCACAAAGCTGGTAGTAACTCTATTCACAACGCTGCTAGTAACTCTATTCACAACGCTGGGAATAACTCAATTCACAACGCTGGGATTAACTCTATTCACAACGCTGCTAGTAACTCATTTCCAACGCTGGTAGTAATTCTATTCACAAGGCTGGTCGTAATACTATTCACAACGCTGGTAGTAACTCTATTCACAACGCTGGTAGTGACTCTATTCACAACGCTGGCAGTAATTCTATTCACAACGCTGGAAGTAATTCTATTCACAACGCTGGTAGTAACTCTATTCACAACGCTGGGAGTAACTCTATTCACAACGCTGGGAGTCACTCTATTCAATACGCTGGGAGGAACTCTCTTCACAACGCTGGGAGTAACATCTATTCACAACGCAGGGAGTCACTCTATTCACAACACTGGGAGTAACACTATTCACAACGCTGTTATTAACTCTATTCACAACGCTGGTAGTAACTGTATTCACAACGCAGGTCGTAACACTATCCACAACGCTGGTAGCAACTCTATTCACAACGCTGGTAGTAACTCTATTCACAACGCTGTTAGTAACTCTATTCACAACGCTGGTAGTAACTCTATTCACAACGCTGGTCGTAACTCTATTCAGAACGCTGGTAGTAACTCTATTCACAACGCTGGAAGTAACTCTATTCACAACGCTGGTCGTAACACTATTCAGAACGCTGGTAGTCGTCTACTCACAACGCTGGTAGAAACTCTATTAACACGCTGGTAGTAACTCTATTCACAACGCTGGTAGTGACTCTATTCACAACACTGGTAGTAACACTATTCACAACGCTGTTAGTAACTCTATTCACAACGATGGTAGTAACCCTATTCACAACGCTGGTAAAACTCTATTCACAACGCTGGTAGTAACTCTATTCACAAAACTGGTAGTAACTCTATTCACAACACTGGTACTAATACTATTCACAACGCTGGTAGTAACTCTATTCACAACACTGGTAGTAACTCTATTCACAACGCTGGTAGTAACTGTATTCACAACGCTGGTAGTAACTCTATTCACAACGCTGGGAGTAACTCTATTCTCAACGCTGTGAGTAACTCTATTCACAACGCTGGGAGTAACTGTATTCACAACGCTGGGAGTAACTCTATTCACAACGCTGGTAGTAACTCTATTCACAACGCTGGTAGTGACTCTATTCACAACGCTCGTAGTGACTCTATTCACAACGCTGGAAGTAACTCTATTCACAACGCTGGTCGTGACACTATTCACAACGCTGGTAGTAACTCTATTCACAACGCTGGTCGTAACACTATTCACAACGCTGGTAGTAACTCTATTCACAACGCTGGTAGTAACTCTACTCACAACGCTGGTAGAAACTCTATTCACACGCGGGTAGTAACTCCAATCACAACGCTGGTAGTGACTCTATTAACAACGCTGGTACTAACACCATGCACAACGCTGGTAGTAACTCTATTCACAACGCTGGTAGAAAATCTATTCATAACGCTGGTAGTAACCCTATTCACAACGCTGGCAGTAACTCTATTCACAACGCTGTGAGTAACTCTATTCACAACGCTGGTAGTAACTCTATTCACAACGCTGGTCGTAACACTAATCACAACGCTGGTAGTAACTCTATTCACAACGCTGGGAGTAACTCTATTCACAACGCTGGTAGTGACTGTATTAACAACGCTGGAAGTAAAACTATTCACAACGCTGGTAGTAACTCCATTCACAACGCTGGTAGTAAATCTATTCACAACGCTGGTAGTAACCCTATTCACAACGCTGGTAGTAACTCTATTCACAACGCTGGCAGTAACTCTATTCACAACGCTGGTAGTAACAATATTCACAACGCTGGTAGTAACTATATTCACAACGCTGGTCGTAAAGCTATCCAAAACGCTGGTAGTAACTCTATTCACAACGCTGGTAGTAACTCTATTCACAATGCTGTTAGTAACTCTATTCACAACGCTGTTATGAACTCTATTCACAATGCTGGTAGCGACTCTTTTCTCAACGCTGGTAGCGACTCTATTCACAACTCTATTCACAACTCTATTCACAACGCTATTCGCAACTCTATTCACAACGCTGGTAGTAACTCTATTCTCAATGCTGGCAGTAACTCTATTCACAACGTTGGTAGTAACTTTATTCACAACGCTTGGTAGTAACTCTATTCACAACGGTGGGAGCGACTCTATTCACAATGCTGGTAGCGAGTCTCTTCACAAGGCTGGTAGCGACTCTATTCACAACGCTGGTAGTGACTCTATTCACAACGCTGTGAGTAACTCTTTTCACAAAGTTGGGAGTAACTCTTTTCACAACGCTGGTAGTAACTCTATTCGCAACGCTGGTATTAACTGTATTCGCAACGCTGGTTGTAACTCTTTTCACAACGCTGGGAGTAACTCTATTCACAACGCTGGTAGATACTCTATTCACAACGCTGTGAGTAACTCTATTCACAACGCTGGTAGTGACTCTATTCACAACGCGGGTAGTAACTCTATTCACAACGCTGTGAGTAACTCTATTCACAACGCTGGGAGTGCTCTATTCACAAGGCTGGTAGTAACACTATTAACAACGCTGGTAGTAACTCTATTCACAACGCTAGTAGTAACTCTATTCACAACGCTGGTAGTAACTCTATTCACACGCTGGCAATAACTCCATTCACAACGCTGGTAGTGACTGTATTAACAACGCTGGTAGTAACACTATTCACAATGCTGGCAGTAACTCTATTCACAACGCTGGTAGTAAATCTATTCACAACGCTGGTAGTAACCCTATTCACAACGCTGGTAGTAACTCTATTCACAACGCTGGTAGTAACTCTATTCACAACGCTGGTAGTAACACTATTCACAACGCTGGTTGTAACTCTATTCACAACGCTGGTAGTAACTCTATTCACACGCTGTTAGTAACTCCATTCACAACGCTGGTAGTGACTGTATTAACAACGCTGGTAGTAAAACTATTCACAACGCAGGTAGTAACTCCATTCACAACGCTGGTAGTAAAACTATTCACAACGCTGGTTGTAACCCTATTCACAACGCTGGTAGTAACTCTATTCACAACGCTGGTAGTAACTCTATTCACAACGCTGGTAGTAACACTATTCACAACGCTGGTAGTAACTCTATTCACAACGCTGGTAGTAACTCTATTCACAACGCTGGGAGTAACTCTATTCTCAACGCTGGGAGTGCTCTATTCACAAGGCTGGTAGCAACTCTATTCACAACGCTGGTAGTAACTCTATTCATAACGCTGGTAGTAACTCTATTCACAACGCTGGTAGTAACTCTATTCATAACGCTGGTAGTAACTCTATTCACAACACTGGTAGTAACTCTATTCACAACGCTGGTAGTAACCCTATTCTCAACGCTGGCAGTAACTATTTCCACAACGTTGGTAGTAACTGTATTCACAACGCTGGCAGTAACTCTATTCACAATGCTAGTAGTAACTCTTTTCACAACGCTGGTAGTGGCTCTATTCACAACGCAGCGAGTAACTCTATTCACAACGCTGGGAGTGCTCTATTCACAACGCTGGTAGTAACTCTATTCACAACGCTGGGAGTAACTCAATTCACAACGCTGGGATTAACTCTATTCACAACTCTGGTAGTAACACTATTCACAACGCTGGTAGTAACTCTATTCACAACGCTGGTAATAACTCTATTCACAACACTGGTAGTAACTCTATTCACAATGCTGGGAGTAACTCTATTCACAACGCTGGTAGCAACTCTATTCACAACGCTGGTAGTAACTCTATTCATAACGCTGGTAGTAACTCTATTCACAACGCTGGTAGTAACTCTATTCACAACGCTGGAAGTAACCCTATTCTCAACGCTGGCAGTAACTCTATTCACAACGTTGGTAGTAACTGTATTCATTACGCTGGTAGTAAGTCCATTCACAACGCTGTTAGAATCTCTATTGACAACGCCGGTAGTGACTCTATTCACAACGCTGGTAGCGACTCTATTCACAACGCTGGCAGCGAGTCTATTCACAACGCTAGCAGCGACTCTATTCACAACTCTGGCAGCGACTCTATTCGCAACACTTGGAGTAACTCTATTCACAGCGCTGGTAGTGACTCTATTCACAACGCTGGTATTAACTGTATTCACAACGCTGTTAGTTACTCTATTCACAACGCTGGTAGCGACTCTATTCACAACGCTGGAAGCGACTCTATTCACAACGCTGGTAGGGACTCTATTCACAATGCTGGTAGGGACTCTATTCACAACGCTGGGAGCGATTCTATTCACAACGCGGGTAGCGACTCTATACAGAAAGCTGGTAGCGACTCTATTCACAACGCTGGGAGTGACTCTATTCACAACGCTGGTAGCGACTCTATTCACAACGCTGGTAGCGACTCTATTCACAACGCTGGTAGCGACTCTATTCACAACGCTGGTAGTAACTCTATTCACAACGCTGTGAGTAACTCTATTCACAACGCTGGTAGTAACACTATTCACAACGCTGGGAGTAACTCTATTCACAAAGCTGGGAGTAACTCTATTCACAACGCTGGTAGTAACTCTATTCGCAACGCTGGTAGTAACTCTATTAACAACGCTGGTAGTAACTCTATTAACAACGCTGCAAGTAACTCGATTCACAACGCTGGTAGTGACTCTGTTCACAACGCTGGTAGTGAGACTATTCACAACTCTGGGAGTAACTCTATTCACAATGCTGGGGGTAACTCTATTCACAATGCTGGGAGTACTCTATTCACAAAGCTGGTAGTAACTCTATTCACAACGCTGCTAGTAACTCTATTCACAACGCTGGGAATAACTCAATTCACAACGCTGGGATTAACTCTATTCACAACGCTGCTAGTAACTCATTTCCAACGCTGGTAGTAATTCTATTCACAAGGCTGGTCGTAATACTATTCACAACGCTGGTAGTAACTCTATTCACAACGCTGGTAGTGACTCTATTCACAACGCTGGCAGTAATTCTATTCACAACGCTGGAAGTAATTCTATTCACAACGCTGGTAGTAACTCTATTCACAACGCTGGGAGTAACTCTATTCACAACGCTGGGAGTCACTCTATTCAATACGCTGGGAGGAACTCTCTTCACAACGCTGGGAGTAACATCTATTCACAACGCAGGGAGTCACTCTATTCACAACACTGGGAGTAACACTATTCACAACGCTGTTATTAACTCTATTCACAACGCTGGTAGTAACTGTATTCACAACGCAGGTCGTAACACTATCCACAACGCTGGTAGCAACTCTATTCACAACGCTGGTAGTAACTCTATTCACAACGCTGTTAGTAACTCTATTCACAACGCTGGTAGTAACTCTATTCACAACGCTGGTCGTAACTCTATTCAGAACGCTGGTAGTAACTCTATTCACAACGCTGGAAGTAACTCTATTCACAACGCTGGTCGTAACACTATTCAGAACGCTGGTAGTCGTCTACTCACAACGCTGGTAGAAACTCTATTAACACGCTGGTAGTAACTCTATTCACAACGCTGGTAGTGACTCTATTCACAACACTGGTAGTAACACTATTCACAACGCTGTTAGTAACTCTATTCACAACGATGGTAGTAACCCTATTCACAACGCTGGTAAAACTCTATTCACAACGCTGGTAGTAACTCTATTCACAAAACTGGTAGTAACTCTATTCACAACACTGGTACTAATACTATTCACAACGCTGGTAGTAACTCTATTCACAACACTGGTAGTAACTCTATTCACAACGCTGGTAGTAACTGTATTCACAACGCTGGTAGTAACTCTATTCACAACGCTGGGAGTAACTCTATTCTCAACGCTGTGAGTAACTCTATTCACAACGCTGGGAGTAACTGTATTCACAACGCTGGGAGTAACTCTATTCACAACGCTGGTAGTAACTCTATTCACAACGCTGGTAGTGACTCTATTCACAACGCTCGTAGTGACTCTATTCACAACGCTGGAAGTAACTCTATTCACAACGCTGGTCGTGACACTATTCACAACGCTGGTAGTAACTCTATTCACAACGCTGGTCGTAACACTATTCACAACGCTGGTAGTAACTCTATTCACAACGCTGGTAGTAACTCTACTCACAACGCTGGTAGAAACTCTATTCACACGCGGGTAGTAACTCCAATCACAACGCTGGTAGTGACTCTATTAACAACGCTGGTACTAACACCATGCACAACGCTGGTAGTAACTCTATTCACAACGCTGGTAGAAAATCTATTCATAACGCTGGTAGTAACCCTATTCACAACGCTGGCAGTAACTCTATTCACAACGCTGTGAGTAACTCTATTCACAACGCTGGTAGTAACTCTATTCACAACGCTGGTCGTAACACTAATCACAACGCTGGTAGTAACTCTATTCACAACGCTGGGAGTAACTCTATTCACAACGCTGGTAGTGACTGTATTAACAACGCTGGAAGTAAAACTATTCACAACGCTGGTAGTAACTCCATTCACAACGCTGGTAGTAAATCTATTCACAACGCTGGTAGTAACCCTATTCACAACGCTGGTAGTAACTCTATTCACAACGCTGGCAGTAACTCTATTCACAACGCTGGTAGTAACAATATTCACAACGCTGGTAGTAACTCTATTCACAACGCTGGTAGTAACTCTATTAACAACGCTGGTAGTAACTCTATTAACAACGCTGGAAGTAACTCGATTCACAACGCTGGTAGTGACTCTATTCACAACGCTGGTAGTGAGACTATTCAGAACTCTGGGAGTCACTCTATTCACAATGCTGGGAGTAACTCTATTCACAATGCTGGGAGTACTCAATTCACAAGGCTGGTAGTAACTCTATTCACAACGCTGGGAATAACTCAATTCACAACGCTGCGATTAACTCTATTCACAACGCTGCTAGTAACTCATTTCCAACGCTGGTCCTAACTCTATTAACAATGCTGGTAGTAACTCTATTCACAACTTTGGTAGTAACACTATTCACAACGCTGGTAGTAACTCTATTCACAGCGCTGGTAATAACTCTATTCACAACACTGGTAGTTACTCTATTCACAAAGCTGGGAGTAACTCTATTCACAACGCTGGTAGCAACTCTATTCACAAGACTGGTAGTAACTCTATTCACAAATCTGGTAGTAACTCTATTCACAACGCTTGTAGTAACTCTATTCACAACGCTGTTAGTAACTCTATTCACAACGCTGGTAGTAACTCTATTCACAACGCTGGTAGTGACTCTATTCACAACGCTGGTAGTAATTCTATTCACAACGCTGGAAGTAACTCTATTCACCACGCTGGTAGTAACTCTATTCACAACGCTGGGAGTAACTCTATTCACAACGCTGGGAGTCACTCTATTCAAAACGCTGGGAGGAACTCTCTTCACAACGCTGGGAGTAACATCTATTCACAACGCAGGGAGTAACTCTATTCACAACGCTGGGAGTCACTCTATTCAAAACGCTGGGAGGAACTCTCTTCACAACGCTGGGAGTAACATCTATTCACAACGCAGGGAGTAACTCTATTCACAACGGTGGGAGTAACACTATACACAACGCTGTTATTAACTCTATTCACAACGCTGGTAGTAACTGTATTCACAACGCTGGTCGTAACACTATCCACAACGCTGGTAGTAACTCTATTCACAACGCTGTTAGTAACTCTATTCACAACGCTGTTAGTAACTCTATTCACAACACTGTTATGAACTCTATTCATAACGCTGGCAGTAACTCTATTCAAAACGCTGGTAGTTACGTTATTCTCAACGCTGGCAGCAACTCTATTCACAACGTTGGTAGCAACTGTATTCACAACGCTGGTAGTAACTCTATTCACAACGCTGGTAGCGACTCTTTTCTCAACGCTGGTAGCGACTCTATTCACAACTCTATTCACAACGCTGGTCGCAACTCTATTCACAACGCTGGTAGTAACTCTATTCTCAATGCTGGCAGCGACTCTATTCACAACGCTGGTAGCGAGTCTATTCACAAGGCAGGTAGCGACTCTATTCACAACGCTGGTAGTGACTCTATTTACAACGCTGGTAGTAACTCTATTCACAACGGTGGTAGTAACTCTATTCAGTACGCTGGTAGTAACTCTATTCACATCGCTGGTAGTAACTCTTTTCACAACGCTGGGAGTAACTCTATTCACAACGCTGGTAGTTTCTCTATTCACAACGCTGTGAGTAACTCTATTCACAAAGCTGGGAGTAACTCTTTTCACAACGCTGGTAGTAACTCTATTCGCAACGCTGGTATTAACTGTATTCGCAACGCTGGTTGTAACTCTATTAACAACGCTGGTAGTAACTCTATTCACAACGCTAGTAGTAACTCTATTCACAACGCTGGTAGTGACTCTATTCACAACGCGGGTAGTAACTCTATTCACAAGGCTGTGAGTAACTCTATTCACAACGCTGGGAGTGCTCTATTCACATGGCTGGTAGTAACACTATTAACAATGCTGGTAGTAACTCTATTCACAACGCTAGTAGTAACTCTATTCACAACGCTGGTAGTAACTCTATTCACACGCTGGTAATAACTCCATTCACAACGCTGGTAGTGACTGTATTAACAACGCTGGTAGTAACACTATTCACAATGCTGGCAGTAACTCTATTCACAATGCTGGTAGTAAATCTATTCACAACGCTGGTAGTAACCCTATTCACAACGCTGGTAGTAACTCTATTCACAACGCTGGTAGTAACTCTATTCACAACGCTGGTAGTAACACTATTCACAACGCTGGTTGTAACTCTATTCACAACGCTGGTAGTAACTCTATTCACACGCTGTTAGTAACTCCATTCACAACGCTGGTAGTGACTGTATTAACAACGCTGATAGTAAAACTATTCACAACGCTGGTAGTAACTCCATTCACAACGCTGGTAGTAAATCTATTCACAACGCTGGTAGTAACCCTATTCACAACGCTGGTAGTAACTCTATTCACAACGCTGGTAGTAACTCTATTCACAACGCTGGTAGTAACACTATTCACAACGCTGGTAGTAACTCTATTCGCAACGCTGGTAGTAACTCTATTCACAACGCTGGGTGTAACTCTATTCACAACGCTGGGATGGCTCTATTCACAAGGCTGGTAGAAACTCTATTCACAACGCTGGGAGTAACTCAATTCACAACGCTGGGATTAACTCTATTCACAACGCTGGTAGTAACTCTTTTCACAACGCTGGTAGTAACACTATTCACAACGCTGGTAGTAACTCTATTCACAACGCTGGTAATAACTCTATTCACAACACTGGAAGTAACTCTATTCACAACGCTGATAGTAACTCTATTCATAAAGCTGGTAGTAACTCTATTCACAACGCTGGTAGTAACTCTATTCACAACGCTGGTAGTAACCCTATTCTCAACGCTGGCAGTAACTATTTTCACAACGTTGGTAGTAACTGTATTCACAACGCTGGTAGTAACTCTATTCACAACGCTATTAGTAACTCTATTCACAACGCTGGTAGTGGCTCTATTCACAACGCTGGGAGTAACTCTATTCACAACGCTGGTAGTGACTCTATTCACAACGCGGGTAGTAACTCTATTCACAACGCTGTGAGTAACTCTATTCACAACGCTGGGAGTGCTCTATTCACAAGGGTGGTAGTAACACTATTAACAACGCTGGTAGTAACTCTATTCACAACGCTAGTAGTAACTCTATTCACAACGCTGGTAGTAACTCTATTCACAAGGCTGGTCGTAACACTATAAACAACGCTGGTAGTAACTCTATTCACAACGCTGGTAGTAACTCTATTCACAACGCTGTTAGTGACTCTATTCACAACGCTGGTAGTAATTCTATTCACAACGCTGGAAGTAACTCTATTCACAACGCTGGTAGTAACTCTATTCACAACGCTGGGAGTAACTCTATTCACAACGCTGGGAATCACTCTATTCAAAACGCTGGGAGGAACTCTCTTCACAACGCTGGGAGTAACATCTATTCACAACGCAGGGAGTAACTCTATTCACAACGCTGGGAGTAACACTATTCACAACGCTGTTATTAACTCTATTCACAACGCTGGTCGTAACACTATCCACAATGCTGGTAGTAACTCTATTCACAACGCTGGGAGTAACTCTATTCACAATGCTGTTAGTAACTCTATTCACAACGCTGTTATGAACTCTATTCACAACGCTGGTAGTAACTCTATTCACAATGCTGGTCGTAACACTATTCAGAACGCTGGTAGTAACTCTATTCACAACGCTGGTAGTAACTCTATTCACAACGCTGGTCGTAACACTATTCAGAACGCTGGTAGTCCTCTACTCACAACGCTGGTAGAAACTCTATTAACACGCTGGTACTAACTCTGTTCTCAACGCTGGTAGTGACCCTATTCACAACACTGGTAGTAACACTATTCACAACGCTGGTAGTAACTCTATTCACAACGATGGTAGTAACCCAATTCACAACGCTGGTAAAACTCTATTCACAACGCTGGTAGTAACTCTATTCACAAAACTGGTGGTAACTCTATTCACAACGCTGGTACTAATACTATTCACAACGCTGGTAGTAACTCTATTCACAACACTGGTAGTAACTCTACTCACAACGCTGGTAGTAACTGTATTCACAACGCTGGTAGTAACTCTATTCACAACGCTGGGAGTAACTCTATTCACAACGCTGTGAGTAACTCTATTCACAACGCTGGGAGTAACTGTATTCACAACGCTGGGAGTAACTCTATTCACAACGCTGGTAGTAACTCTATTCACAACGATGGAAGTGACTCTATTCACAACGCTCGTAGTGACTCTATTCACAACGCTGGTCGTAACACTATTCAGAACGCTGGTAGTAACTCTATTCACAACGCTGGTAGTAACTCTATTCACAACGCTGGTCGTAACACTATTCAGAACGCTGGTAGTCCTCTACTCACAACGCTGGTAGAAACTCTATTAACACGCTGGTAGTAACACTATTCACAACGCTGGTAGTGACTCTATTCACAACACTGGTAGTAACACTATTCACAATGCTGGTAGTAACTCTATTCACAACGATGGTAGTAACCCTATTCACAACGCTGGTAAAACTCTATTCACAACGCTGGTATTAACTCTATTCACAAAACTGGTAGTAACTCTATTCACAACGCTGGTACTAATACTATTCACAGCGCTGGTAATGACTCTATTCACAACACTGGTAGTAACTCCATTCACAACGCTGTTAGTATCTCTATTGACAACGCTGGTAGTGACTCTATTCACAACGCTGGTAGCGACTATATTGACAACGCTGGCAGCGACTCTATTCACAACGCTGGCAGCGACTCTATTCACAACGCTGGCAGCGACTCTATTCACAATGCTGGCAGCGACTCTATTCACAACGCTTGGAGCAACTCCATTCACAGCGCTGGTAGTGACTCTATTCACAACGCTGGAAGCGACTCTATTCACAACGCTGGAAGGGACTCTATTCACAACGCTGGTAGTAACTGTATTCACAACGCTGTTAGTTGCTCTATTCACAACGCTGGTAGCGACTCTATTCACAACGCTGGTAGCGACTCTATTCACAACGCTGGTAGGGACTCTATTTTAACGCTGGCAGTAACTCTATTCACAACGCTGGTAGTAACTCTATTCACAACGCTGGTAGTAACTCTATTCACAACGCTGGTAGCGACTCTTTTCTCAACACTGGTAGTGACTCTATTCACAACTCTATTCACAACGCTGGTAGCAACTCTATTCAGAACGCTGGTAGTAACTCTATTCTCAACGCTGGCAGTAACTCAATTCACAACATTGGTAGTAACTGTATTCACAACGCTTGGTAGTCACTCTATTCACAACGCTGGTAGCGACTCTATTCACAACGCTGGTAGCGATTCTATTCACAACGCTGGTAGTAAATCTATTCACAACGCTGGTAGTAACCCTATTCACAACGTTGGTAGTAACTCTATTCACAACGCTGGTAGTAACACTATTCACAACGCTGGTAGTAACACTATTCACAACGCTGTTAGTAACTCTATTCACAACGCTGGTAGTAACTCTATTCACAATGCTGGTATTGACTCTATTCACAACACTGGTAGTAACACTATTCACAACGCTGGTAGCGACTCTATTCACAACGCTGGTAGTAACTCTTTTCACCACGCTGGTAGGGACTCTATTTACAACGCTGGCAGCGACTCTATTCACAACGCTGGTAGCAACTCTATTCACAACGCTGGTAGTGACTCTATTCACAACGCTGGTAGTAACTCTATTCACAACGCTGGTAGTGACTCTATTCACAACGCTGGTAGTGACTCTATTCACAACGCAAGTAGTAACTCTATTCACAACGCTGGCAGTGACTCTATTCACAGCGCTGGTAGTGACTCTATTCACAAAGCTGGTAGTAACTGTATTCACAACGCTGTTAGTTGCTCTATTCACAATGCTGGTAGCGACTCTATTCACAACGCTGGTAGCAACTCTATTCACAACGCTGGCAGCGACTGTATTCACAATGCTGGCAGCGACTCTATTCACAACGCATGGAGCAACTCTATTCACAACGCTGGTAGTAACTGTATTCACAACGCTAGTAGTAACTCTATTCACAACGCTGGTAGTAACTCTATTCACACGCTGGTAATAACTCCATTCACAACGCTGGCAGTGACTGTATTAACAACGCTGGTAGTAACACTATTCACAACGCTGGTAGTAACTCTATTCAAAACGCTGGTAGTAAATCTATTCACAATGCTGGTAGTAACCCTATTCACAACGCAAGTAGTAACTCTATTCACAACGCTGGTAGTAACTCTATTCACAACGCTGGTAGTGACTCTATTCACAATGCTGGAAGTGACTCTTTTCACAACGCTGGTAGTAACTCTATTCACAACGCTGGTAGTGACTCTATTCACAACGCTGGTAGAGACTCTATTCACAACGCTGGTAGTAACTCTATTCACAATGCTGGTAGTGACTCTATTCACAACGCAAGTAGTAACTCTATTCACAACGCTGGTAGTAACTCTATTCACAACGCTGGTAGTGACTCTATTCACAACGCTGGTAGCGACTCTATTCACAACTCTATTCACAACGCTGGTAGCAACTCTATTCAGAATGCTGGTAGTAACTCTATTCTCAACGCTGGCAGTAACTCAATTCACAACGTTGGTAGTAACTGTATTCACAACGCTTGGTAGTCATTCTATTCACAACGCTGGTAGCGACTCTATTCACAACGCTGGTAGCGATTCTATTCACAACGCTGGTAGCGACACTATTCACAACGCTGGTAGTGACTCTATTTACAGCGCTGGTAGTAACTCCATTCACAACGCTGTTAGTGACTGTATTAACAACGCTGGTTGTAACACTATTCACAACGCTGGTAGAAACTCTATTCACAACGCTGGTAGTAAATCTATTCACAACGCTGGTAGTAACCCTATTCACAACGTTGGTAGTAACTCTATTCACAACGCTGGTAGTAACACTATTCACAACGCTGGTAGTAACACTATTCACAACGCTGGTAGTAACTCTATTCACAACGCTGGTAGTAGTTCTATTCACAACGCTGGTAGTGACTCTATTCACAACGCTGGTAGTAACACTATTCACAACGCTGGTAGCGACTCTTTTCACAACGCTGGTAGTAACTCTATTCACCACGCTGGTAGTAACTCTATTCACAACGCTGGTAGTGACTCTATTCACAACGCTGGCAGCGACTCTATTCACAACGCTGGCAGCGACTCTATTCACAACGCTGGCAGCGACTCTATTCACAACGCTGGCAGCGACTCAATTCACAACGCTGGCAGCACTCTATTCACCACGCTTGGAGTGACTCTATTCACAGCGCTGGTAGTGACTCTTTTCACAACGCTGGTAGTAACTCTATTCACAACGCTGGTAGTGACTCTATTCACAATGCTGGTAGTGACTCTATTCACAACGCAAGTAGTAACTCTATTCACAACGCTGGTAGTGATTCTATTCACAGCGCTGGTAGTGACTCTATTCACAACGCTGGTAGTAACTCCATTCACAACGCTGTTAGTATCTCTATTGACAACGCTGGTAGTGACTCTATTCACAACGCTGGTAGCGACTCTATTCACAACGCTGGCAGCGACTCTATTCACAACGCTGGCAGCGACTCTATTCACAACGCTGGCAGCGACTGTATTCACAATGCTGGCAGCGACTCTATTCACAACGCTTGGAGCAACTCTATTCACAGCGCTGGTAATGACTCTATTCACAACGCTGGTAGTAACTGTATTCACAACTCTAGTAGTAACTCTATTCACAACGCTGGTAGTAAATCTATTCACACGCTGGTAATAACTCCATTCACAACGCTGGCAGTGACTGTATTCACAACGCAGGTAGTAACACTATTCACAACGCTGGTAGTAACTCTATTCACAACGCTGGTAGTAAATCTATTCACAACGCTGGTAGTAACCCTATTCACAACGCTGGTACTGACTCTATTCACAACGCAGGTAGTAACTCTATTCACAACGCTGGTAGTGACTCTATTCACAACGCTGGTAGTGACTCTATTCACAACGCAAGTAGTAACTCTATTCACAACGCTGGCAGTGACTCTATTCACAGTGCTCGTAGTGACTCTATTCACAACGCTGGTAGTAACTTTATTCACAACGCTGTTAGTTGCTCTATTCACAACGCTGGTAGCGACTCTATTCACAACGCTGTTAGCAACTCTATTCACAACGCTGGTAGGGACTCTATTTTAACGCTGGCAGTAACTCTATTCACAAAGTTGGTAGTAAATGTATTCACAACGCTGGTAGTAACTCTATTCACAACGCTGGTAGTAACACTATTCACAACGCTGGTAGCGACTCTATTCACAACGCTGGTAGTAACTCTATTCACCACACTGGTAGTAACTCTATTCACAACGCTGGAAGTGACTCTATTCACAACGCTGGTAGCGACTCTATTCACAACGCTGGTAGGGACTCTATTCACAACGCTGGCAGCGACTCTATTCACAACGCTGGCAGCGACTCTATTCACAACGCTGGCAGCGACTGTACTCACAACGCTGGCAGCGACTCTATTCACCACGCTTGGAGTGACTCTATTCACAGCGCTGGTAGTAACTGTATTCACAACGCTAGTAGTAACTCTATTCACAACGCTGGTAGTAGCTCTATTCACACGCTGGTAATAACTCCATTCACAACGCTGGCAGTGACTGTATTAACAACGCTGGTAGTAACACTATTCACAACGCTGGTAGTAACTCTATTCACAACGCTGGTAGTAAATCTATTCACAACGCTGGTAGTAACCCTATTCACAATGCTGGTAGTGACTCTATTCACAACACTGGTAGTAACTCTATTCACAATGCTGGTAGTGACTCTATTCACAACGCTGGTAGTGACTCTATTCACAACGCAAGTAGTAACTCTATTCACAACGCTGGCAGTGACTCTATTCACAGCGCTGGTAGTGACTCTATTCACAACGCTGGTAGTAACTGTATTCACAACGCTGTTAGTTGCTCTATTCACAACGCTGGTAGCGACTCTATTCACAACGCTGTTAGCGACTCTATTCACAACGCTGGCAGCGACTGTACTCACAACGCTGGCAGCGACTCTATTCACCACGCTTGGAGTGACTCTATTCACAGCGCTGGTAGTGACTCTATTCACAACGCTGGTAGTAACTCTATTCACAACGCTGGTAATAACTCCATTCACAACGCTGGTAGTGACTGTATTAACAACGCTGGTAGTAACACTATTCACAACGCTGGTAGGAACTCTATTCACAACGCTGGTAGTAAATCTATTCACAACGCAGGTAGTAACCCTATTCACAATGCTGGTAGTGACTCTATTCACAACGCTGGTAGTGACTCTATTCACAACGCTGGTAGTGACTCTATTCACAGCGCTGGTAGTGACTCTAATCACAACGCTGGTAGTAACTGTATTCACAACGCTGTTAGTTGCTCTATTCACAACGCTGGTAGCGACTCTATTCACAACGCTGGTAGCGCCTCTATTCACAACGCTGTTTCGGACTCTATTTTAACGCTGGCAGTAACTCTATTCACAACGTTGGTAGTAACTGTATTCACAACGCTGGTAGTAACTCTATTCACAACGCTGGTAGTAACTCTATTCACAACGCTGGTAGTAACACTATTCACAACGCTGGTAGCGACTCTATTCACAACGCTGGTAGTAACTCTATTCACAACGCTGGTAGTGACTCTATTCACAACGCTGGTAGTGACTCTATTCACAACGCTGGTAGTAACTGTATTCACAACGCTGTTAGTTGCTCTATTCACAATGCTGGTAGCGACTCTATTCACAACGCTGGTAGTAACACTATTCACAACGCAGGTAGCGACTCTATTCACAACGCTGGTAGTAACTCTATTCACAACGCTGGAAGTGACTCTATTCACAACGCTGGTAGCGACTCTATTCACAACGCTGGCAGCGACTCTATTCACAACGCTGGCAGCGACTGTACTCACAACGCTGGCAGCGACACAATTCACAACGCTGGCAGCGACTCTATTCACCACGCTTGGAGTGCCTCTATTCACAACGCTGGTAGTGACTCTATTCACAACGCAGGTAGTAACTCTATTCACAACGCTGGTAATAACTCCATTCACAACGCTGGTAGTGACTGTATTCACAACGCTGGTAGTAACACTATTCACAACGCTGGTAGCGACTCTATTCACAACGCTGGTAGTAACTCTATTCACCACGCTGGTAGTAACTCAATTCACAACGCTGGTAGTGACTCTATTCACAACGCTGGTAGCGACTCTATTCACAACGCAAGTAGTAACTCTATTCACAACGCTGGTAGTGACTCTATTCACAGCGCTGGCAGTGACTCTATTCACAACGCTGGTAGTAACTCCATTCACAACGCTGTTAGTATCTCTATTGACAACGCTGGTAGTGACTCTATTCACAACGCTGGTAGCGACTCTATTCACAACGCTGGCAGCGACTCTATTCACAACGCTGGCAGCGACTCTATTCACAACGCACGCAGCGACGGTATTCACAATGCTGCCAGTGACTCTATTCACAACGCTTGGAGCAACTCTATTCACAGCGCTGGTAGTGACTCTATTCACAACGCTGGTAGTAACTGTATTCACAACGCTAGTAGTAACTCTATTCACAACGCTGGTAGTAACTCTATTCACACGCTGGTAATAACTCTATTCACAACGCTGGCAGCGACTCAATTCACAACGCTGGCAGCACTCTATTCACCACGCTTGGAGTGACTCTATTCACAGCGCTGGTAGTGACTCTTTTCACAACGCTGGTAGTAACTCTATTCACAACGCTGGTAGTGACTCTATTCACAATGCTGGTAGTGACTCTATTCACAACGCAAGTAGTAACTCTATTCACAACGCTGGTAGTGATTCTATTCACAGCGCTGGTAGTGACTCTATTCACAACGCTGGTAGTAACTCCATTCACAACGCTGTTAGTATCTCTATTGACAACGCTGGTAGTGACTCTATTCACAACGCTGGTAGCGACTCTATTCACAACGCTGGCAGCGACTCTATTCACAACGCTGGCAGCGACTCTATTCACAACGCTGGCAGCGACTGTATTCACAATGCTGGCAGCGACTCTATTCACAACGCTTGGAGCAACTCTATTCACAGCGCTGGTAATGACTCTATTCACAACGCTGGTAGTAACTGTATTCACAACTCTAGTAGTAACTCTATTCACAACGCTGGTAGTAAATCTATTCACACGCTGGTAATAACTCCATTCACAACGCTGGCAGTGACTGTATTCACAACGCAGGTAGTAACACTATTCACAACGCTGGTAGTAACTCTATTCACAACGCTGGTAGTAAATCTATTCACAACGCTGGTAGTAACCCTATTCACAACGCTGGTACTGACTCTATTCACAACGCAGGTAGTAACTCTATTCACAACGCTGGTAGTGACTCTATTCACAACGCTGGTAGTGACTCTATTCACAACGCAAGTAGTAACTCTATTCACAACGCTGGCAGTGACTCTATTCACAGTGCTCGTAGTGACTCTATTCACAACGCTGGTAGTAACTTTATTCACAACGCTGTTAGTTGCTCTATTCACAACGCTGGTAGCGACTCTATTCACAACGCTGTTAGCAACTCTATTCACAACGCTGGTAGGGACTCTATTTTAACGCTGGCAGTAACTCTATTCACAAAGTTGGTAGTAAATGTATTCACAACGCTGGTAGTAACTCTATTCACAACGCTGGTAGTAACACTATTCACAACGCTGGTAGCGACTCTATTCACAACGCTGGTAGTAACTCTATTCACCACACTGGTAGTAACTCTATTCACAACGCTGGAAGTGACTCTATTCACAACGCTGGTAGCGACTCTATTCACAACGCTGGTAGGGACTCTATTCACAACGCTGGCAGCGACTCTATTCACAACGCTGGCAGCGACTCTATTCACAACGCTGGCAGCGACTGTACTCACAACGCTGGCAGCGACTCTATTCACCACGCTTGGAGTGACTCTATTCACAGCGCTGGTAGTAACTGTATTCACAACGCTAGTAGTAACTCTATTCACAACGCTGGTAGTAGCTCTATTCACACGCTGGTAATAACTCCATTCACAACGCTGGCAGTGACTGTATTAACAACGCTGGTAGTAACACTATTCACAACGCTGGTAGTAACTCTATTCACAACGCTGGTAGTAAATCTATTCACAACGCTGGTAGTAACCCTATTCACAATGCTGGTAGTGACTCTATTCACAACACTGGTAGTAACTCTATTCACAATGCTGGTAGTGACTCTATTCACAACGCTGGTAGTGACTCTATTCACAACGCAAGTAGTAACTCTATTCACAACGCTGGCAGTGACTCTATTCACAGCGCTGGTAGTGACTCTATTCACAACGCTGGTAGTAACTGTATTCACAACGCTGTTAGTTGCTCTATTCACAACGCTGGTAGCGACTCTATTCACAACGCTGTTAGCGACTCTATTCACAACGCTGGCAGCGACTGTACTCACAACGCTGGCAGCGACTCTATTCACCACGCTTGGAGTGACTCTATTCACAGCGCTGGTAGTGACTCTATTCACAACGCTGGTAGTAACTCTATTCACAACGCTGGTAATAACTCCATTCACAACGCTGGTAGTGACTGTATTAACAACGCTGGTAGTAACACTATTCACAACGCTGGTAGGAACTCTATTCACAACGCTGGTAGTAAATCTATTCACAACGCAGGTAGTAACCCTATTCACAATGCTGGTAGTGACTCTATTCACAACGCTGGTAGTGACTCTATTCACAACGCTGGTAGTGACTCTATTCACAGCGCTGGTAGTGACTCTAATCACAACGCTGGTAGTAACTGTATTCACAACGCTGTTAGTTGCTCTATTCACAACGCTGGTAGCGACTCTATTCACAACGCTGGTAGCGCCTCTATTCACAACGCTGTTTCGGACTCTATTTTAACGCTGGCAGTAACTCTATTCACAACGTTGGTAGTAACTGTATTCACAACGCTGGTAGTAACTCTATTCACAACGCTGGTAGTAACTCTATTCACAACGCTGGTAGTAACACTATTCACAACGCTGGTAGCGACTCTATTCACAACGCTGGTAGTAACTCTATTCACAACGCTGGTAGTGACTCTATTCACAACGCTGGTAGTGACTCTATTCACAACGCTGGTAGTAACTGTATTCACAACGCTGTTAGTTGCTCTATTCACAATGCTGGTAGCGACTCTATTCACAACGCTGGTAGTAACACTATTCACAACGCAGGTAGCGACTCTATTCACAACGCTGGTAGTAACTCTATTCACAACGCTGGAAGTGACTCTATTCACAACGCTGGTAGCGACTCTATTCACAACGCTGGCAGCGACTCTATTCACAACGCTGGCAGCGACTGTACTCACAACGCTGGCAGCGACACAATTCACAACGCTGGCAGCGACTCTATTCACCACGCTTGGAGTGCCTCTATTCACAACGCTGGTAGTGACTCTATTCACAACGCAGGTAGTAACTCTATTCACAACGCTGGTAATAACTCCATTCACAACGCTGGTAGTGACTGTATTCACAACGCTGGTAGTAACACTATTCACAACGCTGGTAGCGACTCTATTCACAACGCTGGTAGTAACTCTATTCACCACGCTGGTAGTAACTCAATTCACAACGCTGGTAGTGACTCTATTCACAACGCTGGTAGCGACTCTATTCACAACGCAAGTAGTAACTCTATTCACAACGCTGGTAGTGACTCTATTCACAGCGCTGGCAGTGACTCTATTCACAACGCTGGTAGTAACTCCATTCACAACGCTGTTAGTATCTCTATTGACAACGCTGGTAGTGACTCTATTCACAACGCTGGTAGCGACTCTATTCACAACGCTGGCAGCGACTCTATTCACAACGCTGGCAGCGACTCTATTCACAACGCACGCAGCGACGGTATTCACAATGCTGCCAGTGACTCTATTCACAACGCTTGGAGCAACTCTATTCACAGCGCTGGTAGTGACTCTATTCACAACGCTGGTAGTAACTGTATTCACAACGCTAGTAGTAACTCTATTCACAACGCTGGTAGTAACTCTATTCACACGCTGGTAATAACTCCATTCACAACGCTGGCAGTGACTGTATTAACAACACTGGTAGTAACACTATTCACAATGCTGGTAGTAACTCTATTCACAACGCTGGTAGTAAATCTATTCACAACGCTCGTAGTAACCCTATTCACAACGCTGGTAGTGACTCTATTCACAACGCTGGAAGTAACTCTATTCACAACGCCGGTAGTGACTCTATTCACAACGCTGGCAGTGACTCTATTCACAACGCAAGTAGTAACTCTATTCACAACGCTGGTAGTGACTCTATTCACAGCGCTGGTAGTGACTCTATTCACAACGCTGGTAGTAACTCCATTCACAACGCTGTTAGTATCTCTATTGACAACGCTGGTAGTGACTCTATTCACAACGCTGGTAGCGACTCTATTCACAACGCTGGCAGCGACTCTATTCACAACGCTGGCAGCGACTCTATTCACAACGCTGGCAGCGACTGTATTCACAATGCTGGCAGCGACTCTATTCACAACGCATGGAGCAACTCTATTCACAACACTGGTAGTAACTGTATTCACAACGCTAGTAGTAACTCTATTCACAACGCTGGTAGTAACTCTATTCACACGCTGGTAATAACTCCATTCACAACGCTGGCAGTGACTGTATTAACAACGCTGGTAGTAACACTATTCACAACGCTGGTAGTAACTCTATTCACAACGCTGGTAGTAAATCTATTCACAATGCTGGTAGTAACCCTATTCACAACGCTGGTAGTGACTCTATTCACAACGCTGGTAGTAACTCTATTCACAACGCTGGTAGTGACTCTATTCACAACGCTGGTAGAGACTCTATTCACAACGCTGGTAGTAACTCTATTCACAATGCTGGTAGTGACTCTATTCACAACGCAAGTAGTAACTCTATTCACAACGCTGGTAGTAACTCTATTCACAACGCTGGTAGTGACTCTATTCACAACGCTGGTAGCGACTCTATTCACAACTCTATTCACAACGCTGGTAGCAACTCTATTCAGAATGCTGGTAGTAACTCTATTCTCAACGCTGGCAGTAACTCAATTCACAACGTTGGTAGTAACTGTATTCACAACGCTTGGTAGTCACTCTATTCACAACGCTGGTAGCGACTCTATTCACAACGCTGGTAGCGATTCTATTCACAACGCTGGTAGCGACACTATTCATAACGCTGGTAGTGACTCTATTTACAACGCTGGTAGTAACTCCATTCACAACGCTGTTAGTGACTGTATTAACAACGCTGGTTGTAACACTATTCACAACGCTGGTAGAAACTCTATTCACAACGCTGGTAGTAAATCTATTCACAACGCTGGTAGTAACCCTATTCACAACGTTGGTAGTAACTCTATTCACAACGCTGGTAGTAACACTATTCACAACGCTGGTAGTAACACTATTCACAACGCTGGTAGTAACTCTATTCACAACGCTGGTAGTAGTTCTATTCACAACGCTGGTAGTGACTCTATTCACAACGCTGGTAGTAACACTATTCACAACGCTGGTAGCGACTCTATTCACAACGCTGGTAGTAACTCTATTCACCACGCTGGTAGTAACTCTATTCACAACGCTGGTAGTGACTCTATTCACAACGCTGGCAGCGACTCTATTCACAACGATGGCAGCGACTCTATTCACAACGCTGGCAGCGACTCTATTCACAACGCTGGCAGCGACTCAATTCACAACGCTGGCAGCACTCTATTCACCACGCTTGGAGTGACTCTATTCACAGCGCTGGTAGTGACTCTTTTCACAACGCTGGTAGTAACTCTATTCACAACGCTGGTAGTGACTCTATTCACAACGCTGGTAGTGACTCTATTCACAACGCAAGTAGTAACTCTATTCACAACGCTGGTAGTGATTCTATTCACAGCGCTGGTAGTGACTCTATTCACAACGCTGGTAGTAACTCCATTCACAACGCTGTTAGTATCTCTATTGACAACGCTGGTAGTGACTCTATTCACAACGCTGGTAGCGACTCTATTCACAACGCTGGCAGCGACTCTATTCACAACGCTGGCAGCGACTCTATTCACAACGCTGGCAGCGACTGTATTCACAATGCTGGCAGCGACTCTATTCACAACGCTTGGAGCAACTCTATTCACAGCGCTGGTAGTGACTCTATTCACAACGCTGGTAGTAACTGTATTCACAACGCTAGTAGTAACTCTATTCACAACGCTGGTAGTAACTCTATTCACACGCTGGTAATAACTCCATTCACAACGCTGGCAGTGACTGTATTAACAACGCTGGTAGTAACACTATTCACAACGCTGGTAGTAACTCTATTCACAACGCTGGTAGTAAATCTATTCACAACGCTGGTAGTAACCCTATTCACAACGCCGGTACTGACTCTATTCACAACGCAGGTAGTAACTCTATTCACAACGCTGGTAGTGACTCTATTCACAACGCTGGTAGTGACTCTATTCACAACGCAAGTAGTAACTCTATTCACAACGCTGGCAGTGACTCTATTCACAGCGCTCGTAGTGACTCTATTCACAACGCTGGTAGTAACTTTATTCACAACGCTGTTAGTTGCTCTATTCACAACGCTGGTAGCGACTCTATTCACAACGCTGTTAGCAACTCTATTCACAACGCTGGTAGGGACTCTATTTTAACGCTGGCAGTAACTCTATTCACAAAGTTGGTAGTAAATGTATTCACAACGCTGGTAGTAACTCTATTCACAACGCTGGTAGTAACACTATTCACAACGCTGGTAGCGACTCTATTCACAACGCTGGTAGTAACTCTATTCACCACACTGGCAGTAACTCTATTCACAACGCTGGAAGTGACTCTATTCACAACGCTGGTAGCGACTCTATTCACAACGCTGGTAGGGACTCTATTCACAACGCTGGCAGCGACTCTATTCACAACGCTGGCAGCGACTCTATTCACAACGCTGGCAGCGACTGTACTCACAACGCTGGCAGCGACTCAATTCACAACGCTGGCAGCGACTCTATTCACCACGCTTGGAGTGACTCTATTCACAGCGCTGGTAGTAACTGTATTCACAACGCTAGTAGTAACTCTATTCACAACGCTGGTAGTAGCTCTATTCACACGCTGGTAATAACTCCATTCACAACGCTGGCAGTGACTGTATTAACAACGCTGGTAGTAACACTATTCACAACGCTGGTAGTAACTCTATTCACAACGCTGGTAGTAAATCTATTCACAACGCTGGTAGTAACCCTATTCACAATGCTGGTAGTGACTCTATTCACAACACTGGTAGTAACTCTATTCACAATGCTGGTAGTGACTCTATTCACAACGCTGGTAGTGACTCTATTCACAACGCAAGTAGTAACTCTATTCACAACGCTGGCAGTGACTCTATTCACAGCGCTGGTAGTGACTCTATTCACAACGCTGGTAGTAACTGTATTCACAACGCTGTTAGTTGCTCTATTCACAACGCTGGTAGCGACTCTATTCACAACGCTGTTAGCGACTCTATTCACAACGCTGGCAGCGACTGTACTCACAACGCTGGCAGTGACTCAATTCACAACGCTGGCAGCGACTCTATTCACCACGCTTGGAGTGACTCTATTCACAGCGCTGGTAGTGACTCTATTCACAACGCTGGTAGTGACTCTATTCACAACGCTGGTAATAACTCCATTCACAACGCTGGTAGTGACTGTATTAACAACGCTGGTAGTAACACTATTCACAACGCTGGTAGGAACTCTATTCACAACGCTGGTAGTAAATCTATTCACAACGCAGGTAGTAACCCTATTCACAATGCTGGTAGTGACTCTATTCACAACGCTGGTAGTGACTCTATTCACAACGCTGGTAGTGACTCTATTCACAGCGCTGGTAGTGACTCTAATCACAACGCTGGTAGTAACTGTATTCACAACGCTGTTAGTTGCTCTATTCACAACGCTGGTAGCGACTCTATTCACAACGCTGGTAGCGCCTCTATTCACAACGCTGTTTCGGACTCTATTTTAACGCTGGCAGTAACTCTATTCACAACGTTGGTAGTAACTGTATTCACAACGCTGGTAGTAATTCTATTCACAACGCTGGTAGTAACTCTATTCACAACGCTGGTAGTAACACTATTCACAACGCTGGTAGCGACTCTATTCACAACGCTGGTAGTAACTCTATTCACCACACTGGTAGTAACTCTATTCACAACGCTGGTAGTGACTCTATTCACAACGCTGGTAGCGACTCTATTCACAACGCTGGTAGGGACTCTATTTACAACGCTGGCAGCGACTCTATTCACAACGCTGGCAGCGACTCTATTCACAACGCTGGCAGCGACTCTATTCACAACGCTGGCAGTGACTGTATTCACAATGCTGGCAGCGACTCAATTCACAACGCTGGCAGCGACTCTATTCACCACGCTTGGAGTGACTCTATTCACAGCGCTGGTAGTGACTCTATTCACAACGCTGGTAGTATCTCTATTCACAACGCTGGAAGTGACTCTATTCACAACGCTGGTAGTGACTCTATTCACAACACAGGTAGCAACTCAATTCACAACTCTGGTAGTGACTCTATTCACAGTGCTGGTAATGACTCTATTCACAACGCTGGTAGTAACTCCATTCACAACGCTATTAGTATCTCTATTGACAACGCTGGTAGTGACTCTATTCACAACGCTGGTAGCGACTATATTGACAACGCTGGCAGCGACTCTATTCACAACGCTGGCAGCGACTCTATTCACAACGCTGGCAGCGACTCTATTCACAACGCTGGTAGCGACTCCATTCAGAACGCTGGTAGGACTCTATTCTCAACGCTGGCAGTACCTCAATTCACAACGTTGGTAGTTACTGTATTCACAACGCTGGTAGTAACCCTATTCACAACGCTGGTAGTGACTCTATTCACAACGCTGGTAGTAACTCTATTCACAACGCTGGAAGTGACTCTATTCACAACGCTGGTAGCGACTCTATTCACAACGCTGGTAGGGACTCTATTCACAACGCTGGCAGCGACTCTATTCACAACGCTGGCAGCGACTCTATTCACAACGCTGGCAGCGACTGTATTCACAATGCTGGCAGCGACACTATTCACAACGCTTGGAGCAACTCTATTCACAATCGCTGGTAGTGACTCTATTCACAACGCTGGTAGTAACTGTATTCACAACGCTAGTAGTAACTCTATTCACAACGCTGGTAGTAACTCTATTCACACGCTGGTAATAACTCCATTCACAACGCTGGCAGTGACTGTATTAACAACGCTGGTAGTAACACTATTCACAACGCTGGTAGTAACTCTGTTCACAACGCTGGTAGTAAATCTATTCACAACGCTGGTAGTGATCCTATTCACAACGCTGGTAGTGACTCTATTCACAACGCTGGTAGTAACTCTATTCACAACGCTGGCAGTGACTCTATTCACAACGCTGGTAGTGACTCTATTCACAACGCTGGTAGTAACTGTATTCACAACGCTGTTAGTTGCTCTATTCACAACGCTGGTAGCGACTCTATTCACAACGCTGGTAGCGACTCTATTCACAACGCTGGTAGCGACTCTATTCACAACGCTGGTAGCGACTCTATTCATAACGCTGGTAGCGACTCTTTTCACAACGCTGGTAGTAACTCTATTCATAACGCTGGGAGTAACTCTATTCACAACGCTGGTAGTGACTCTATTCACAACGCTGGTAGTGACTCTATTCACAACGCAAGTAGTAACTCTATTCACAACGCTGGCAGTGACTCTATTCACAACGCTGGTAGTGACTCTATTCACAACGCTGGTAGTAACTGTATTCACAACGCTGTTAGTTGCTCTATTCACAACGCTGGTAGCGACTCTATTCACAACGCTGGTAGCAACTCTATTCACAACGCTGGTAGGGACTCTATTTTAACGCTGGCAGTAACTCTATTCACAAAGTTGGTAGTAAATGTATTCACAACGCTGGTAGTAACTCTATTCACAACGCTGGTAGTAACTCTATTCACAATGCTGGTAGTGACCCTATTCACAACGCTGGTAGTAACACTATTCACAACGCTGGTAGCGACTCTATTCACAACGCTGGTAGTAACTCTATTCACCACACTGGTAGTAACTCTATTCACAACGCTGGTAGTAACGCTATTCACAACGCTTGTGGTAACTCTATTCACAACGCTGCTAGCGACTCTATTCACAACGCTGGTAGGGACTCTATTCACAACGCTGGCAGCGACTCTATTCACAACGCTGGCAGCAACTCTATTCACAACGCTGGCAGCGACTGTACTCACAACGCTGGCAGCGACTCAATTCACAACGCTGGCAGCGACTCTATTCACCACGCTTGGAGTGCCTCTATTCACAGCGCTGGTAGTGACTCTATTCACAATGCTGGTAGTAACTCTATTCACAATGCTGGTAATAACTCCATTCACAACGCTGGTAGTGACTGTATTCACAACGCTGGTAGTAACACTATTCACAACGCTGGTAGCGACTCTATTCACAACGCTGGTAGTAACTCTATTCACCACGCTGGTAGTAACTCTATTCACAACGCTGGCAGCGACTCTATTCACAACGCTGGCAGCGACTCTATTCACAACGCTGGCAGCGACTCAATTCACAACGCTGGCAGCGACTCTATTCACAACGCTGGTAGTGACTCTATTCACAACGCAGGTAGTAACTCTATTCACAACGCTGGTAGTGACTCTATTCACAGCGCTAGTAGTGACTCTATTCACAACGCTGGTAGTAACTCCATTCACAACGTTGTTAGTATCCCTATTGACAACGCTGGTAGTGACTCTATTCACAACGCTGGTAGCGACTCTATTCACAATGCTGGCAGCGACTCTATTCACAACGCTGGCAGCGACTCTATTCACAACGCTGGCAGCGACTGTATTCACAATGCTGGCAGCGACTCTATTCACAACGCTTGGAGCAACTCTATTCACAGCGCTGGTAGTGACTCTATTCACAACGCTGGTAGTAACTGTATTCACAACGCTAGTAGTAACTCTATTCACAACGCTGGTAGTGACTCTATTCACAACGCTGGTAGTGACTCTATTCACAACGCAAGTAGTAACTCTATTCACAACGCTGGTAGTGACTCTATTCACAGCGCTGGTAGTGACTCTATTCACAACGCTGGTAGTAACTGTATTCACAACGCTGTTAGTTGCTCTATTCACAACGCTGGTAGCAACTCTATTCACAAAGCAGGTAGGGACTCTATTTTAACGCTGGCAGTAACTCTATTCACAAAGTTGGTAGTAAATGTATTCACAACGCTGGTAGTAACTCTATTCACAACGCTGGTAGTAACTCTATTCACAATGCTGGTAGTGACTCTATTCACAACGCTGGTAGTAACACTATTCACAACGCTGGTAGCGACTCTATTCACAACGCTGGTAGTAACTCTATTCACCACACTGGTAGTAACTCTATTCACAACGCTGGAAGTGAATCTATTCACAACGCTGGTAGCGACTCCATTCACAACGCTGGTAGGGACTCTATTCACAACGCTGGCAGCGACTCTATTCACAACGCTGGCAGCGACTCTATTCGCAACGCTGGCAGCGACTGTATTCACAATGCTGGCAGCGACTCTATTCACAACGCTTGGAGCAACTCTATTCACAGCGCTGGTAGTGACTCTATTCACAACGCTGGTAGTAACTGTATTCACAACGCTAGTAGTAACTCTATTCACAACGCTGGTAGTAACTCTATTCACATGCTGGTAATAACTCCATTCACAACGCTGGCAGAGACTGTATTAACAACGTTGGTAGTAACACTATTCACAACGCTGGTAGTAACTCTATTCACAACGCTGGTAGTAAATCTATTCACAACGCTGGTAGTAACCCTATTCACAACGCTGGTAGTGACTCTATTCACAACGCTGCTAGTAACTCTTTTCACAACGCTGGTAGTGACTCTATTCACAACGCTGGTAGTGACTCTATTCACAACGCAAGTAGTAACTCTATTCACAACGCTGGTAGTAACTCTATTCACATGCTGGTAATAACTCTATTCACAACGCTGGGAGTAACTCTATTCACAACGCGGGTAGTCACTCTATTCACAACGCTGGTAGTAACTCTATTCACAACGCTTGGAGTAACTCTATTCACAACGCTGGTAGGGCCTCTATTTACAACGCTGGCAGCGACTGTATTCACAACGCTGGCAGCGACTCTATTCACAACGCTGGCAGCGACTCTATTCACAACGCTGGCAGCGACTCTATTCACAACGCTGGCAGCGACTCTATTCACAACGCTGGCAGCGACTCAATTCACAACGCTGGCAGCGACTCTATTCACCACGCTTGGAGTGACTCTATTCACAGCGCTGGTAGTGACTCTTTTCACAAAGCTGGTAGTAACTCTATTCACAACGCTGGTAGTGACTCTATTCACAACGCTGGTAGTGACTCTATTCACAACGCAAGTTGTAATTCTATTCACAACGCTGGTAGTGACTCTATTCACAGCGCTGGTAGTGACTCTATTCACAAAGCTGGTAGTAACTCCATTCACAACGCTGTTAGTATCTCTATTGACAACGCTGGTAGTGACTCTATTCACAACGCTGGTAGCGACTCTATTCACAACGCTGGCAGCGACTCTATTCACAACGCTGGCAGCGACTCTATTCACAACGCTGGCAGCGACTGTATTCACAATGCTGGCAGCGACACTATTCACAACGCTTGGAGCAACTCTATTCACAGCGCTGGTAGTGACTCTATTCACAACGCTGGTAGTAACTGTATTCACAACGCTAGTAGTAACTCTATTCACAACGCTGGTAGTAACTCTATTCACACGCTGGTAATAACTCCATTCACAACGCTGGCAGTGACTGTATTAACAACGCTGGTTGTAACACTATTCACAACGCTGGTAGTAACTCTGTTCACAACGCTGGTAGTAAATCTATTCACAACGCTGGTAGTGACCCTATTCACAACGCTGGTAGTGACTCTATTCACAACGCTGGTAGTAACTCTATTCACAACGCTGGTAGTGACTCTATTCACAACGCTGGTAGTGACTCTATTCACAACGCAAGTAGTAACTCTATTCACAACGCTGGCAGTGACTCTATTCACAACGCTGGTAGTGGCTCTATTCACAACGCTGGTAGTAACTGTATTCACAACGCTGTTAGTTGCTCTATTCACAACACTGGTAGCGACTCTATTCACAACGCTGGTAGCAACTCTATTCACAACGCTGGTAGGGACTCTATTTTAACGCTGGCAGTAACTCTATTCACAAAGTTGGCAGTAAATGTATTCACAACGCTGGTAGTAACTCTATTCACAACGCTGGTAGTAACTCTATTCACAATGCTGGTAGTGACTCTATTCACAACGCTGGTAGTAACACTATTAACAACGCTGGTAGCGACTCTATTCACAACGCTGGTAGTAACTCTATTCACCACACTGGTAGTAACTCTATTCACAACGCTGGAAGTGACACTATTCACAACGCTGGTAGCGACTCTATTCACAACGCTGGTAGGGACTCTATTCACAACGCTGGCAGCGACTCTATTCACAACGCTGGCAGCGACTCTATTCACAACGCTGGCAGCGACTGTACTCACAACGCTGGCAGCGACTCAATTCACAACGCTGGCAGCGACTCTATTCACCACGCTTGGAGTGCCTCTATTCACAGCGCTGGTAGTGACTCTATTCACAACGCTGGTAGTAACTCTATTCACAATGCTGGTAATAACTCCATTCACAACGCTGGTAGTGACTGTATTCACAACGCTGGTAGTAACACTATTCACAACGCTGGTAGCGACTCTATTCACAACGCTGGTAGTAACTCTATTCACCACGCTGGTAGTAACTCTATTCACAACGCTGGCAGCGACTCTATTCACAACGCTGGCAGCGACTCTATTCACAACGCTGGCAGCGACTCAATTCACAACGCTGGCAGCGACTCTATTCACAACGCTGGTAGTGACTCTATTCACAACGCAGGTAGTAACTCTATTCACAACGCTGGTAGTGACTCTATTCACAGCGCTAGTAGTGACTCTATTCACAACGCTGGTAGTAACTCCATTCACAACGCTGTTAGTATCTCTATTGACAACGCTGGTAGTGACTCTATGCACAACGCTGGTAGCGACTCTATTCACAAAGCTGGCAGCGACTCTATTCACAACGCTGGCAGCGACTCTATTCACAACGCTGGCAGCGACTCTATTCACAACGCTGGCAGCGACTGTATTCACAAAGCTGGCAGCGACTCTATTCACAACGCTTGGAGCAACTCTATTCACAGCGCTGGTAGTGACTCTATTCACAACGCTGGTAGTAACTGTATTCACAACGCTAGTAGTAACTCTATTCACAACGCTGGTAATAACTCCATTCACAACGCTGGTAGTGACTGTATTCACAACGCTGGTAGTAACACTATTCACAACGCTGGTAGCGACTCTATTCACAGCGCTAGTAGTGACTCTATTCACAACGCTGGTAGTAACTCCATTCACAACGCTGTTAGTATCTCTATTGACAACGCTGGTAGTGACTCTATTCACAACGCTGGTAGCGACTCTATTCACAAAGCTGGCAGCGACTCTATTCACAACGCTGGCAGCGACTCTATTCACAACGCTGGCAGCGACTCTATTCACAACGCTGGCAGCGACTGTATTCACAAAGCTGGCAGCGACTCTATTCACAACGCTTGGAGCAACTTTATTCACAGCGCTGGTAGTGACTCTATTCACAACGCTGGTAGTAACTGTATTCACAACGCTAGTAGTAACTCTATTCACAACGCTGGTAGTGACTCTATTCACAACGTAAGTAGTAACTCTATTCACAACGCTGGTAGTGACTCTATTCACAGCGCTGGTAGTGACTCTATTCACAACGCTGGTAGTAACTGTATTCACAACGCTGTTAGTTGCTCTATTCACAATGCTGGTAGCGACTCTATTCACAACGCTGGTAGCAACTCTATTCACAAAGCAGTTAGGGACTCTATTTTAACGCTGGCAGTAACTCTATTCACAAAGTTGGTAGTAAATGTATTCACAACGCTGGTAGTAACTCTATTCACAACGCTGGTAGTAACTCTATTCACAATGCTGGTAGTGACTCTATTCACAACGCTGGTAGTAACACTATTCACAACGCTGGTAGCGACTCTATTCACAACGCTGGTAGTAACTCTATTCACCACACTGGTAGTAACTCTATTCACAACGCTGGAAGTAACTCTATTCACAAAGCTGGTAGCGACTCTATTCACAACGCTGGTAGGAACTGTATTCACAACGCTAGTAGTAACTCTATTCACAACGCTGGTAGTAACTCTATTCACATGCTGGTAATAACTCCATTCACAACGCTGGCAGAGACTGTATTAACAACGTTGGTAGTAACACTATTCACAACGCTGGTAGTAACTCTGTTCACAATGCTGGTAGTAAATCTATTCACAACGCTGGTAGTAACCCTATTCACAACGCTGGTAGTGACTCTATTCACAACGCTGCTAGTAACTCTTTTCACAACGCTGGTAGTGACTCTATTCACAACGCTGGTAGTGACTCTATTCACAACGCAAGTAGTAACTCTATTCGCAATGCTGGTAGTAACTCTATTCACATGCTGGTAATAACTCCATTCACAACGCTGGCAGTGACTGTATTAACAACGTTGGTAGTAACACTATTCACAACGCTGGTAGTAACTCTATTCACATCGCTGGTAGTAACTCTTTTCACAACGCTGGGAGTAACTCTATTCACAACGCTGGTAGTTACTCTATTCACAACGCTGTGAGTAACTCTATTCACAATGCTTGGAGTAACTCTATTCATAACGCTGGGAGTGCTCTATTCACAAGGCTTTTAGTAACTCTATTAACAACGCTGGTAGTAACTCTATTCACAACGCTGGTAGCGACTCAATTCACAACGCTGGTAGCGACTCTATACACAACGCTGGTAGCGACTCAATTCACAACGCTGTTATCGACTCTATTCACAACGCTGTTTGCGACTCTAATCATAACGCTGGTAGCGACTCTTTTCACAACGCTGGTAGCGACTCTATTCACAACGCTGGTAGCGACTCTATTCACAACGCTGGTAGCGACTCTATTCACAACGCTGGTAGCGACTCTATTCATAACGCTGGTAGCGACTCTTTTCACAACGCTGGTAATAACTCTATTCACAACACTGGGAGTAACTCTATTCACAACGCGGGTAGTCACTCTATTCACAACGCTGGTAGTAACACTATTCACAACGCTTGGAGTAACTCTATTCACAACGCTGGTAGGGCCTCTATTTACAACGCTGGCAGCGACTCTATTCACAACGCTGGCAGCGACTCTATTCACAACGCTGGCAGCGACTCTATTCACAACGCTGGCAGCGACTCTATTCACAACGCTGGCAGCGACTCTATTCACAACGCTGGCAGCGACTCAATTCACAACGCTGGCAGCGACTCTATTCACCACGCTTGGAGTGACTCTATTCACAGCGCTGGTAGTGACTCTATTCACAACGCTGGTAGTGACTCTATTCACAACGCTGGTAGTGACTCTATTCACAACGCAAGTAGTAATTCTATTCACAACGCTGGTAGTGACTCTATTCACAGCGCTGGTAGTGACTCTATTCACAACGCTGGTATTAACTCCATTCACAACGCTGTTAGTATCTCTATTGACAACGCTGGTAGTGACTCTATTCACAACGCTGGTAGCGACTCTATTCACAACGCTGGCAGCGACTCTATTCACAACGCTGGCAGCGACTCTATTCACAACGCTGGCAGCGACTGTATTCACAATGCTGGCAGCGACTCTATTCACAACGCTTGGAGCAACTCTATTCACAGCGCTGGTAGTGACTCTATTCACAACGCTGGTAGTAACTGTATTCACAACGCTAGTAGTAACTCTATTCACAAAGCTGGTAGTAACTCTATTCACACGCAGGTAATAACTCCATTCACAACGCTGGCAGTGACTGTATTAACAACGCTGGTAGTAACCCTATTCACAACGCTGGTAGTAACTCTGTTCACAAAGCTGGTAGTAAATCTATTCACAACGCTGGTAGTGACCCTATTCACAACGCTGGTAGTGACTCTATTCACAACGCTGGTAGTAACTCTATTCACAACGCTGGTAGTGACTCTATTCACAACGCTGGCAGTGACTCTATTCACAACGCTGGAAGTGACTCTATTCACAACACTGGTAGTAACTGTATTCACAACGCTGTTAGTTGCTCTATTCACAACGCTGGTAGCGACTCTATTCACAACGCTGGTAGCGACTCTATTCACAACGCTGGTAGCGACTCTATTCACAACGCTGGTAGCGACTCTATTCATAACGCTGGTAGCGACTCTTTTCACAACGCTGGTAGTAACTCTATTCACAACGCTGGGAGTAACTCTATTCACAACGCGGGTAATCACTCTATTCACAACGCGGGTAATCACTCTATTCACAATGCTGGTAGTAACTCTATTCACAACGCTTGGAGTAACTCTATTCACAACGCTGGTAGGGACTCTATTTACAACGCTGGCAGCGACTCTATTCACAACGCTGGCAGCGACTCTATTCACAACGCTGGCAGCAACTGTATTCACGATGCTGGCAGCGACTCTATTCACAACGCTTGGAGCAACTCTATTCACAGCGCTGGTAGTGACTCTATTCACAACGCTGGTAGTAACTGTATTCACAACGCTGTTAGTTGCTCTATTCACAACTCTGGTAGCGACTCTATTCACAACGCTGGTAGCGACGCTATTCACAACGCTGGTAGGGACTCTATTTTAACGCTGGCAGTAACTCTATTCACAAAGTTGGTAGTAACTGTATTCACAACGCTGGTAGCGACTCATTTCTCAACGCTGGTAGCGAATCTATTCACAACTCTATTCACAACGCTGGTAGCAACTCTATTCAGAACGCTGGTAGTAACTCTATTCTCAACGCTGGCAGTAACTCAATTCACAACGTTGGTAGTTACTGTATTCACAACGCTTGGTAGTCACTCTATTCACAACGCTGGTAGCGACTCTATTCACAACGCTGGTAGCGATTCTATTCACAACGCTGGTAGCGACTCTATTCACAACGCTGGTAGTGACTCTATTTACAACGCTGGTAGTAACTCTATTCACAAAGCTGGTAGTAACTCTATTCACAACGCTGGTAGTAACTCTATTCACATCGCTGGTAGTAACTCTTTTCACAACGCTGGGAGTAACTCTATTCACAACGCTGGGAGTGACTCTATTCACAACGCTGTGAGTAACTCTATTCACAATGCTTGGAGTAACTCTATTCATAACGCTGGGAGTGCTCTATTCACAAGGCTTTTAGTAACTCTATTAACAACGCTGGTAGTAACTCTATTCACAACGCTGGTAGCGACTCAATTCACAACGCTGGTAGCGACTCTATTCACAACGCTGGTAGCGACTCAATTCACAACGCTTTAGCGACTCTATTCACAACGCTGTTTGCGACTCTAATCATAACGCTGGTAGCGACTCTTTTCACAACGCTGGTAGCGACTCTATTCACAACGCTGGTAGCGACTCTATTCACAACGCTGGTAGCGACTCTATTCATAACGCTGGTAGCGATTCTTTTCACAACGCTGGTAATAACTCTATTCACAACGCTGGGAGTAACTCTATTCACAACGCGGGTAGTCACTCTATTCACAACGCTGGTAGTAACTCTATTCACAACGCTTGGAGTAACTCTATTCACAACGCTGGTAGGGCCTCTATTTACAACGCTGGCAGCGACTGTATTCACAACGCTGGCAGCGACTCTATTCACAACGCTGGCAGCGACTCTATTCACAACGCTGGCAGCGACTCTATTCACAACGCTGGCAGCGACTCTATTCACAACGCTGGCAGCGACTCAATTCACAACGCTGGCAGCGACTCTATTCACCACGCTTGGAGTGACTCTATTCACAGCGCTGGTAGTGACTCTTTTCACAAAGCTGGTAGTAACTCTATTCACAACGCTGGTAGTGACTCTATTCACAACGCTGGTAGTGACTCTATTCACAACGCAAGTAGTAATTCTATTCACAACGCTGGTAGTGACTCTATTCACAGCGCTGGTAGTGACTCTATTCACAAAGCTGGTAGTAACTCCATTCACAACGCTGTTAGTATCTCTATTGACAACGCTGGTAGTGACTCTATTCACAACGCTGGTAGCGACTCTATTCACAACGCTGGCAGCGACTCTATTCACAACGCTGGCAGCGACTCTATTCACAACGCTGGCAGCGACTGTATTCACAATGCTGGCAGCGACACTATTCACAACGCTTGGAGCAACTCTATTCACAGCGCTGGTAGTGACTCTATTCACAACGCTGGTAGTAACTGTATTCACAACGCTAGTAGTAACTCTATTCACAACGCTGGTAGTAACTCTATTCACACGCTGGTAATAACTCCATTCACAACGCTGGCAGTGACTGTATTAACAACGCTGGTAGTAACACTATTCACAACGCTGGTAGTAACTCTGTTCACAACGCTGGTAGTAAATCTATTCACAACGCTGGTAGTGACCCTATTCACAACGCTGGTAGTGACTCTATTCACAACGCTGGTAGTAACTCTATTCACAACGCTGGTAGTGACTCTATTCACAACGCAAGTAGTAACTCTATTCACAACGCTGGCAGTGACTCTATTCACAACGCTGGTAGTGGCTCTATTCACAACGCTGGTAGTAACTGTATTCACAACGCTGTTAGTTGCTCTATTCACAACACTGGTAGCGACTCTATTCACAACGCTGGTAGCAACTCTATTCACAACGCTGGTAGGGACTCTATTTTAACGCTGGCAGTAACTCTATTCACAAAGTTGGTAGTAAATGTATTCACAACGCTGGTAGTAACTCTATTCACAACGCTGGTAGTAACTCTATTCACAATGCTGGTAGTGACTCTATTCACAACGCTGGTAGAAACACTATTAACAACGCTGGTAGCGACTCTATTCACAACGCTGGTAGTAACTCTATTCACCACACTGGTAGTAACTCTATTCACAACGCTGGAAGTGACTCTATTCACAACGCTGGTAGCGACTCTATTCACAACGCTGGTAGGGACTCTATTCACAACGCTGGCAGCGACTCTATTCACAACGCTGGCAGCGACTCTATTCACAACGCTGGCAGCGACTGTACTCACAACGCTGGCAGCGACTAAATTCACAACGCTGGCAGCGACTCTATTCACCACGCTTGGAGTGCCTCTATTCACAGCGCTGGTAGTGACTCTATTCACAACGCTGGTAGTAACTCTATTCACAATGCTGGTAATAACTCCAATCACAACGCTGGTAGTGACTGTATTCACAACGCTGGTAGTAACACTATTCACAACGCTGGTAGCGACTCTATTCACAACGCTGGTAGTAACTCTATTCACCACGCTGGTAGTAACTCTATTCACAACGCTGGCAGCGACTCTATTCACAACGCTGGCAGCGACTCTATTCACAACGCTGGCAGCGACTCAATTCACAACGCTGGCAGCGACTCTATTCACAACGCTGGCAGTGACTCTATTCACAACGCAGGTAGTAACTCTATTCACAACGCTGGTAGTGACTCTATTCACAGCGCTAGTAGTGACTCTATTCACAACGCTGGTAGTAACTCCATTCACAACGCTGTTAGTATCTCTATTGACAACGCTGGTAGTGACTCTATTCACAACGCTGGTAGCGACACTATTCACAAAGCTGGCAGCGACTCTATTCACAACGCTGGCAGCGACTCTATTCACAACGCTGGCAGCGACTCTATTCACAACGCTGGCAGCGACTGTATTCACAAAGCTGGCAGCGACTCTATTCACAACGCTTGGAGCAACTCTATTCACAGCGCTGGTAGTGACTCTATTCACAACGCTGGTAGTAACTCTATTCACAACGCTGGTAGTAACTCTATTCACAATGCTGGTAGTGACTCTATTCACAACGCTGGTAGAAACACTATTAACAACGCTGGTAGCGACTCTATTCACAACGCTGGTAGTAACTCTATTCACCACACTGGTAGTAACTCTATTCACAACGCTGGAAGTGACTCTATTCACAACGCTGGTAGCGACTCTATTCACAACGCTGGTAGGGACTCTATTCACAACGCTGGCAGCGACTCTATTCACAACGCTGGCAGCGACTCTATTCACAACGCTGGCAGCGACTGTACTCACAACGCTGGCAGCGACTAAATTCACAACGCTGGCAGCGACTCTATTCACCACGCTTGGAGTGCCTCTATTCACAGCGCTGGTAGTGACTCTATTCACAACGCTGGTAGTAACTCTATTCACAATGCTGGTAATAACTCCATTCACAACGCTGGTAGTGACTGTATTCACAACGCTGGTAGTAACACTATTCACAACGCTGGTAGCGACTCTATTCACAACGCTGGTAGTAACTCTATTCACCACGCTGGTAGTAACTCTATTCACAACGCTGGCAGCGACTCTATTCACAACGCTGGCAGCGACTCTATTCACAACGCTGGCAGCGACTCAATTCACAACGCTGGCAGCGACTCTATTCACAACGCTGGTAGTGACTCTATTCACAACGCAGGTAGTAACTCTATTCACAACGCTGGTAGTGACTCTATTCACAGCGCTAGTAGTGACTCTATTCACAACGCTGGTAGTAACTCCATTCACAACGCTGTTAGTATCTCTATTGACAACGCTGGTAGTGACTCTATTCACAACGCTGGTAGCGACACTATTCACAAAGCTGGCAGCGACTCTATTCACAACGCTGGCAGCGACTCTATTCACAACGCTGGCAGCGACTCTATTCACAACGCTGGCAGCGACTGTATTCACAAAGCTGGCAGCGACTCTATTCACAACGCTTGGAGCAACTCTATTCACAGCGCTGGTAGTGACTCTATTCACAACGCTGGTAGTAACTGTATTCACAACGCTAGTAGTAACTCTATTCACAACGCTGGTAGTGACTCTATTCACAACGCAAGTAGTAACTCTATTCACAACGCTGGTAGTGACTCTATTCACAGCGCTGGTAGTGACTCTATTCACAACGCTGGTAGTAACTGTATTCACAACGCTGTTAGTTGCTCTATTCACAATGCTGGTAGCGACTCTATTCACAACGCTGGTAGCAACTCTATTCACAAAGCAGTTAGGGACTCTATTTTAACGCTGGCAGTAACTCTATTCACAAAGTTGGTAGTAAATGTATTCACAACGCTGGTAGTAACTCTATTCACAACGCTGGTAGTAACTCTATTCACAATGCTGGTAGTGACTCTATTCACAACGCTGGTAGTAACACTATTCACAACGCTGGTAGCGACTCTATTCACAACGCTGGTAGTAACTCTATTCACCACACTGGTAGTAACTCTATTCACAACGCTGGAAGTAACTCTATTCACAAAGCTGGTAGCGACTCTATTCACAACGCTGGTAGGAACTGTATTCACAACGCTAGTAGTAACTCTATTCACAACGCTGGTAGTAACTCTATTCACATGCTGGTAATAACTCCATTCACAACGCTGGCAGAGACTGTATTAACAACGTTGGTAGTAACACTATTCACAACGCTGGTAGTAACTCTGTTCACAATGCTGGTAGTAAATCTATTCACAACGCTGGTAGTAACCCTATTCACAACGCTGGTAGTGACTCTATTCACAACGCTGCTAGTAACTCTTTTCACAACGCTGGTAGTGACTCTATTCACAACGCTGGTAGTGACTCTATTCACAACGCAAGTAGTAACTCTATTCGCAACGCTGGTAGTAACTCTATTCACATGCTGGTAATAACTCCATTCACAACGCTGGCAGTGACTGTATTAACAACGTTGGTAGTAACACTATTCACAACGCTGGTAGTAACTCTATTCACATCGCTGGTAGTAACTCTTTTCACAACGCTGGGAGTAACTCTATTCACAACGCTGGTAGTTACTCTATTCACAACGCTGTGAGTAACTCTATTCACAATGCTTGGAGTAACTCTATTCATAACGCTGGGAGTGCTCTATTCACAAGGCTTTTAGTAACTCTATTAACAACGCTGGTAGTAACTCTATTCACAACGCTGGTAGCGACTCAATTCACAACGCTGGTAGCGACTCTATACACAACGCTGGTAGCGACTCAATTCACAACGCTGTTATCGACTCTATTCACAACGCTGTTTGCGACTCTAATCATAACGCTGGTAGCGACTCTTTTCACAACGCTGGTAGCGACTCTATTCACAACGCTGGTAGCGACTCTATTCACAACGCTGGTAGCGACTCTATTCATAACGCTGGTAGCGACTCTTTTCACAACGCTGGTAATAACTCTATTCACAACGCTGGGAGTAACTCTATTCACAACGCGGGTAGTCACTCTATTCACAACGCTGGTAGTAACTCTATTCACAACGCTTGGAGTAACTCTATTCACAACGCTGGTAGGGCCTCTATTTACAACGCTGGCAGCGACTCTATTCACAACGCTGGCAGCGACTCTATTCACAACGCTGGCAGCGACTCTATTCACAACGCTGGCAGCGACTCTATTCACAACGCTGGCAGCGACTCTATTCACAACGCTGGCAGCGACTCTATTCACAACGCTGGCAGCGACTCAATTCACAACGCTGGCAGCGACTCTATTCACCACGCTTGGAGTGACTCTATTCACAGCGCTGGTAGTGACTCTATTCACAACGCTGGTAGTAACTCTATTCACAACGCTGGTAGTGACTCTATTCACAACGCTGGTAGTGACTCTATTCACAACGCAAGTAGTAATTCTATTCACAACGCTGGTAGTGACTCTATTCACAGCGCTGGTTGTGACTCTATTCACCACGCTGGTATTAACTCCATTCACAACGCTGGCAGTGACTGTATTAACAACGCTGGTAGTAACACTATTCACAACGCTGGTAGTAACTCTGTTCACAACGCTGGTAGTAAATCTATTCACAACGCTGGTAGTGACCCTATTCACAACGCTGGTAGTGACTCTATTCACAACGCTGGTAGTAACTCTATTCACAACGCTGGTAGTGACTCTATTCACAACGCTGGTAGTGACTCTATTCACAACGCTGGTAGTGACTCTATTCACAACGCTGGTTGTAACTGTATTCACAACGCTGTTAGATGCTCTATTCACAACGCTGGTAGCGACTCTATTCACAACGCTGGTAGCAACTCTATTCACAACGCTGGTAGGGACTCTATTTTAACGCTGGCAGTAACTCTATTCACAAAGTTGGTAGTAAATGTATTCACAACGCTGGTAGTAACTCTATTCACAACGCTGGTAGTAACTCTGTTCACAATGCTGGTAGTGACTCTATTCACAACGCTGGTAGTAACACTATTCACAACGCTGGTAGCGACTCTATTCACAACGCTGGTAGTAACTCTATTCACCACACTGGTAGTAACTCTATTCACAACGCTGGAAGTGACTCTATTCACAACGCTGGTAGCGACTCTATTCACAACGCTGGTAGGGACTCTATTCACAACGCTGGCAGCGACTCTATTCACAACGCTGGCAGCGACTCTATTCACAACGCTGGCAGCGACTGTACTCACAACGCTGGCAGCGACTCAATTCACAACGCTGGCAGCGACTCTATTCACCACGCTTGGAGTGCCTCTATTCACAGCGCTGGTAGTGACTCTATTCACAACGCTGGTAGTAACTCTATTCACAATGCTGGTAATAACTCCATTCACAACGCTGGTAGTGACTGTATTCACAACGCTGGTAGTAACACTATTCACAACGCTGGTAGCGACTCTATTCACAACGCTGGTAGTAACTCTATTCACCACGCTGGTAGTAACTCTATTCACAACGCTGGCAGCGACTCTATTCACAACGCTGGCAGCGACTCTATTCACAACGCTGGCAGCGACTCAATTCACAACGCTGGCAGCGACTCTATTCACAACGCTGGTAGTGACTCTATTCACAACGCAGGTAGTAACTCTATTCACAACGCTGGTAGTGACTCTATTCACAGCACTGGTAGTGACTCTATTCACAACGCTGGTAGTAACTCCATTCACAACGCTGTTAGTATCTCTATTGACAACGCTGGTAGTGACTCTATTCACAACGCTGGTAGCGACTCTATTCACAATGCTGGCAGCGACTCTTTTCACAACGCTGGCAGCGACTCTATTCACAACGCTTGGAGCAACTCTATTCACAGCGCTGGTAGTGACTCTATTCACAACGCTGGTAGTAACTGTATTCACAACGCTAGTAGTAACTCTATTCACAACGCTGGTAGTGACTCTATTCACAACGCTGGTAGTGACTCTATTCACAACGCAAGTAGTAACTCTATTCACAACGCTGGTAGTGACTCTATTCACAGCGCTGGTAGTGACTCTATTCACAACGCTGGTAGTAACTGTATTCACAACGCTGTTAGTTGCTCTATTCACAATGCTGGTAGCGACTCTATTCACAACGCTGGTAGTAACTCTATTCACAATGCTGGTAGTGACTCTATTCACAACGCTGGTAGTAACACTATTCACAACGCTGGTAGCGACTCTATTCACAACGCTGGTAGTAACTCTATTCACCACACTGGTAGTAACTCTATTCACAACGCTGGAAGTGACTCTATTCACAACGCTGGTAGCGACTCTATTCACAACGCTGGTAGGGACTCTATTCACAATGCTGGCAGCGACTCTATTCACAACGCTGGCAGCGACTGTATTCACAACGCTGGCAGCGACTGTACTCACAACGCTGGCAGCGACTCAATTCACAACGCTGGTAGTGAGTCTATTCACAACGCTGGTAGCGACTCTATTCACAACGCTGGCAGCGACTCTATTCACAACGCTGGCAGCGACTCTATTCACAACGCTGGCAGCGACTGTATTCACAATGCTGCCAGCGACTCTATTCACAACGCTTGGAGCAACTCTATTCACAGCGCTGGTAGTGACTCTATTCACAACGCTGGTAGTAACTGTATTCACAACGCTAGTAGTAACTCTATTCACAACGCTGGTAGTAACTCTATTCACATGCTGGTAATAACTCCATTCACAACGCTGGCAGTGACTGTATTAACAACGTTGGTAGTAACACTATTCACAACGCTGGTAGTAACTCTATTCACAACTCTGGTAGTAAATCTATTCACAACGCTGTTAGTAACGCTATTCACAACGCTGGTAGTGACTCTATTCACAACGCTGCTAGTAACTCTTTTCACAACGCTGGTAGTGACTCTATTCACATCGCTGGTAGTAACTGTATTCACAACGCTGTTAGTTGCTCTATTCACAACGCTGGTAGCGACTCTATTCACAACGCTGGTAGCGACTCTATTCACAACGCTGGTAGGGACTCTATTTTAACGCTGGCAGTAACTCTATTCACAACGTTGGTAGTAACTGTATTCACAACGCTGGTAGTAACTCTATTCACAACGCTGGTAGCGACTCATTTCTCAACGCTGGGAGCGACTCTATTCACAACTCTATTCACAAAGCTGGTAGCAACTCTATTCAGAACGCTGGTAGTAACTCTATTCTCAACGCTGGCAGTAACTCAATTCACAATGTTGGTAGTTACTGTATTCACAACGCTTGGTAGTCACTCTATTCACAAAGCTGGTAGCGACTCTATTCACAACGCTGGTAGCGATTCTATTCACAACGCTGGTAGCGACTATATTCACAACGCTGGTAGTGACTCTATTTACAACGCTGGTAGTAACTCTATTCACAACGCTGGTAGTAACTCAATTCACAACGCTGGTAGTAACTCTATTCACATCGCTGGTAGTAACTCTTTTCACAACGCTGGGAGTTACTCTATTCACAACGCTGTGAGTAACTCTATTCACAATGATTGGAGTAACTCTATTCATAACGCTGGAAGTGCTCTATTCACAAGGCTGGTAGTAACTCTATTAACAACGCTGGTAGTAACTCTATTCACAACGCTGGCAGCGACTCTCTTCACAACGCTGGCAGCGACTGTATTCACAATGCTGGCAGCGACTCTATTCACAACGCTTGGAGCAACTCTATTCACAGCGCTGGTAGAGACTCTATTCACAACGCTGGTAGTAACTGTATTCACAACGCTAGTAGTAACTCTATTCACAACGCTGGTAGTAACTCTATTCACACGCTGGTAATAACTCCATTCACAACGCTGGCAGTGACTGTATTAACAACGCTGGTAGTAACACTATTCACAACGCTGGTAGTAACTCTATTCACAACGCTGGTAGTAAATCTATTCACAACGCTGGTAGTAACCCTATTCACAACGCTGCTAGTGACTCTATTCACAACGCTGGAAGTAACTCTATTCACAACGCTGGTAGTGACTCTATTCACAACGCTGGTAGTGACTCTTTTCACAATGCTGGTAGTAACTCTATTCACAACGCTGGTAGTGACTCTATTCACAACGCTGGTAGTGACTCTATTCACAACGCAAGTAGTAACTCTATTCACAACGCTGGTAGTGACTCAATTCACAACGCTGTGAGCGACTCTATTCACAACGCTGGTTGCGACTCAAATCATAACGCTGGTAGGGACTCTTTTCACAACGCTGGCAGCGACTCAATTCACAACGCTGGTAGTGAGTCTATTCACAACCCTGGTAGCGACTCTATTCACAACGCTGGCAGCGACTCTATTCACAACGCTGGCAGCGACTCTATTCACAATGCTGGCAGCGACTGTATTCACAATGCTGGCAGCGACTCTATTCACAACGCTTGGAGCAACTCTATTCACAGCGCTGGTAGTGACTCTATTCACAACGCTGGTAGTAACTGTATTCACAACGCTAGTAGTAACTCTATTCACAATGCTGGTAGTAACTCTATTCACATGCTGGTAATAACTCCATTCACAACGCTGGCAGTGACTGTATTAACAACGTTGGTAGTAACACTATTCACAACGCTGGTAGTAACTCTATTCACAACGCTGGTAGTAAATCTATTCACAACGCTGGTAGTAACCCTATTCACAACGCTGGTAGTGACTCTATTCACAACGCTGCTAGTAACTCTTTTCACAACGCTGGTAGTGACTCTATTCACAACGCTGGTAGTGACTCTATTCACAACGCAAGTAGTAACTCTATTCACAAAGCTGGCAGTGACTCTATTCACAGCGCTGGTAGTTGCTCTATTCACAACGCTGGTAGCGACTCTATTCACAACGCTGGTAGCAACTCTATTCACAACGCTGGTAGGGACTCTATTTTAACGCTGGCAGTAACTCTATTCACAAAGTTGGTAGTAAATGTATTCACAACGCTGGTAGTAACTCTATTCACAACGCTGGTAGTAACTCTATTCACAATGCTGGTAGTGACTCTATTCACAACGCTGGTAGTAACACTATTCACAACGCTGGTAGCGACTCTATTCACAACGCTGGTAGTAACTCTATTCACCACACTGGTAGTAACTCTATTCACAACGCTGGCAGCGACTCAATTCACAACGCTGGCAGCGACTCTATTCACAACGCTGGCAGCGACTGTACTCACAACGCTGGCAGCGACTGAATTCACAACGCTGGCAGCGACTCTATTCACCACGCTGGCAGTGACTCTATTCACATCGCTGGTAGTAAGTCTATTCACAACGCTGGTAATAACTCCATTCACAACGCTGGTAGTGACTGCATTCACAACGCTGGTAGTAACACTATTCACAACGCTGGTAGCGACTCTATTCACAACGCTGGTAGTAACTCTATTCACTACGCTGGTAGTAACTCTATTCACAGCGCTGGTAGTGACTCTATTCACAACGCTGGTAGCGACTCTATTCACAACGCTGGTAGGGACTCTATTTACAACGCTGGCAGCGACTCTATTCACAACGCTGGCAGCGACTCTATTCACAACGCTGGCAGCGACTCTATTCACAACGCTGGCAGCGACTCTATTCACAACGCTGGCAGCGACTCAATTCACAACGCTGGCAGCGACTCTATTCACCACGCTTGGAGTGACTCTATTCACAGCACTGGTAGTGACTCTTTTCACAACGCTGGTAGTAACTCTATTCACAACGCTGGTAGTGACTCTATTCACAACGCTGGTAGTGACTCAATTCACAAAGCAAGTAGTAACTCTATTCACAACGCTGGTAGTGACTCTATTCACAGCGCTGGTAGTGACTCTATTCACAATGCTGGTAGTAACTCCATTCACAACGCTGTTAGTATCTCTATTGACAACGCTGGTAGTGACTCTATTCACAACGCTGGTAGCGACTCTATTCACAACGCTGGCAGCGACTCTATTCACAACGCTGGCAGCGACTCTATTCACAACGCTGGCAGCGACTGTATTCACAATGCTGGCAGCGACTCTATTCACAACGCTTGGAGCAACTCTATTCACAGCGCTGGTAGTGACTCTATTCACAACGCTGGTAGTAACTGTATTCACAACGCTAGTAGTAACTCTATTCACAACGCTGGTAGTAACTCTATTCACACGCTGGTAATAACTCCATTCACAACGCTGACAGTGACTGTATTAACAACGCTGGTAGTAACACTATTCACAACGCTGGTAGTAACTCTATTCACAACGCTGGTAGTAAAACTATTCACAACGCTGGTAGTAACCCTATTCACAACGCTGGTAGTGACTCTATTCACAACGCTGGAAGTAACTCTATTCACAACGCTGGTAGTGAGTCTATTCACAATGCTGGTAGTGACTCTATTCACAACGCAAGTAGTAACTCTATTCACAACGCTGGTAGTGACTCTATTCACAGCGCTGGTAGTGACTCTATTCACAATGCTGCTAGTAACTGTATTCACAACGCTGTTAGTTGCTCTATTCACAACGCTGGTAGCGACTCTATTCACAACGCTGTTAGCAACTCTATTCACAACGCTGGTAGGGACTCTATTCAGAACGCTGGTAGTAACTCTATTCACCACACTGGTAGTAACTCTATTCACAACGCTGGTAATAACTCCTTTCACAACGCTGGTAGTGACTCTATTCACAACGCTGGTAGTAACTGTATTCACAACGCTGTTAGTTGCTCTATTCACAACGCTGGTAGCGACTCTATTCACAACGCTGGTAGCAACTCTATTCACAACGCAGGTAGGGACTCTATTTTAACGCTGGCAGTAACTCTATTCACAAAGTTGGTTGTAAATGTATTCACAACGCTGGTAGTAACTCTATTCACAACGCTGGTAGTAACTCTATTCACAATGCTGGTAGTGACTCTATTCACAACGCTGGTAGTAACACTATTCACAACGCTGGTAGCGACTCTATTCACAACGCTGGTAGTGACTCTATTCACAACGCTGCTAGTAACTCTTTTCACAACGCTGGTAGTGACTCTATTCACATCGCTGGTAGTAACTGTATTCACAACGCTGTTAGTTGCTCTATTCACAACGCTGGTAGCGACTCTATTCACAACGCTGGTAGCGACTCTATTCACAACGCTGGTAGGGACTCTATTTTAACGCTGGCAGTAACTCTATTCACAACGTTGGTAGTAACTGTATTCACAACGCTGGTAGTAACTCTATTCACAACGCTGGTAGCGACTCATTTCTCAACGCTGGGAGCGACTCTATTCACAACTCTATTCACAAAGCTGGTAGCAACTCTATTCAGAACGCTGGTAGTAACTCTATTCTCAACGCTGGCAGTAACTCAATTCACAATGTTGGTAGTTACTGTATTCACAACGCTTGGTAGTCACTCTATTCACAAAGCTGGTAGCGACTCTATTCACAACGCTGGTAGCGATTCTATTCACAACGCTGGTAGCGACTATATTCACAACGCTGGTAGTGACTCTATTTACAACGCTGGTAGTAACTCTATTCACAACGCTGGTAGTAACTCAATTCACAACGCTGGTAGTAACTCTATTCACATCGCTGGTAGTAACTCTTTTCACAACGCTGGGAGTTACTCTATTCACAACGCTGTGAGTAACTCTATTCACAATGATTGGAGTAACTCTATTCATAACGCTGGAAGTGCTCTATTCACAAGGCTGGTAGTAACTCTATTAACAACGCTGGTAGTAACTCTATTCACAACGCTGGCAGCGACTCTCTTCACAACGCTGGCAGCGACTGTATTCACAATGCTGGCAGCGACTCTATTCACAACGCTTGGAGCAACTCTATTCACAGCGCTGGTAGAGACTCTATTCACAACGCTGGTAGTAACTGTATTCACAACGCTAGTAGTAACTCTATTCACAACGCTGGTAGTAACTCTATTCACACGCTGGTAATAACTCCATTCACAACGCTGGCAGTGACTGTATTAACAACGCTGGTAGTAACACTATTCACAACGCTGGTAGTAACTCTATTCACAACGCTGGTAGTAAATCTATTCACAACGCTGGTAGTAACCCTATTCACAACGCTGCTAGTGACTCTATTCACAACGCTGGAAGTAACTCTATTCACAACGCTGGTAGTGACTCTATTCACAACGCTGGTAGTGACTCTTTTCACAATGCTGGTAGTAACTCTATTCACAACGCTGGTAGTGACTCTATTCACAACGCTGGTAGTGACTCTATTCACAACGCAAGTAGTAACTCTATTCACAACGCTGGTAGTGACTCAATTCACAACGCTGTGAGCGACTCTATTCACAACGCTGGTTGCGACTCAAATCATAACGCTGGTAGGGACTCTTTTCACAACGCTGGCAGCGACTCAATTCACAACGCTGGTAGTGAGTCTATTCACAACCCTGGTAGCGACTCTATTCACAACGCTGGCAGCGACTCTATTCACAACGCTGGCAGCGACTCTATTCACAATGCTGGCAGCGACTGTATTCACAATGCTGGCAGCGACTCTATTCACAACGCTTGGAGCAACTCTATTCACAGCGCTGGTAGTGACTCTATTCACAACGCTGGTAGTAACTGTATTCACAACGCTAGTAGTAACTCTATTCACAATGCTGGTAGTAACTCTATTCACATGCTGGTAATAACTCCATTCACAACGCTGGCAGTGACTGTATTAACAACGTTGGTAGTAACACTATTCACAACGCTGGTAGTAACTCTATTCACAACGCTGGTAGTAAATCTATTCACAACGCTGGTAGTAACCCTATTCACAACGCTGGTAGTGACTCTATTCACAACGCTGCTAGTAACTCTTTTCACAACGCTGGTAGTGACTCTATTCACAACGCTGGTAGTGACTCTATTCACAACGCAAGTAGTAACTCTATTCACAAAGCTGGCAGTGACTCTATTCACAGCGCTGGTAGTTGCTCTATTCACAACGCTGGTAGCGACTCTATTCACAACGCTGGTAGCAACTCTATTCACAACGCTGGTAGGGACTCTATTTTAACGCTGGCAGTAACTCTATTCACAAAGTTGGTAGTAAATGTATTCACAACGCTGGTAGTAACTCTATTCACAACGCTGGTAGTAACTCTATTCACAATGCTGGTAGTGACTCTATTCACAACGCTGGTAGTAACACTATTCACAACGCTGGTAGCGACTCTATTCACAACGCTGGTAGTAACTCTATTCACCACACTGGTAGTAACTCTATTCACAACGCTGGCAGCGACTCAATTCACAACGCTGGCAGCGACTCTATTCACAACGCTGGCAGCGACTGTACTCACAACGCTGGCAGCGACTGAATTCACAACGCTGGCAGCGACTCTATTCACCACGCTGGCAGTGACTCTATTCACATCGCTGGTAGTAAGTCTATTCACAACGCTGGTAATAACTCCATTCACAACGCTGGTAGTGACTGCATTCACAACGCTGGTAGTAACACTATTCACAACGCTGGTAGCGACTCTATTCACAACGCTGGTAGTAACTCTATTCACTACGCTGGTAGTAACTCTATTCACAGCGCTGGTAGTGACTCTATTCACAACGCTGGTAGCGACTCTATTCACAACGCTGGTAGGGACTCTATTTACAACGCTGGCAGCGACTCTATTCACAACGCTGGCAGCGACTCTATTCACAACGCTGGCAGCGACTCTATTCACAACGCTGGCAGCGACTCTATTCACAACGCTGGCAGCGACTCAATTCACAACGCTGGCAGCGACTCTATTCACCACGCTTGGAGTGACTCTATTCACAGCACTGGTAGTGACTCTTTTCACAACGCTGGTAGTAACTCTATTCACAACGCTGGTAGTGACTCTATTCACAACGCTGGTAGTGACTCAATTCACAAAGCAAGTAGTAACTCTATTCACAACGCTGGTAGTGACTCTATTCACAGCGCTGGTAGTGACTCTATTCACAATGCTGGTAGTAACTCCATTCACAACGCTGTTAGTATCTCTATTGACAACGCTGGTAGTGACTCTATTCACAACGCTGGTAGCGACTCTATTCACAACGCTGGCAGCGACTCTATTCACAACGCTGGCAGCGACTCTATTCACAACGCTGGCAGCGACTGTATTCACAATGCTGGCAGCGACTCTATTCACAACGCTTGGAGCAACTCTATTCACAGCGCTGGTAGTGACTCTATTCACAACGCTGGTAGTAACTGTATTCACAACGCTAGTAGTAACTCTATTCACAACGCTGGTAGTAACTCTATTCACACGCTGGTAATAACTCCATTCACAACGCTGACAGTGACTGTATTAACAACGCTGGTAGTAACACTATTCACAACGCTGGTAGTAACTCTATTCACAACGCTGGTAGTAAAACTATTCACAACGCTGGTAGTAACCCTATTCACAACGCTGGTAGTGACTCTATTCACAACGCTGGAAGTAACTCTATTCACAACGCTGGTAGTGAGTCTATTCACAATGCTGGTAGTGACTCTATTCACAACGCAAGTAGTAACTCTATTCACAACGCTGGTAGTGACTCTATTCACAGCGCTGGTAGTGACTCTATTCACAATGCTGCTAGTAACTGTATTCACAACGCTGTTAGTTGCTCTATTCACAACGCTGGTAGCGACTCTATTCACAACGCTGTTAGCAACTCTATTCACAACGCTGGTAGGGACTCTATTCAGAACGCTGGTAGTAACTCTATTCACCACACTGGTAGTAACCCTATTCACAACGCTGGTAATAACTCCTTTCACAACGCTGGTAGTGACTCTATTCACAACGCTGGTAGTAACTGTATTCACAACGCTGTTAGTTGCTCTATTCACAACGCTGGTAGCGACTCTATTCACAACGCTGGTAGCAACTCTATTCACAACGCAGGTAGGGACTCTATTTTAACGCTGGCAGTAACTCTATTCACAAAGTTGGTTGTAAATGTATTCACAACGCTGGTAGTAACTCTATTCACAACGCTGGTAGTAACTCTATTCACAATGCTGGTAGTGACTCTATTCACAACGCTGGTAGTAACACTATTCACAACGCTGGTAGCGACTCTATTCACAACGCTGGTAGTAACTCTATTCACCACACTGGTAGTAACTCTATTCACAACGCTGGAAGTGACTCTATTCACAACGCTGGTAGCGACTCTATTCACAACGCTGGTAGGGACTCTATTCACAATGCTGGCAGCGACTCTATTCACAACGCTGGCAGCGACTGTATTCACAACGCTGGCAGCGACTGTACTCACAACGCTGGCAGCGACTCAATTCACAACGCTGGTAGTGAGTCTATTCACAACGCTGGTAGCGACTCTATTCACAACGCTGGCAGCGACTCTATTCACAACGCTGGCAGCGACTCTATTCACAACGCTGGCAGCGACTGTATTCACAATGCTGCCAGCGACTCTATTCACAACGCTTGGAGCAACTCTATTCACAGCGCTGGTAGTGACTCTATTCACAACGCTGGTAGTAACTGTATTCACAACGCTAGTAGTAACTCTATTCACAACGCTGGTAGTAACTCTATTCACATGCTGGTAATAACTCCATTCACAACGCTGGCAGTGACTGTATTAACAACGTTGGTAGTAACACTATTCACAACGCTGGTAGTAACTCTATTCACAACTCTGGTAGTAAATCTATTCACAACGCTGGTAGTAACGCTATTCACAACGCTGGTAGTGACTCTATTCACAACGCTGCTAGTAACTCTTTTCACAACGCTGGTAGTGACTCTATTCACATCGCTGGTAGTAACTGTATTCACAACGCTGTTAGTTGCTCTATTCACAACGCTGGTAGCGACTCTATTCACAACGCTGGTAGCGACTCTATTCACAACGCTGGTAGGGACTCTATTTTAACGCTGGCAGTAACTCTATTCACAACGTTGGTAGTAACTGTATTCACAACGCTGGTAGTAACTCTATTCACAACGCTGGTAGCGACTCATTTCTCAACGCTGGGAGCGACTCTATTCACAACTCTATTCACAAAGCTGGTAGCAACTCTATTCAGAACGCTGGTAGTAACTCTATTCTCAACGCTGGCAGTAACTCAATTCACAATGTTGGTAGTTACTGTATTCACAACGCTTGGTAGTCACTCTATTCACAAAGCTGGTAGCGACTCTATTCACAACGCTGGTAGCGATTCTATTCACAACGCTGGTAGCGACTATATTCACAACGCTGGTAGTGACTCTATTTACAACGCTGGTAGTAACTCTATTCACAACGCTGGTAGTAACTCAATTCACAACGCTGGTAGTAACTCTATTCACATCGCTGGTAGTAACTCTTTTCACAACGCTGGGAGTTACTCTATTCACAACGCTGTGAGTAACTCTATTCACAATGATTGGAGTAACTCTATTCATAACGCTGGAAGTGCTCTATTCACAAGGCTGGTAGTAACTCTATTAACAACGCTGGTAGTAACTCTATTCACAACGCTGGCAGCGACTCTCTTCACAACGCTGGCAGCGACTGTATTCACAATGCTGGCAGCGACTCTATTCACAACGCTTGGAGCAACTCTATTCACAGCGCTGGTAGAGACTCTATTCACAACGCTGGTAGTAACTGTATTCACAACGCTAGTAGTAACTCTATTCACAACGCTGGTAGTAACTCTATTCACACGCTGGTAATAACTCCATTCACAACGCTGGCAGTGACTGTATTAACAACGCTGGTAGTAACACTATTCACAACGCTGGTAGTAACTCTATTCACAACGCTGGTAGTAAATCTATTCACAACGCTGGTAGTAACCCTATTCACAACGCTGCTAGTGACTCTATTCACAACGCTGGAAGTAACTCTATTCACAACGCTGGTAGTGACTCTATTCACAACGCTGGTAGTGACTCTTTTCACAATGCTGGTAGTAACTCTATTCACAACGCTGGTAGTGACTCTATTCACAACGCTGGTAGTGACTCTATTCACAACGCAAGTAGTAACTCTATTCACAACGCTGGTAGTGACTCAATTCACAACGCTGTGAGCGACTCTATTCACAACGCTGGTTGCGACTCAAATCATAACGCTGGTAGGGACTCTTTTCACAACGCTGGCAGCGACTCAATTCACAACGCTGGTAGTGAGTCTATTCACAACCCTGGTAGCGACTCTATTCACAACGCTGGCAGCGACTCTATTCACAACGCTGGCAGCGACTCTATTCACAATGCTGGCAGCGACTGTATTCACAATGCTGGCAGCGACTCTATTCACAACGCTTGGAGCAACTCTATTCACAGCGCTGGTAGTGACTCTATTCACAACGCTGGTAGTAACTGTATTCACAACGCTAGTAGTAACTCTATTCACAATGCTGGTAGTAACTCTATTCACATGCTGGTAATAACTCCATTCACAACGCTGGCAGTGACTGTATTAACAACGTTGGTAGTAACACTATTCACAACGCTGGTAGTAACTCTATTCACAACGCTGGTAGTAAATCTATTCACAACGCTGGTAGTAACCCTATTCACAACGCTGGTAGTGACTCTATTCACAACGCTGCTAGTAACTCTTTTCACAACGCTGGTAGTGACTCTATTCACAACGCTGGTAGTGACTCTATTCACAACGCAAGTAGTAACTCTATTCACAAAGCTGGCAGTGACTCTATTCACAGCGCTGGTAGTTGCTCTATTCACAACGCTGGTAGCGACTCTATTCACAACGCTGGTAGCAACTCTATTCACAACGCTGGTAGGGACTCTATTTTAACGCTGGCAGTAACTCTATTCACAAAGTTGGTAGTAAATGTATTCACAACGCTGGTAGTAACTCTATTCACAACGCTGGTAGTAACTCTATTCACAATGCTGGTAGTGACTCTATTCACAACGCTGGTAGTAACACTATTCACAACGCTGGTAGCGACTCTATTCACAACGCTGGTAGTAACTCTATTCACCACACTGGTAGTAACTCTATTCACAACGCTGGCAGCGACTCAATTCACAACGCTGGCAGCGACTCTATTCACAACGCTGGCAGCGACTGTACTCACAACGCTGGCAGCGACTGAATTCACAACGCTGGCAGCGACTCTATTCACCACGCTGGCAGTGACTCTATTCACATCGCTGGTAGTAAGTCTATTCACAACGCTGGAAATAACTCCATTCACAACGCTGGTAGTGACTGCATTCACAACGCTGGTAGTAACACTATTCACAACGCTGGTAGCGACTCTATTCACAACGCTGGTAGTAACTCTATTCACTACGCTGGTAGTAACTCTATTCACAGCGCTGGTAGTGACTCTATTCACAACGCTGGTAGCGACTCTATTCACAACGCTGGTAGGGACTCTATTTACAACGCTGGCAGCGACTCTATTCACAACGCTGGCAGCGACTCTATTCACAACGCTGGCAGCGACTCTATTCACAACGCTGGCAGCGACTCTATTCACAACGCTGGCAGCGACTCAATTCACAACGCTGGCAGCGACTCTATTCACCACGCTTGGAGTGACTCTATTCACAGCACTGGTAGTGACTCTTTTCACAACGCTGGTAGTAACTCTATTCACAACGCTGGTAGTGACTCTATTCACAACGCTGGTAGTGACTCAATTCACAAAGCAAGTAGTAACTCTATTCACAACGCTGGTAGTGACTCTATTCACAGCGCTGGTAGTGACTCTATTCACAATGCTGGTAGTAACTCCATTCACAACGCTGTTAGTATCTCTATTGACAACGCTGGTAGTGACTCTATTCACAACGCTGGTAGCGACTCTATTCACAACGCTGGCAGCGACTCTATTCACAACGCTGGCAGCGACTCTATTCACAACGCTGGCAGCGACTGTATTCACAATGCTGGCAGCGACTCTATTCACAACGCTTGGAGCAACTCTATTCACAGCGCTGGTAGTGACTCTATTCACAACGCTGGTAGTAACTGTATTCACAACGCTAGTAGTAACTCTATTCACAACGCTGGTAGTAACTCTATTCACACGCTGGTAATAACTCCATTCACAACGCTGACAGTGACTGTATTAACAACGCTGGTAGTAACACTATTCACAACGCTGGTAGTAACTCTATTCACAACGCTGGTAGTAAAACTATTCACAACGCTGGTAGTAACCCTATTCACAACGCTGGTAGTGACTCTATTCACAACGCTGGAAGTAACTCTATTCACAACGCTGGTAGTGAGTCTATTCACAATGCTGGTAGTGACTCTATTCACAACGCAAGTAGTAACTTTATTCACAACGCTGGTAGTGACTCTATTCACAGCGCTGGTAGTGACTCTATTCACAATGCTGCTAGTAACTGTATTCACAACGCTGTTAGTTGCTCTATTCACAACGCTGGTAGCGACTCTATTCACAACGCTGTTAGCAACTCTATTCACAACGCTGGTAGGGACTCTATTCAGAACGCTGGTAGTAACTCTATTCACCACACTGGTAGTAACTCTATTCACAACGCTGGTAATAACTCCTTTCACAACGCTGGTAGTGACTCTATTCACAACGCTGGTAGTAACTGTATTCACAACGCTGTTAGTTGCTCTATTCACAACGCTGGTAGCGACTCTATTCACAACGCTGGTAGCAACTCTATTCACAACGCAGGTAGGGACTCTATTTTAACGCTGGCAGTAACTCTATTCACAAAGTTGGTTGTAAATGTATTCACAACGCTGGTAGTAACTCTATTCACAACGCTGGTAGTAACTCTATTCACAATGCTGGTAGTGACTCTATTCACAACGCTGGTAGTAACACTATTCACAACGCTGGTAGCGACTCTATTCACAACGCTGGTAGTAACTCTATTCACCACACTGGTAGTAACTCTATTCACAACGCTGGAAGTGACTCTATTCACAACGCTGGTAGCGACTCTATTCACAACGCTGGTAGGGACTCTATTCACAATGCTGGCAGCGACTCTATTCACAACGCTGGCAGCGACTGTATTCACAACGCTGGCAGCGACTGTACTCACAACGCTGGCAGCGACTCAATTCACAACGCTGGTAGTGAGTCTATTCACAACGCTGGTAGCGACTCTATTCACAACGCTGGCAGCGACTCTATTCACAACGCTGGCAGCGACTCTATTCACAACGCTGGCAGCGACTGTATTCACAATGCTGCCAGCGACTCTATTCACAACGCTTGGAGCAACTCTATTCACAGCGCTGGTAGTGACTCTATTCACAACGCTGGTAGTAACTGTATTCACAACGCTAGTAGTAACACTATTCACAACGCTGGTAGTAACTCTATTCACAACGCTGGTAGTAAAACTATTCACAACGCTGGTAGTAACCCTATTCACAACGCTGGTAGTGACTCTATTCACAACGCTGGAAGTAACTCTATTCACAACGCTGGTAGTGAGTCTATTCACAATGCTGGTAGTGACTCTATTCACAACGCAAGTAGTAACTCTATTCACAACGCTGGTAGTGACTCTATTCACAGCGCTGGTAGTGACTCTATTCACAATGCTGCTAGTAACTGTATTCACAACGCTGTTAGTTGCTCTATTCACAACGCTGGTAGCGACTCTATTCACAACGCTGTTAGCAACTCTATTCACAACGCTGGTAGGGACTCTATTCAGAACGCTGGTAGTAACTCTATTCACCACACTGGTAGTAACTCTATTCACAACGCTGGTAATAACTCCTTTCACAACGCTGGTAGTGACTCTATTCACAACGCTGGTAGTAACTGTATTCACAACGCTGTTAGTTGCTCTATTCACAACGCTGGTAGCGACTCTATTCACAACGCTGGTAGCAACTCTATTCACAACGCAGGTAGGGACTCTATTTTAACGCTGGCAGTAACTCTATTCACAAAGTTGGTTGTAAATGTATTCACAACGCTGGTAGTAACTCTATTCACAACGCTGGTAGTAACTCTATTCACAATGCTGGTAGTGACTCTATTCACAACGCTGGTAGTAACACTATTCACAACGCTGGTAGCGACTCTATTCACAACGCTGGTAGTAACTCTATTCACCACACTGGTAGTAACTCTATTCACAACGCTGGAAGTGACTCTATTCACAACGCTGGTAGCGACTCTATTCACAACGCTGGTAGGGACTCTATTCACAATGCTGGCAGCGACTCTATTCACAACGCTGGCAGCGACTGTATTCACAACGCTGGCAGCGACTGTACTCACAACGCTGGCAGCGACTCAATTCACAACGCTGGTAGTGAGTCTATTCACAACGCTGGTAGCGACTCTATTCACAACGCTGGCAGCGACTCTATTCACAACGCTGGCAGCGACTCTATTCACAACGCTGGCAGCGACTGTATTCACAATGCTGCCAGCGACTCTATTCACAACGCTTGGAGCAACTCTATTCACAGCGCTGGTAGTGACTCTATTCACAACGCTGGTAGTAACTGTATTCACAACGCTAGTAGTAACTCTATTCACAACGCTGGTAGTAACTCTATTCACATGCTGGTAATAACTCCATTCACAACGCTGGCAGTGACTGTATTAACAACGTTGGTAGTAACACTATTCACAACGCTGGTAGTAACTCTATTCACAACGCTGGTAGTAAATCTATTCACAACGCTGGTAGTAACCCTATTCACAACGCTGGTAGTGACTCTATTCACAACGCTGCTAGTAACTCTTTTCACAACGCTGGTAGTGACTCTATTCACAACGCTGGTAGTAACTGTATTCACAACGCTGTTAGTTGCTCTATTCACAACGCTGGTAGCGACTCTATTCACAACGCTGGTAGCGACTCTATTCACAACGCTGGTAGGGACTCTATTTTAACGCTGGCAGTAACTCTATTCACAACGTTGGTAGTAACTGTATTCACAACGCTGGTAGTAACTCTATTCACAACGCTGGTAGCGACTCATTTCTCAACGCTGGTAGCGACTCTATTCACAACTCTATTCACAACGCTGGTAGCAACTCTATTCAGAACGCTGGTAGTAACTCTATTCTCAACGCTGGCAGTAACTCAATTCACAATGTTGGTAGTTACTGTATTCACAACGCTTGGTAGTCACTCTATTCACAAAGCTGGTAGCGACTCTATTCACAACGCTGGTAGCGATTCTATTCACAACGCTGGTAGCGACTATATTCACAACGCTGGTAGTGACTCTATTTACAACGCTGGTAGTAACTCTATTCACAACGCTGGTAGTAACTCAATTCACAACGCTGGTAGTAACTCTATTCACATCGCTGGTAGTAACTCTTTTCACAACGCTGGGAGTTACTCTATTCACAACGCTGTGAGTAACTCTATTCACAATGATTGGAGTAACTCTATTCATAACGCTGGAAGTGCTCTATTCACAAGGCTGGTAGTAACTCTATTAACAACGCTGGTAGTAACTCTATTCACAACGCTGGCAGCGACTCTCTTCACAACGCTGGCAGCGACTGTATTCACAATGCTGGCAGCGACTCTATTCACAATGCTTGGAGCAACTCTATTCACAGCGCTGGTAGAGACTCTATTCACAACGCTGGTAGTAACTGTATTCACAACGCTAGTAGTAACTCTATTCACAACGCTGGTAGTAACTCTATTCACACGCTGGAAAAACTCCATTCACAACGCTGGCAGTGACTGTATTAACAACGCTGGTAGTAACACTATTCACAACGCTGGTAGTAACTCTATTCACAACGCTGGTAGTAAATCTATTCACAACGCTGGTAGTAACCCTATTCACAACGCTGGTAGTGACTCTATTCACAACGCTGGAAGTAACTCTATTCACAACGCTGGTAGTGACTCTAATCACAACGCTGGTAGTGACTCTTTTCACAACGCTGGTAGTAACTCTATTCACAACGCTGGTAGTGACTCAATTCACAACGCTGGTAGTGACTCTATTCACAACGCAAGTAGTAACTCTATTCACAACGCTGGTAGTGACTCAGTTCACAACGCTGTGAGCGACTCTATTCACAACGCTGGTTGCGACTCAAATCATAACGCTGGTAGGGACTCTTTTCACAACGCTGGCAGCGACTCAATTCACAACGCTGGTAGTGAGTCTATTCACAACGCTGGTAGCGACTCTATTCACAACGCTGGCAGCGACTCTATTCACAACGCTGGCAGCGACTCTATTCACAATGCTGGCAGCGACTGTATTCACAATGCTGGCAGCGACTCTATTCACAACGCTTGGAGCAACTCTATTCACAGCGCTGGTAGTGACTCTATTCACAACGCTGGTAGTAACTGTATTCACAACGCTAGTAGTAACTCTATTCACAACGCTGGTAGTAACTCTATTCACATGCTGGTAATAACTCCATTCACAACGCTGGCAGTGACTGTATTAACAACGTTGGTAGTAACACTATTCACAACGCTGGTAGTAACTCTATTCACAACGCTGGTAGTAAATCTATTCACAACGCTGGTAGTAACCCTATTCACAACGCTGGTAGTGACTCTATTCACAACGCTGCTAGTAACTCTTTTCACAACGCTGGTAGTGACTCTATTCACAACGCTGGTAGTGACTCTATTCACAACGCAAGTAGTAACTCTATTCACAAAGCTGGCAGTGACTCTATTCACAGCGCTGGTAGTTGCTCTATTCACAACGCTGGTAGCGACTCTATTCACAACGCTGGTAGCAACTCTATTCACAACGCTGGTAGGGACTCTATTTTAACGCTGGCAGTAACTCTATTCACAAAGTTGGTAGTAAATGTATTCACAACGCTGGTAGTAACTCTATTCACAACGCTGGTAGTAACTCTATTCACAATGCTGGTAGTGACTCTATTCACAACGCTGGTAGTAACACTATTCACAACGCTGGTAGCGACTCTATTCACAACGCTGGTAGTAACTCTATTCACCACACTGGTAGTAACTCTATTCACAACGCTGGCAGCGACTCAATTCACAACGCTGGCAGCGACTCTATTCACAACGCTGGCAGCGACTGTACTCACAACGCTGGCAGCGACTGAATTCACAACGCTGGCAGCGACTCTATTCACCACGCTGGCAGTGACTCTATTCACATCGCTGGTAGTAAGTCTATTCACAACGCTGGTAATAACTCCATTCACAACGCTGGTAGTGACTGCATTCACAACGCTGGTAGTAACACTATTCACAACGCTGGTAGCGACTCTATTCACAACGCTGGTAGTAACTCTATTCACTACGCTGGTAGTAACTCTATTCACAGCGCTGGTAGTGACTCTATTCACAACGCTGGTAGCGACTCTATTCACAACGCTGGTAGGGACTCTATTTACAACGCTGGCAGCGACTCTATTCACAACGCTGGCAGCGACTCTATTCACAACGCTGGCAGCGACTCTATTCACAACGCTGGCAGCGACTCTATTCACAACGCTGGCAGCGACTCAATTCACAACGCTGGCAGCGACTCTATTCACCACGCTTGGAGTGACTCTATTCACAGCACTGGTAGTGACTCTTTTCACAACGCTGGTAGTAACTCTATTCACAACGCTGGTAGTGACTCTATTCACAACGCTGGTAGTGACTCAATTCACAAAGCAAGTAGTAACTCTATTCACAACGCTGGTAGTGACTCTATTCACAGCGCTGGTAGTGACTCTATTCACAATGCTGGTAGTAACTCCATTCACAACGCTGTTAGTATCTCTATTGACAACGCTGGTAGTGACTCTATTCACAACGCTGGTAGCGACTCTATTCACAACGCTGGCAGCGACTCTATTCACAACGCTGGCAGCGACTCTATTCACAACGCTGGCAGCGACTGTATTCACAATGCTGGCAGCGACTCTATTCACAACGCTTGGAGCAACTCTATTCACAGCGCTGGTAGTGACTCTATTCACAACGCTGGTAGTAACTGTATTCACAACGCTAGTAGTAACTCTATTCACAACGCTGGTAGTAACTCTATTCACACGCTGGTAATAACTCCATTCACAACGCTGACAGTGACTGTATTAACAACGCTGGTAGTAACACTATTCACAACGCTGGTAGTAACTCTATTCACAACGCTGGTAGTAAAACTATTCACAACGCTGGTAGTAACCCTATTCACAACGCTGGTAGTGACTCTATTCACAACGCTGGAAGTAACTCTATTCACAACGCTGGTAGTGAGTCTATTCACAATGCTGGTAGTGACTCTATTCACAACGCAAGTAGTAACTCTATTCACAGCGCTGGTAGTGACTCTATTCACAATGCTGCTAGTAACTGTATTCACAACGCTGTTAGTTGCTCTATTCACAACGCTGGTAGCGACTCTATTCACAACGCTGTTAGCAACTCTATTCACAACGCTGGTAGGGACTCTATTCAGAACGCTGGTAGTAACTCTAATCACCACACTGGTAGTAACTCTATTCACAACGCTGGTAATAACTCCTTTCACAACGCTGGTAGTGACTCTATTCACAACGCTGTTAGTTGCTCTATTCACAATGCTGGTAGCGACTCTATTCACAACGCTGGTAACAACTCTATTCACAACGCAGGTAGGGACTCTATTTTAACGCTGGCAGTAACTCTATTCACAAAGTTGGTTGTAAATGTATTCACAACGCTGGTAGTAACTCTATTCACAACGCTGGTAGTAACTCTATTCACAATGCTGGTAGTGACTCTATTCACAACGCTGGTAGTAACACTATTCACAACGCTGGTAGCGACTCTATTCACAACGCTGGTAGTAACTCTATTCACCACACTGGTAGTAACTCTATTCACAACGCTGGAAGTGACTCTATTCACAACGCTGGTAGCGACTCTATTCACAACGCTGGTAGGGACTCTATTCACAATGCTGGCAGCGACTCTATTCACAACGCTGGCAGCGACTGTATTCACAACGCTGGCAGCGACTGTACTCACAACGCTGGCAGCGACTCAATTCACAACGCTGGTAGTGAGTCTATTCACAACGCTGGTAGCGACTCTATTCACAACGCTGGCAGCGACTCTATTCACAACGCTGGCAGCGACTCTATTCACAACGCTGGCAGCGACTGTATTCACAATGCTGCCAGCGACTCTATTCACAACGCTTGGAGCAACTCTATTCACAGCGCTGGTAGTGACTCTATTCACAACGCTGGTAGTAACTGTATTCACAACGCTAGTAGTAACTCTATTCACAACGCTGGTAGTAACTCTATTCACATGCTGGTAATAACTCCATTCACAACGCTGGCAGTGACTGTATTAACAACGTTGGTAGTAACACTATTCACAACGCTGGTAGTAACTCTATTCACAACGCTGGTAGTAAATCTATTCACAACGCTGGTAGTAACGCTATTCACAACGCTGGTAGTGACTCTATTCACAACGCTGCTAGTAACTCTATTCACAAAGCTGGCAGTGACTCTATTCACAGCGCTGGTAGTTGCTCTATTCACAACGCTGGTAGCGACTCTATTCACAACGCTGGTAGCAACTCTATTCACAACGCTGGTAGGGACTCTATTTTAACGCTGGCAGTAACTCTATTCACAAAGTTGGTAGTAAATGTATTCACAACGCTGGTAGTAACTCTATTCACAACGCTGGTAGTAACTCTATTCACAATGCTGGTAGTGACTCTATTCACAACGCTGGTAGTAACACTATTCACAACGCTGGTAGCGACTCTATTCACAACGCTGGTAGTAACTCTATTCACCACACTGGTAGTAACTCTATTCACAACGCTGGCAGCGACTCAATTCACAACGCTGGCAGCGACTCTATTCACAACGCTGGCAGCGACTGTACTCACAACGCTGAAAGCGACTGAATTCACAACGCTGGCAACGACTCTATTCACCACGCTGGCAGTGACTCTATTCACAGCGCTGGTAGTGACTCTATTCACAACGCTGGTAGTAAGTCTATTCACAACGCTGGTAATAACTCCATTCACAACGCTGGTAGTGACTGCATTCACAACGCTGGTAGTAACACTATTCACAACGCTGGTAGCGACTCTATTCACAACGCTGGTAGTAACTCTATTCACCACGCTGGTAGTAACTCTATTCACAGCGCTGGTAGTGACTCTATTCACAACGCTGGTAGCGACTCTATTCACAACGCTGGTAGGGACTCTATTTACAACGCTGGCAGCGACTCTATTCACAACGCTGGCAGCGACTCTATTCACAACGCTGGCAGCGACTCTATTCACAACGCTGGCAGCGACTCTATTCACAACGCTGGCAGCGACTCAATTCACAACGCTGGCAGCGACTCTATTCACCACGCTTGGAGTGACTCTATTCACAGCACTGGTAGTGACTCTTTTCACAACGCTGGTAGTAACTCTATTCACAACGCTGGTAGTGACTCTATTCACAACGCTGGTAGTGACTCTATTCACAGCGCTGGTAGTGACTCTATTCACAACGCTGGTAGTAACTCCATTCACAACGCTGTTAGTATCTCTATTGACAACGCTGGTAGTGACTCTATTCACAACGCTGGTAGCGACTCTATTCACAACGCTGGCAGCGACTCTATTCACAACGCTGGCAGCGACTCTATTCACAACGCTGGCAGCGACTGTATTCACAATGCTGGCAGCGACTCTATTCACAACGCTTGGAGCAACTCTATTCACAGCGCTGGTAGTGACTCTATTCACAACGCTGGTAGTAACTGTATTCACAACGCTAGTAGTAACTCTATACACAACGCTGGTAGTAACTCTATTCACACGCTGGTAATAACTCCATTCACAACGCTGACAGTGACTGTATTAACAACGCTGGTAGTAACACTATTCACAACGCTGGTAGTAACTCTATTCACAACGCTGGTAGTAAAACTATTCACAACGCTGGTAGTAACCCTATTCACAACGCTGGTAGTGACTCTATTCACAACGCTGGAAGTAACTCTATTCACAACGCTGGTAGTGAGTCTATTCACAACGCTGGTAGTGACTCTATTCACAACGCAAGTAGTAACTCTATTCACAACGCTGGTAGTGACTCTATTCACAGCGCTGGTAGTGACTCTATTCACAATGCTGCTAGTAACTGTATTCACAACGCTGTTAGTTGCTCTATTCACAACGCTGGTAGCGACTCTATTCACAACGCTGTTAGCAACTCTATTCACAACGCTGGTAGGGACTCTATTCACAACGCTGGTAGCAACTCTATTCACCACACTGGTAGTAACTCTATTCACAACGCTGGTAATAACTCCTTTCACAACGCTGGTAGTGACTGTATTCACAACGCTGGTAGTAACACTATTCACAACGCTGGTAGCGACTGTATTCACAACGCTGGTAGTGACTCTATTCACAACGCTGGTAGCGACTCTATTCACAACGCTGGTAGGGACTCTATTTACAACGCTGGCAGCGACTCTATTCACAACGCTGGTAATAACTCCTTTCACAACGCTGGTAGTGACTCTATTCACAACGCTGTTAGTTGCTCTATTCACAATGCTGGTAGCGACTCTATTCACAACGCTGGTAACAACTCTATTCACAACGCAGGTAGGGACTCTATTTTAACGCTGGCAGTAACTCTATTCACAAAGTTGGTTGTAAATGTATTCACAACGCTGGTAGTAACTCTATTCACAACGCTGGTAGTAACTCTATTCACAATGCTGGTAGTGACTCTATTCACAACGCTGGTAGTAACACTATTCACAACGCTGGTAGCGACTCTATTCACAACGCTGGTAGTAACTCTATTCACCACACTGGTAGTAACTCTATTCACAACGCTGGAAGTGACTCTATTCACAACGCTGGTAGCGACTCTATTCACAACGCTGGTAGGGACTCTATTCACAATGCTGGCAGCGACTCTATTCACAACGCTGGCAGCGACTGTATTCACAACGCTGGCAGCGACTGTACTCACAACGCTGGCAGCGACTCAATTCACAACGCTGGTAGTGAGTCTATTCACAACGCTGGTAGCGACTCTATTCACAACGCTGGCAGCGACTCTATTCACAACGCTGGCAGCGACTCTATTCACAACGCTGGCAGCGACTGTATTCACAATGCTGCCAGCGACTCTATTCACAACGCTTGGAGCAACTCTATTCACAGCGCTGGTAGTGACTCTATTCACAACGCTGGTAGTAACTGTATTCACAACGCTAGTAGTAACTCTATTCACAACGCTGGTAGTAACTCTATTCACATGCTGGTAATAACTCCATTCACAACGCTGGCAGTGACTGTATTAACAACGTTGGTAGTAACACTATTCACAACGCTGGTAGTAACTCTATTCACAACGCTGGTAGTAAATCTATTCACAACGCTGGTAGTAACGCTATTCACAACGCTGGTAGTGACTCTATTCACAACGCTGCTAGTAACTCTATTCACAAAGCTGGCAGTGACTCTATTCACAGCGCTGGTAGTTGCTCTATTCACAACGCTGGTAGCGACTCTATTCACAACGCTGGTAGCAACTCTATTCACAACGCTGGTAGGGACTCTATTTTAACGCTGGCAGTAACTCTATTCACAAAGTTGGTAGTAAATGTATTCACAACGCTGGTAGTAACTCTATTCACAACGCTGGTAGTAACTCTATTCACAATGCTGGTAGTGACTCTATTCACAACGCTGGTAGTAACACTATTCACAACGCTGGTAGCGACTCTATTCACAACGCTGGTAGTAACTCTATTCACCACACTGGTAGTAACTCTATTCACAACGCTGGCAGCGACTCAATTCACAACGCTGGCAGCGACTCTATTCACAACGCTGGCAGCGACTGTACTCACAACGCTGAAAGCGACTGAATTCACAACGCTGGCAACGACTCTATTCACCACGCTGGCAGTGACTCTATTCACAGCGCTGGTAGTGACTCTATTCACAACGCTGGTAGTAAGTCTATTCACAACGCTGGTAATAACTCCATTCACAACGCTGGTAGTGACTGCATTCACAACGCTGGTAGTAACACTATTCACAACGCTGGTAGCGACTCTATTCACAACGCTGGTAGTAACTCTATTCACCACGCTGGTAGTAACTCTATTCACAGCGCTGGTAGTGACTCTATTCACAACGCTGGTAGCGACTCTATTCACAACGCTGGTAGGGACTCTATTTACAACGCTGGCAGCGACTCTATTCACAACGCTGGCAGCGACTCTATTCACAACGCTGGCAGCGACTCTATTCACAACGCTGGCAGCGACTCTATTCACAACGCTGGCAGCGACTCAATTCACAACGCTGGCAGCGACTCTATTCACAACGCTGGCAGCGACTCAATTCACAACGCTGGCAGCGACTCTATTCACCACGCTTGGAGTGACTCTATTCACAGCACTGGTAGTGACTCTTTTCACAACGCTGGTAGTAACTCTATTCACAACGCTGGTAGTGACTCTATTCACAACGCTGGTAGTGACTCTATTCACAGCGCTGGTAGTGACTCTATTCACAACGCTGGTAGTAACTCCATTCACAACGCTGTTAGTATCTCTATTGACAACGCTGGTAGTGACTCTATTCACAACGCTGGTAGCGACTCTATTCACAACGCTGGCAGCGACTCTATTCACAACGCTGGCAGCGACTCTATTCACAACGCTGGCAGCGACTGTATTCACAATGCTGGCAGCGACTCTATTCACAACGCTTGGAGCAACTCTATTCACAGCGCTGGTAGTGACTCTATTCACAACGCTGGTAGTAACTGTATTCACAACGCTAGTAGTAACTCTATTCACAACGCTGGTAGTAACTCTATTCACACGCTGGTAATAACTCCATTCACAACGCTGACAGTGACTGTATTAACAACGCTGGTAGTAACACTATTCACAACGCTGGTAGTAACTCTATTCACAACGCTGGTAGTAAAACTATTCACAACGCTGGTAGTAACCCTATTCACAACGCTGGTAGTGACTCTATTCACAACGCTGGAAGTAACTCTATTCACAACGCTGGTAGTGAGTCTATTCACAACGCTGGTAGTGACTCTATTCACAACGCAAGTAGTAACTCTATTCACAACGCTGGTAGTGACTCTATTCACAGCGCTGGTAGTGACTCTATTCACAATGCTGCTAGTAACTGTATTCACAACGCTGTTAGTTGCTCTATTCACAACGCTGGTAGCGACTCTATTCACAACGCTGTTAGCAACTCTATTCACAACGCTGGTAGGGACTCTATTCACAACGCTGGTAGCAACTCTATTCACCACACTGGTAGTAACTCTATTCACAACGCTGGTAATAACTCCTTTCACAACGCTGGTAGTGACTGTATTCACAACGCTGGTAGTAACACTATTCACAACGCTGGTAGCGACTGTATTCACAACGCTGGTAGTGACTCTATTCACAACGCTGGTAGCGACTCTATTCACAACGCTGGTAGGGACTCTATTTACAACGCTGGCAGCGACTCTATTCACAACGCTGGCAGCGACTCTATTCACAACGCTGGCAGCGACTCTATTCACAACGCTGGCAGCGACTCTATTCACAACGCTGGCAGCGACTCAATTCACAACGCTCGCAGCGACTCTATTCACCACGCTTGGAGTGACTCTATTCACAGTGCTGGTAGTGACTCTTTTCACAACGCTGGTAGTAACTCTATTCACAACGCTGGTAGTGACTCTATTCACAACGCTGGTAGTGACTCTATTCACAACGCAAGTAGTAACTCTATTCACAACGCTGGTAGTGACTCTAATCACAGCGCTGGTAGTGACTCTATTCACAACGCTGGTAGTAACTCCATTCACAACGCTGTTAGTATCTCTATTGACAACGCTGGTAGTGACTCTATTCACAACGCTGGTAGCGACTCTATTCACAACGCTGGCAGCGACTCTATTCACAACGCTGGCAGCGACTCTATTCACAACGCTGGCAGCAACTGTATTCACACTGCTGGCAGCGACTCTATTCACAACGCTTGGAGCAACTCTATTCACAGCGCTGGTAGTGACTCTATTCACAACGCTGGTAGTAACTGTATTCACAACGCTAGTAGTAACTCTATTCACAACGCTGGTAGTAACTCTATTCACACGCTGGTTATAACTCCATTCACAACGCTGGCAGTGACTGTATTAACAACGCTGGTAGTAACACTTTTCACAACGCTGGTAGTAACTCTATTCACAACGCTGGTAGTAAATCTATTCACAACGCTTGTAGTAACCCTATTCACAACGCTGGAAGTGACTCTATTCACAACGCTGGAAGTAACTCTATTCACAACGCTGGTAGTGACCCTATTCACAACGCTGGTAGTGACACTATTCACAACGCTGGTAGCGACACTATTCACAATGCTGTTAGTAACTCTATTCACCACACTGGTAGTAACTCTATTCACAACGCTGGAAGTGACTCTATTCACAACGCTGGTAGCGACTCTATTCACAACGCTGGTAGGGACTCTATTCACAACGCTGGCAGCGACTCGATTCACAACGCTGGTAGCGACTCGATTCACAACGCTGGCAGCGACTGTACTCACAACGCTGGCAGCGACTCAATTCACAACGCTGGCAGCGACTCTATTCACCACGCTTGGAGTGACTCTATTCACAGCGCTGGTAGTGACTCTATTCACAACGCTGGTAGTAACTCTATTCACAACGCTGGTAGTGACTCTATTCACAACGCTGGTAGTGACTCTATTCACAACACAGGTAGTAACTCTATTCACAACGCTGGTAGTGACTCTATTCACAACGCTGGTAGTGACTCTATTCACAACGCTGGTAGTAACTCCATTCACAACGCTGTTAGTATCTCTATTGACAACGCTGGTAGTGACTCTATTCACAACGCTGGTAGCGACTCTATTGACAACGCTGGCAGCGACTCTATTCACAATGCTGGCAGCGACTCTATTCACAACGCTTGGAGCAACTCTATTCACAATGCTGGTAGTGACTCTATTCACAACGCTGGAAGTAACTGTATTCACAACGCTGTTAGTTGCTCTATTCACAACGCTGGTAGCGACTCTATTCACAACGCTGGTAGCGACTCTATTCAGAACGCTGGTAGGGACTCTATTTTAACGCTGGCAGTAACTCTATTCACAACGTTGGTAGTAACTGTATTCACAACGCTGGTAGTAACTCTATTCACAACGCTGGTAGCGACTCATTTCTCAACGCTGGTAGCGACTCTATTCACAACTCTATTCACAACGCTGGTAGCAACTCTATTCAGAACGCTGGTAGTAACTCTATTCTCAACGCTGGCAGTAACTCAATTCACAATGTTGGTAGTTACTGTATTCACAACGCTTGGTAGTCACTCTATTCACAAAGCTGATAGCGACTCTATTCACAACGCTGGTAGCGATTCTATTCACAACGCTGATAGCGACTATATTCACAACGCTGGTAGTGACTCTATTTACAACGCTGGTAGTCACTCTATTCACAACGCTGGTAGTAAATCAATTCACAACGCTGGTAGTAACTCTATTCACATCGCTGGTAGTAACTCTTTTCACAACGCTGGGAGTTACTCTATTCACAACGCTGTGAGTAACTCTATTCACAATGATTGGAGTAACTCTATTCATAACGCTGGAAGTGCTCTATTCACAAGGCTGGTAGTAACTCTATTAACAACGCTGGTAGTAACTCTATTCACAACGCTGGCAGCGACTCTCTTCACAACGCTGGCAGCGACTGTATTCACAATGCTGGCAGCGACTCTATTCACAACGCTTGGAGCAACTCTATTCACAGCGCTGGTAGAGACTCTATTCACAACGCTGGTAGTAACTGTATTCACAACGCTAGTAGTAACTCTATTCACAACGCTGGTAGTAACTCTATTCACACGCTGGTAATAACTCCATTCACAACGCTGGCAGTGACTGTATTAACAACGCTGGTAGTAACACTATTCACAACGCTGGTAGTAACTCTATTCACAACGCTGGTAGTAAATCTATTCACAACGCTGGTAGTAACCCTATTCACAACGCTGGTAGTGACTCTATTCACAACGCTGGAAGTAACTCTATTCACAACGCTGGTAGTGACTCTATTCACAACGCTGGTAGTGACTCTTTTCACAACGCTGGTAGTAACTCTATTCACAACGCTGGCAGTGACTCTATTCACAACGCTGGTAGTGACTCTATTCACAACGCAAGTAGTAACTCTATTCACAACGCTGGTAGTGAGTCAATTCACAACGCTGTGAGCGACTCTATTCACAACGCTGGTTGCGACTCAAATCATAACGCTGGTAGGGACTCTTTTCACAACGCTGGTAGCGACTCTATTCACAACGCTTGGAGCAACTCTATTCACAGCGCTGGTAGTGACTCTATTCACAACGCTGGTAGTAACTGTATTCACAACGCCAGTAGTAACTCTATTCACAACGCTGGTAGTAACTCTATTCACACGCTGGTAATAACTCCATTCACAAAGCTGGCAGTGACTGTATTAACAACGCTGGTAGTAACACTATTCACAACGCTGTTAGTAACTCTATTCACAACGCTGGTAGTAAATCTATTCACAACGCTGGTAGTAACCCTATTCACAACGCTGGTAGTGACTCTATTCACAACGCTGGTAGTAACTCTATTCACAACGCTGGTAGTGACTCTATTCACAACGCTGGTAGTGACTCTATTCACAACGCAAGTAGTAACTCTATTCACAACGCTGGTAGTGACTCTATTCACAGCGCTGGTAGTGACTCTATTCACAACGCTGGTAGTAACTGTATTCACAACGCTGTTAGTTGCTCTATTCACAACGCTGGTAGCGACTCTATTCACAACGCTGGTAGCAACTCTATTCACAACGCTGGTAGGGACTCTGTTTTAACGCTGGCAGTAACTCTATTCACAACGTTGGTAGTAAATGTATTCACAACGCTGGTAGTAACTCTATTCACAACGCTGGTAGTAACTCTATTCACAATGCTGGTAGTGACCCTATTCACAACGCTGGTAGTAACACTATTCACAACGCTGGTAGCGACTCTATTCACAACGCTGGTAGTAACTCTATTCACCACACTGGCAGTAACTCTATTCACAACGCTGGAAGTGACTGTATTCACAACGCTGGTAGCGACTCTGTTCACAACGCTGGTAGGGACTCTATTCACAACGCTGGCAGCGACTCTATTCACAACGCTGGCAGCGACTCTATTCACAACGCTGGCAGCGACTGTACTCACAACGCTGGCAGCGACTCAATTCACAACGCTGGGAGCGACTCTATTCACCACGCTTGGAGTGACTCTATTCACAGCGCTGGTAGTGACTCTATTCACAATGCTGGTAGTAACTCTATTCACAACGCTGGTAATAACTCCATTCACAACGCTGGTAGTGACTGTATTCACAACGCTGGTTGTAACACTATTCACAACGCTGGTAGCGACTCTATTCACAACGCTGGTAGTAACTGTATTCACAACGCTGTTAGTTGCTCTATTCACAACGCTGGTAGCGACTCTATTCACAACGCTGGTAGCGACTCTATTCACAACGCTGGTAGGGACTCTATTTTAACGCTGGCAGTAACTCTATTCACAAAGTTGGTAGTAAATGTATTCACAACGCTGGTAGTAACTCTATTCACAACGCTGGTAGTAACTCTATTCACAATGCTGGTAGTGACTCTATTCACAACGCTGGTAGTAACACTATTCACAACGCTGGTAGCGACTCTATTCACTACGCTGGTATTAACTCTATTCACCACACTGGTAGTGACTCTATTCACAACGCTGGAAGTGACTCTATTCACAACGCTGGTAGCGGCTCTATTCACAACGCTGGTAGGGACTCTATTCACAACGCTGGCAGCGACTCTATTCACAACGCTGGCAGCAACTCTATTCACAACGCTGGCAGTGACTGTACTCACAACACTGGCAGCGACTCAATTCACAACGCTGGCAGCGACTCTATTCACCACGCTTGGAGTGACTCTATTCACAGCGCTGGTAGTGACTCTATTCACAACGCTGGTAGTAACTCTATTCACAACGCTGGTAGTGACTCTATTCACAACGCTGGTAGTGACTCTATTCACAACACAGGTAGTAACTCTATTCACCACGCTTGGAGTGACTCTATTCACAGCGCTGGTAGTGACTCTATTCACAACGCTGGTAGTGACTCTATTCACAACGCTGGTAGTAACTCCATTCACAACGCTGTTAGTATCTCTATTGACAATGCTGGTAGTGACTCTATTCACAACGCTGGTAGCGACTCTATTGACAATGCTGGCAGCGACTCTATTCACAACGCCGGCAGCGACTCAATTCACAACGCTGGCAGCGACTCTATTCACAACGCTGGTAGTGACTCCATTCACAACGCTGGAAGCGACTCCATTCACAACGCTGGTAGCGAATCTATTCACACGCTGGTAACGACTCTTTTCTCAACGCTGGTAGCGACTCTATTCACAACTCTATTCACAACGCTGGTAGCAACTCTATTCAGAACGCTGGTAGTAACTCTATTCTCAACGCTGGCAGTAACTCAATTCACAACGTTGGTAGTTACTGTATTCACAACGCTTGGTAGTCACTCTATTCACAACGCTGGTAGCGACTCTATTCACAACGCTGGTAGCGATTCTATTCACAACGCTGGTAGCGACTCTATTCACAACGCTGGTAGTGACTCTATTTACAACGCTGGTAGTAACTCTATTCACAACGCTGGCAGTAACTCTATTCACAACGATGGTAGTAACTCTATTCACATCGCTGGTTGTAACTCTTTTCACAACGCTGGGAGTAACTCTATTTTCAACGCTGGTAGTTACTCTATTCACAACGCTGTGAGTAACTATTCACAAAGCTTGGAGTAACTCTATTCATAACGCTGGGAGTGCTCTATTCACAAGGCTGGTAGTAACTCTATTAACAACGCTGGTAGTAACTCTATTCACAATGCCAGTAGTAACTCCATTCACAACGCTGGTAGTGACTGTATTAACAACGCTGGTAGTAACACTATTCACAACGCTGGTAGTAACTCTATTCACAACGCTGGTAGTAAATCTATTCACAACGCTGGTAGTAACCCTATTCACAACGTTGGTAGTAACTCTATTCACAACGCTGGTAGTAACTCTATTCACAACACTGGTAGTAACACTATTAACAAAGCTGGCAGTAACTCTATTCACAACGCTGGTAGTAACTCTATTCACAATGCTGGTAGTGACTCTATTCACAACGCTGGTAGTAACACTATTCACAATGCTGGTAGTAACACTATTCACAACGCTGGTAGCGACTCTATTCACAACGCTGGTAGTAACTCTATTCACCACGCTGGTAGTAACTCTATTCACAACGCTGGTAGTAACTCTATTCACAATGCTGGTAGTGACTCTATTCACAACGTTGGTAGTAACACTATTCACAACGCTGGTAGTGACTCTATTCACAACGCTGGTAGCGACTCTATTCACAACGCTGGTAGGGACTCTATTTACAACGCTGGCAGCGAATCTATTCACAACGCTGGCAGAGACTCTATTCACAACGCTGGCAGCGACTCTATTAACAACGCTGGCAGCGACTCTATTCACAACGCTGGCAGCGACTCAATTCACAACGCTGGCAGTGACTCTATTCACAACGCTGGTAGTAACTCTATTCACAATGCTGGTGGTGACTCTATTCACAACGCTGGTAGTAACTCTATTCACAACGCTGGTAGTGACTCTATTCACAACGCTGGTAGTGACTCTATTCACAACGCAGGTAGTAAGTCTATTCACAACGCTGGTAGTGACTCTATTCACAGCGCTGGTTGTGACTCTATTCACAACGCTGGTAGTAACTCCATTCACAACGCTGTTAGTATCTCGATTGACAACGCTGGTAGTAACTCTATTCATAACGCTGGTAGTAACTCTATTCACAACGCTGGTAGTAACCCTATTCTCAACGCTGGCAGTAACGCTATTCACAACGTTGGAAGTAACTGTATTCACAACGCTGGCAGTAACACTATTCACAACGCTGGTAGCGACTCGTTTCTCAACGCTGGTAGCAACTCTATTCACAACTCTATTCACAACGCTGGTAGAAACTCTATTCACAACGCTGGTAGTAACTCTATTCTCAACGCTGGCAGCAACTCTATTCACAACGTTTGTAGTAACTGTATTCACAACGCTTGGTAGTAACTATATTCACAACGCTGGTAGCGATCCTTTTCACAACGCTGGTAGCGATTCTATTCACAACGCTGGTAGCGACTCTATTCACAACGCTGGTAGTGACTCTATTCACAACGCTGGTAGTAACTCAATTCACAACGCTGGTAATAACTCTATTCACAACGCTGGTAGTAACTCTATTCACATCGCTGGTAGAAACTCTTTTCACAACGCTTGGAGTAACTCTATTCACAAAGCTGGTAGTTACTCTATTCACAACGCTGTGAGTAACTCTATTCACAAAGCTGGGAGTAACTCTATTCACAACGCAGGTAGTAACACTATTCGCAACGCTGGTATTAACTCTATTCGCAACGCTGGTAGTAACTCTATTAACAACGCTGGTAGTAACTCTATTAACAACGCTGATAGTAACTCTATTCACAACGCTAGTAGTAACTCTATTCACAACGCTGGTAGTGACTCTATTCACAACGCTAGTAGTAACCGTATTCACAACGCTGGGAGTAACTCTATTCACAACGCTGGGATTGCTGTATTCACAAGGCTGGTAGTAACTCTATTAACAACGCTGGTAGTAACTCTATTCACAACGCTAGTAGTAACTCTATTCACAACGCTGGTAGTAACTCTATTCACACGCTGGTAGTAACTCCATTCACAACGCTGGTAGTGACTGTATTAACAACACTGGTAGTAACACTATTCACAACGCTGAAGTAAGTCTAATCACAACGCTGGTGTTAACACTATTCACAACGCTGGTAGTAACTCTATTCACAACGCTGGTAGTAACTCTATTCACAATGCTGGTAGTGACTCTATTCACAGCGCTGGTAGTAACATTATTCACAACGCTGATAGTAACACTATTCACAACGCTGGTAGCGACTCTATTCACAACGCTGGTAGTAACTCTATTCACCACGCTGGTAGTAACTCTATTCACAACGCTGGGAGTGACTCTATTCACAACGCTGGTAGCGACTCTATTCACAACGCTGGTAGGGACTCTATTTACAACGCTGGCAGCAACTCTATTCACAACGGTGGCAGCGACTCTATTCACAACGCTGGCAGCGACTCTATTCACAACGCTGGCAGCGACTCTATTCACAACGCTGGCAGCGACTCAATTCACAACGCTGGCAGCGACTCTATTCACAACGCTTGGAGTGACTATAATAACAGCGCTGGTAGTGACTCTATTCACAACGCTGGTAGTAACTCTATTCACAACACTGGTAGTGACTCTCTTCACAACGCTGGTAGTGACTCTATTCACAGCGCTGGTAGCGACTCTATTCACAACGCTGGTAGTAACTGCATTCACAACGCTGTTAGTATCTCTATTGACAACGCTGCTAGTGACTCTATTCACAACGCTGGTAGCGACTCTATTCACAACACTGGCAGCGACTCTATTCACAACGCTGGCAGCGACTCTATTCACAACGCTGGCAGCGACTCTATTCACATTGCTGGCTGCAACTCTATTCACAACGCTTGGAGTAACTCTATCCACAGCGCTGGTAGTGACTCTATTCACAACGCTGGTAGTAACTGTATTCACAAGGCTGTTAGTTACTCTATTCACAACGCTGGTAGCGACTCTATTCACAACGCTGGTAGGGACTCTATTCACAACGCTGGTAGGGACTCTATTCACAACGTTGGTAGCGATTCTATTCACAACGCTGGTAGCGCCTCTATTCACAACGCTGGTAGCGACTCTTTTCACAACGCTGGCAGCGAATCTATTCACAACGCTGGGAGTGACTCTATTCACAACGCTGGAAGCGACTCTATTCACAACGCTGGTAGCGACTCTATTCACAAAGCTGGTAGTAACTCTATTCACAACGCTGGGAGTAACTCTATTCACAACGCTGGTAGTAACACTATTCACAACGCCGGGAGTAACTCCATTCACAAAGCTGGGAGTAACTCTATTCACAACGCTGGTAGTAACTCTATTCGCAACGCTGGTAGTAACTCTATTAACAACGCTGGTAGTAACTCTATTAACAACGCTGGTAGTAACTCGATTCACAACGCTGGAAGTGACTCTATTCACAATGCTGGTAGTGACACTATTCACAACGCTGGGAGTAACTCTATTCACAATGCTGGGAGTAACTCTATTCACAATGCTGGGAGTACTCTATTCACAAGGCTGGTAGTAACTCTATTCACAACGCTGCTAGTAACTCTATTCACAACGCTGGGAATAACTCAATTCACAACGCTGGGATTAACTCTATTCACAACGCTGCTAGTAACTCTATTCACAACGCTGGTCCTAACTCTATTAACAACGCTGGTAGTAACTCTATTCACAACGCTGGTAGTGACTCTATTCACAACGCTGGTAGCGACTCTATTCACAACGCTGGTAGGGACTCTATTTACAATGCTGGCAGCGACTCTATTCACAACGCTGGCAGCGACTCTATTCACAACGCTGGCAGCGACTCTATTCACAACGCTGGCAGCAACTCTATTCACAAGGCTGGCAGTGACTCAATTCACAACGCTGGCAGCGACTCTATTCACAACGCTTGGAGTGACTATATTCACAGCGCTGGTAGTGACTCTATTCACAACGCTGGTAGTAACTCTATTCACAACACTGGTAGTGACTCTATTCACAACGCTGGTAGTGACTCTATTCACAACGCAGGTAGTAACTCTATTCACAACGCTGGTAGTGACTCTATTCACAGCGCTGGTAGTGACTCTATTCACAACGCTGGTAGTAACTGCATTCACAACGCTGTTAGTATCTCTATTGACAACGCTGGTAGTGACTCTATTCACAACGCTGGTAGTAACTGTATTCACAACGCTGGTAGTAACTCTATTCACAACGCTGGTAGCGACTCTTTTCTCAACGCTGGTAGCGACTCTATTCACAACTCTATTCACAACGCTGGTAGCAACTCTATTCAGAACGCTGGTAGTAACTCTATTCTCAACGCTGGCAGTAACTCAATTCACAACGTTGGTAGTTACTGTATTCACAACGCTAGGTAGTCACTCTATTCACAACGCTGGTAGCGACTCTATTCACAACGCTGGTAGCGATTCTATTCACAACGCTGGTAGCGACTCTATTCACAACGCTGGTAGTGACTCTATTTACAACGCTGGTAGTAAATCTATTCACAACGATGGTAGTAACTCTATTCACAACGCTGGTAGTAACTCTATTCATATCGCTGGTAGTAACTCTTTTCACAACGCTGGGAGTAACTCTATTCACAACGCTGGTAGTTACTCTATTCACAACGCTGTGAGTAACTCTATTCACAAAGCTGGGAGTAACTCTATTCACAACGCTGGAAGTAACTCTATTCGCAACGCTGGTATTAACTCTATTCGCAACGCTGGTAGTAACGCTATTAACAACGCTGGTAGTGACTCTATTCACAACGCTAGTAGTAACTCTATTCACAACGCTGGTAGTGACTCTATTCACAACGCTGGTAGTAACTCTATTCATAATGCTTGGAGTAACTCTATTCATAACGCTGGGAGTGCTCTATTCACAAGGCTGGTAGTAACTCTATAAAGAACGCTGGTAGTAACTCTATTCACAATGCTGGTAGTAACTCTATTCACAACGCTGGTAGTAACTCTATTCACATGCTGGTAGTAACTCCATTCACAATGCTGGTAGTGACTGTATTAACAACGCTGCTAGTAACACTATTCACAACGCTGGTAGTAACTCTATTCACAACGCTGGTAGTAAATCTATTCACAACGCAGGTAGTAACACTATTCACAACGTTGGTAGTAACTCTATTCACAACGCTGGTAGTAACTCTATTCACAACGCTGGTAGTAACACTATTCACAACGCTGGTAGTAACTCTATTCACAACGCTGGTAGTAACTCTATTCACAATGCTGATAGTGACTCTATTCACAACGCTGGTAGTAACTCTATTCACAACGCTGGTAGTGTCTCTATTCACAACGCTGGTAGCGACTCTATTCACAACGCTGGTAGGGACTCTATTTACAACGCTGGCAGCGACTCTATTCACAACGTTGGTAGAAACTGTATTCACAACGCTGGTAGTAACTCTATTCACAACGCTGGTAGCGACTCGTTTCTCAACGCTGGTAGCAACTCTATTCACAACTCTATTCACAACGCTGGTAGAAACTCTATTCACAACGCTGGTAGTAACTCTATTCTCAACGCTGGCAGTAACTCTATTCACAACGTTGGTAGTAACTGTATTCACAACGCTTGGTAGTAACTCTATTCACAACGCTGGTAGCGACCCTATTCACAACGCTGGTAGCGATTCTATTCACAACGCTGGTAGCGACTCTATTCACAACGCTGGTAGTGACTCTATTCACAACGCTGGTAGTAACTCTATTCACAACGCTGGTAGTAACTCTATTCACAACGCTGGTAGTAACTCTATTCACATCGCTGGTAGAAACTCTTTTCACAACGCTGGGAGTAAATCTATTCACAACGCTGGTAGTTACTCTATTCACAACGCTGTGAGTAACTCTATTCACAAAGCTGGGAGTAACTCTATTCACAACGCTGGTAGTAACTCTTTTCGCAACGCTGGTATTAACTCTACTCGCAACGCTGGTAGTAACTCTATTAACAACGCTGGTAGTAACTCTATTAACAACGCTGGTAGTAACTCTATTCACAACGCTAGTAGTAACTCTATTCACAACGCTGGTAGTGACTCTATTCACAACGCTAGTAGTAACCGTATTCACAACGCTGGGAGTAACTCTATTCACAACGCTGGGAGTGCTGTATTCACAAGGCTGGTAGTAACACTATTCACAACGCTGGTAGTAACACTATTCACAACGCTGGTAGCGTCTCTATTCACAACGCTGGTAGTAACTCTATTCACCACGCTGGTAGTAACTCTATTCACAACGCTGGTAGTGACTCTACTCACAACGCTGGTAGCGACTCTATTCACAACGCTGGTAGGGACTCTATTTACAACGCTGGCAGCAACTCTATTCAAAACGCTGGCAGCGACTCTATTCACAACGCTGGCAGCGACTCTATTCACAAAGCTGGCAGCGACTCTATTCACAACGCTGGCAGCGACTCTATTCACAAGGCTGGCATCGACTCTATTCACAACGCTGGTAGTGACTCTATTCACAACGCTGGTAGTAACTCAATTCACAACGCTGTTAATAACTCTATTCACAACGCTGGTAGTAACTCTATTCACATCGCTGGTAGAAACTCTTTTCACAACGCTTGGAGTAACTCTATTCACAACGCTGGTAGTTACTCTATTCACAACGCTGTGAGTAACTCTATTCACAAAGCTGGGAGTAACTCTATTCACAACGCAGGTAGTAACTCTATTCGCAACGCTGGTATTAACTCTATTCGCAACGCTGGTAGTAACTCTGTTAACAACGCTGGTAGTAACTCTATTAACAACGCTGATAGTAACTCTATTCACAACGCTAGTAGTAACTCTATTCACAACGCTGGTAGTGACTCTATTCACAACGCTAGTAGTAACCGTATTCACAACGCTGGGATTGCTGTATTCACAAGGCTGGTAGTAACTCTATTAACAACGCTGGTAGTAACTCTATTCACAACGCTAGTAGTAACTCTATTCACAACGCTGGTAGTAACTCTATTCACACGCTGGTAGTAACTCCATTCACAACGCTGGTAGTGACTGTATTAACAACACTGGTAGTAACACTATTCACAACGCTGAAGTAACTCTAATCACAACGCTGGTGTTAACACTATTCACAACGCTGGTAGTAACTCTATTCACAACGCTGGTAGTAACTCTATTCACAATGCTGGTAGTGACTCTATTCACAGCGCTGGTAGTAACATTATTCACAACGCTGATAGTAACACTATTCACAACGCTGGTAGCGACTCTATTCACAACGCTGGTAGTAACTCTATTCACCACGCTGGTAGTAACTCTATTCACAACGCTGGGAGTGACTCTATTCACAACGCTGGTAGCGACTCTATTCACAACACTGGTAGGGACTCTATTTACAACGCTGGCAGCAACTCTATTCACAACGGTGGCAGCGACTCTATTCACAACGCTGGCAGCGACTCTATTCACAACGCTGGCAGCGACTCTATTCACAACGCTGGCAGCGACTCAATTCACAACGCTGGCAGCGACTCTATTCACAACGCTTGGAGTGACTATAATAACAGCGCTGGTAGTGACTCTATTCACAACGCTGGTAGTAACTCTATTCACAACACTGGTAGTGACTCTCTTCACAACGCTGGTAGTGACTCTATTCACAGCGCTGGTAGCGACTCTATTCACAACGCTGGTAGTAACTGCATTCACAACGCTGTTAGTATCTCTATTGACAACGCTGCTAGTGACTCTATTCACAACGCTGGTAGCGACTCTATTCACAACACTGGCAGCGACTCTATTCACAACGCTGGCAGCGACTCTATTCACAACGCTGGCAGCGACTCTATTCACATTGCTGGCTGCAACTCTATTCACAACGCTTGGAGTAACTCTATCCACAGCGCTGGTAGTGACTCTATTCACAACGCTGGTAGTAACTGTATTCACAACGCTGTTAGTTACTCTATTCACAACGCTGGTAGCGACTCTATTCACAACGCTGGTAGGGACTCTATTCACAACGCTGGTAGGGACTCTATTCACAACGTTGGTAGCGATTCTATTCACAACGCTGGTAGCGCCTCTATTCACAACGCTGGTAGCGACTCTTTTCACAACGCTGTCAGCGAATCTATTCACAACGCTGGGAGTGACTCTATTCACAACGCTGGAAGCGACTCTATTCACAACGCTGGTAGCGACTCTATTCACAAAGCTGGTAGTAACTCTATTCACAACGCTGGGAGTAACTCTATTCACAACGCTGGTAGTAACACTATTCACAACGCCGGGAGTAACTCCATTCACAAAGCTGGGAGTAACTCTATTCACAACGCTGGTAGTAACTCTATTCGCAACGCTGGTAGTAACTCTATTAACAACGCTGGTAGTAACTCTATTAACAACGCTGGTAGTAACTCGATTCACAACGCTGGAAGTGACTCTATTCACAATGCTGGTAGTGACACTATTCACAACGCTGGGAGTAACTCTATTCACAATGCTGGGAGTAACTCTATTCACAATGCTGGGAGTACTCTATTCACAAGGCTGGTAGTAACTCTATTCACAACGCTGCTAGTAACTCTATTCACAACGCTGGGAATAACTCAATTCACAACGCTGGGATTAACTCTATTCACAACGCTGCTAGTAACTCTATTCACAACGCTGGTCCTAACTCTATTAACAACGCTGGTAGTAACTCTATTCACAACGCTGGTAGTGACTCTATTTACAATGCTGGTAGGGACTCTATTTACAATGCTGGCAGCGACTCTATTCACAACGCTGGCAGCGACTCTATTCACAACGCTGGCAGCGACTCTATTCACAACGCAGGCAGCGACTCTATTCACCAGGCTGGCAGTGACTCAATTCACAACGCTGGCAGCGACTCTATTCACAACGCTTGGAGTGACTATATTCACAGCGCTGGTAGTGACTCTATTCACAACGCTGGTAGTAACTCTATTCACAACACTGGTAGTGACTCTATTCACAACGCTGGTAGTGACTCTATTCACAACGCAGGTAGTAACTCTATTCACAACGCTGGTAGTGACTCTATTCACAGCGCTGGTAGTGACTCTATTCACAACGCTGGTAGTAACTGCATTCACAACGCTGTTAGTATCTCTATTGACAACGCTGGTAGTGACTCTATTCACAACGCTGGTAGGGACTCTATTTTAACGCTGGCAGTAACTCTATTCACAACGCTGGTAGTAACTGTATTCACAACGCTGGTAGTAACTCTATTCACAACGCTGGTAGCGACTCTTTTCTCAACGCTGGTAGCGACTCTATTCACAACTCTATTCACAACGCTGGTAGCAACTCTATTCAGAACGCTGGTAGTAACTCTATTCTCAACGCTGGCAGTAACTCAATTCACAACGTTGGTAGTTACTGTATTCACAACGCTAGGTAGTCACTCTATTCACAACGCTGGTAGCGACTCTATTCACAACGCTGGTAGCGATTCTATTCACAACGCTGGTAGCGACTCTATTCACAACGCTGGTAGTGACTCTATTTACAACGCTGGTAGTAAATCTATTCACAACGATGGTAGTAACTCTATTCACAACGCTGGTAGTAACTCTATTCATATCGCTGGTAGTAACTCTTTTCACAACGCTGGGAGTAACTCTATTCACAACGCTGGTAGTTACTCTATTCACAACGCTGTGAGTAACTCTATTCACAAAGCTGGGAGTAACTCTATTCACAACGCTGGAAGTAACTCTATTCGCAACGCTGGTATTAACTCTATTCGCAACGCTGGTAGTAACGCTATTAACAACGCTGGTAGTGACTCTATTCACAACGCTAGTAGTAACTCTATTCACAACGCTGGTAGTGACTCTATTCACAACGCTGGTAGTAACTCTATTCACAATGCTTGGAGTAACTCTATTCATAACGCTGGGAGTGCTCTATTCACAAGGCTGGTAGTAACTCTATAAAGAACGCTGGTAGTAACTCTATTCACAATGCTAGTAGTAACTCTATTCACAACGCTGTTAGTAACTCTATTCACACGCTGGTAGTAACTCCATTCACAATGCTGGTAGTGACTGTATTAACAACGCTGGTAGTAACACTATTCACAACGCTGGTAGTAACTCTATTCACAACGCTGGTAGTAAATCTATTCACAACGCAGGTAGTAACACTATTCACAACGTTGGTAGTAACTCTATTCACAACGCTGGTAGTAACTCTATTCACAACGCTGGTAGTAACACTATTCACAACGCTGGTAGTAACTCTATTCACAACGCTGGTAGTAACTCTATTCACAATGCTGATAGTGACTCTATTCACAACGCTGGTAGTAACTCTATTCACAACGCTGGTAGTGTCTCTATTCACAACGCTGGTAGCGACTCTATTCACAACGCTGGTAGGGACTCTATTTACAACGCTGGCAGCGACTCTATTCACAACGTTGGTAGTAACTGTATTCACAACGCTGGTAGTAACTCTATTCACAACGCTGGTAGCGACTCGTTTCTCAACGCTGGTAGCAACTCTATTCACAACTCTATTCACAACGCTGGTAGAAACTCTATTCACAACGCTGGTAGTAACTCTATTCTCAACGCTGGCAGTAACTCTATTCACAACGTTGGTAGTAACTGTATTCACAACGCTTGGTAGTAACTCTATTCACAACGCTGGTAGCGACCCTATTCACAACGCTGGTAGCGATTCTATTCACAACGCTGGTAGCGACTCTATTCACAACGCTGGTAGTAACTCTATTCACAACGCTGGTAGTAACTCTATTCACATCGCTGGTAGAAACTCTTTTCACAACGCTGGGAGTAAATCTATTCACAACGCTGGTAGTTACTCTATTCACAACGCTGTGAGTAACTCTATTCACAAAGCTGGGAGTAACTCTATTCACAACGCTGGTAGTAACTCTTTTCGCAACGCTGGTATTAACTCTACTCGCAACGCTGGTAGTAACTCTATTAACAACGCTGGTAGTAACTCTATTAACAACGCTGGTAGTAACTCTATTCACAACGCTAGTAGTAACTCTATTCACAACGCTGGTAGTGACTCTATTCACAACGCTAGTAGTAACCGTATTCACAACGCTGGGAGTAACTCTATTCACAACGCTGGGAGTGCTGTATTCACAAGGCTGGTAGTAACACTATTCACAACGCTGGTAGTAACACTATTCACAACGCTGGTAGCGTCTCTATTCACAACGCTGGTAGTAACTCTATTCACCACGCTGGTAGTAACTCTATTCACAACGCTGGTAGTGACTCTACTCACAACGCTGGTAGCGACTCTATTCACAACGCTGGTAGGGACTCTATTTACAACGCTGGCAGCAACTCTATTCAAAACGCTGGCAGCGACTCTATTCACAACGCTGGCAGCGACTCTATTCACAAAGCTGGCAGCGACTCTATTCACAACGCTGGCAGCGACTCTATTCACAAGGCTGGCATCGACTCAATTCACAACGCTGGCAGCGACTCTATTCACAACGCTTGGAGTGACTATATTCACAGCGCTGGTAGTGACTCTATTCACAACGCTGGTAGTAACTCTATTCACAACACTGGTAGTAACTCTATTCACAACGCTGGTAGTGATTCTATTCACAATGCAGGTAGTAACTCTATTCACAACGCTGGTAGTGACTCTATTCAAAGCGCTGGTAGCGACTCTATTCACAACGCTGGTAGTAACTGCATTCACAACGCTGTTAGTATCTCTATTGACAACGCTGGTAGTGACTCTATTCACAACGCTGGTAGCGACTCTATTCACAACACTGGCAGCGACTCTATTCACAACGCTGGCAGCGACTCTATTCACAACGCTGGCAGCGACTCTATTCACATTGCTGGCTGCAACTCTATTCACAACGCTGGGAGTAACTCTATTCACAACGCTGGTTGTAACTCTATTCACAACGCTGGTAGTAACTCTATTCACAAATCTGGTAGTAACTCTATTCACAACGCTGGTAGTAACTCTATTCACAACGCTGGTAGTAACTCTATTCACAACACTGTTAGTAACTCTATTCACAACGCTGGTAGTAACTCTATTCACAATGCTGGTCGTAACACTATTCACAACGCTGGAAGTAACTCTATTCACAACGCTGGTAGTAAGTCTATTCACAACGCTGGGAGCAACATCTATTCACAACGCAGGGAGTAACTCTATTCACAACGCTGGGAGTAACACTATTCACAACGCTGTTAGTAACTCTATTCACAACGCTGGTAGCAACTGTATTCACAACGCTGGTCGTAACACTATTCGCAACGCTGGTAGGAACTCTATTCACAACGCTGGTAGTAACTCTATTCACAACGCTGTTAGTAACTCTATTCACAACGCTGTTATGAACTCTATTCACAACGCTGGTAGTAACTCTATTCACACCACTGGTCGTAACACTATTCAGAACGCTGGTAGTAACTCTATTCACAACGCTGGTAGTCCTCTACTCACAACGCTGGTAGTAACTCTACTCACAACGCTGGTAGTGACTCTATTCACAACGCTGGTTGTAACACTATTCACAACGCTGGTAGTAACTCTATTCACAACGTTGGTAGTAACTCTATTCACAACGCTGCTAGCGACTCTATTCACAACGCTGCTAGCGACTCCATTCACCACGCTGGTAGCGACTCCATTCACCACACTGGTAGCGATCCATTCACCACGCTGGTAGCGACTCCATTCACAACACTGGTAGCGACTCCATTCACAACGCTGGTAGCGACTCCATTCACAACGCTGGTAGCGACTCCATTCACCACGCTGGTAGCGACTCCATTCTCAACGCTGGTAGCGACTTCATTCACCACGCTGGTAGCGACTCAATTCACAACGATGGTAGCGACTCAATTCACAACGCTGGTAGCGACTCAATTCACAACGCTTGTAGCGACTCAATTCACAACGCTGGTAGCGACTCTATTCACAACGCTGGTAGCGACTCCATTCACAACGCTGGTAGCGACTCCATTCACAACGCTGGTATTAACTCTATTCACAACGCTGGTATTAACTCTATTCACAACGCTGGAAGCGACTCCATTCACAACGCTGGTAGCGACTCTATTCACAACGCTGGTAATGACTCTATTCACAACGCTGGTAGCGACTCTATTCACAACGCTGGTAGCGACTCTATTCACAACGCTGGTAGCGACTCTATTCACAACGCTGGTAGCGACTCTATTCACAACGCTGGTAGCGACTCAATTCACAACGCTGGTAGCGACTCTATTCACAACGCTGGTAGCGACTCTATTCACAACGCTGGTAGCGACTCAATTCACAACGCTGTTAGTGACTCTTTCCACAACGCTGGTAGTAACTCTATTCACAAAGCTGGGAGTAACTCTATTCACAACGCGGGTAGTAACTCTATTCACAACGCTGGTAGTAACTCTATTCATAACGCTTGGAGTAACTCCATTCACAACGCTGGTAGTAACTCTATTCACAACGCTGCGAGTAACTCTACTCACATCGCTGGTTGCGACTCTATTCACAACGCTGTTAGTAACTCCATTCACAACGCTGGCAGTAACTCTATTCACAACGATGGAAATAGCTCTATTCACAACGCTGGTAGCGACTCTTTTCTCAACGCTGGTAGTAACTCTATTCACAACACTGGTAGTAACTCTATTCTCCACGCTGGTAGTAACACTATTCACAACGCTGGTAGTAACTCTATTCTCAACGCTGGCAGTAACTCTATTCACAACGTTGGTAGTAACTCTATTCACAACGCTGGTAGTAACACTATTCACAACGCTGGTAGTAACTCTATTCTCAACGCTGGCAGTAACTCTATTCACAACGTTGGTAGTAACTCTATTCACAACGCAGGTGGCGACTCTATTCACAACGCTGGTAGCAATTCTATTCACAAAGCTGGTAGCGACTCTATTCACAATGCTGGTAGTGACTCTATTTACAATGCTGATAGTAACTCTATTCACAACGCTGGTAGTAACTCTATTCACAACGCTGGTAGTAACTCTATTCACAACGCTGGGAGTAACTCTATTCACAACGATGGGAGTTACTCTATTCACAACGCTGGGAGTGCTCTATTCACAAGGTTGGTAGTAACTCTATTCACAACGCTGGTAGTAACTCTAATCACAACGCTGGGAGTAACTCAGTTCACAACGCTGGGATTAACTCTATTCACAACGCTGGAAGTAACTCTATTCACAACGCTGGTACTAACTCTATTAACAATGCTGGTAGTAACTCTATTCACCACTCTGGTAGTAACACTATTCACAACGCTGGTAGTAACTCTATTCACAACGCTGGTAATAACTCTATTCACAACACTGCTAGTAACTCTATTCAGAAAAAGTGGGAGTAACGCTATTCATAACGCTGTTAGCAACTCAATTCACAAGACTGGTAGTAACTCTATTCACAACGCTGGTAGTAACTCTATTCATAACGCTGGGAGTAACTCTATTCATAACGCTGGTAGTAACTCTATTCACAAATCTGGTAGTAACTCTATTCACAACGCTGGTAGTAACTCTATTCACAACGCTGGTAGTAACTCTATTCAAAACGCTAGTAGTAACCCTATTCACAACGCTGGCAGTAACTCTATTCACAACGCTGGTAGTAACACTGTTCATAACGCTGGTAGTAACTCTATTCACAAAGCTGGTAGTAACTCTATTCACAACGCTGGTAGTAACTCTATTCACAACGCTGGCAGTAAATCTATTCACAACGCTGGTAGCGACTCTATTCACAACGCTGGTAGTAACTCTATTCACAACGCTGGTAGTAACTCTATTCACAACGCTGGTAGTAACTCTATTCACAACGCTGGCAGTAAATCTATTCACAACGCTGGTAGCGACTCTATTCACAACGCTGGTAGTAACTCCATTCACAACGCTGTTAGTATCTCTACTGACAACTCTGGTAGTGACTCTATTCACAACGCTGGTAGCGACTCTATTCACAATGCTGGCAGCGACTCTATTCACAACGCTGGCAGCGACTCTATTCACAACGCTGGCAGCGACTCTATTCACATTGCTGGCTGCGACTCTATTCACAACGCTTGGAGTAACTCTATCCACAGCGCTGGTAGTGACTCTATTGACAACGCTAGTAGTAACTGTATTCACAATGCTGTTAGTTACTCTATTCACAACGCTGGTAGCTACTCTATTCACAACGCTGGTAGGGACTCTATTTACAACGCTGGCAGCAACTCTATTCAAAACGCTGGCAGCGACTCTATTCACAACGCTGGCAGCGACTCTATTCACAAAGCTGGCAGCGACTCTATTCACAACGCTGGCAGCGACTCTATTCACAAGGCTGGCATCGACTCAATTCACAACGCTGGCAGCGACTCTATTCACAACGCTTGGAGTGACTATATTCACAGCGCTGGTAGTGACTCTATTCACAACGCTGGTAGTAACTCTATTCACAACACTGGTAGTAACTCTATTCACAACGCTGGTAGTGATTCTATTCACAATGCAGGTAGTAACTCTATTCACAACGCTGGTAGTGACTCTATTCAAAGCGCTGGTAGCGACTCTATTCACAACGCTGGTAGTAACTGCATTCACAACGCTGTTAGTATCTCTATTGACAACGCTGGTAGTGACTCTATTCACAACGCTGGTAGCGACTCTATTCACAACACTGGCAGCGACTCTATTCACAACGCTGGCAGCGACTCTATTCACAACGCTGGCAGCGACTCTATTCACATTGCTGGCTGCAACTCTATTCACAACGCTGGGAGTAACTCTATTCACAACGCTGGTTGTAACTCTATTCACAACGCTGGTAGTAACTCTATTCACAAATCTGGTAGTAACTCTATTCACAACGCTGGTAGTAACTCTATTCACAACGCTGGTAGTAACTCTATTCACAACACTGTTAGTAACTCTATTCACAACGCTGGTAGTAACTCTATTCACAATGCTGGTCGTAACACTATTCACAACGCTGGAAGTAACTCTATTCACAACGCTGGTAGTAAGTCTATTCACAACGCTGGGAGCAACATCTATTCACAACGCAGGGAGTAACTCTATTCACAACGCTGGGAGTAACACTATTCACAACGCTGTTAGTAACTCTATTCACAACGCTGGTAGCAACTGTATTCACAACGCTGGTCGTAACACTATTCGCAACGCTGGTAGGAACTCTATTCACAACGCTGGTAGTAACTCTATTCACAACGCTGTTAGTAACTCTATTCACAACGCTGTTATGAACTCTATTCACAACGCTGGTAGTAACTCTATTCACACCACTGGTCGTAACACTATTCAGAACGCTGGTAGTAACTCTACTCACAACGCTGGTAGTGACTCTATTCACAACGCTGGTTGTAACACTATTCACAACGCTGGTAGTAACTCTATTCACAACGTTGGTAGTAACTCTATTCACAACGCTGCTAGCGACTCTATTCACAACGCTGCTAGCGACTCCATTCACCACGCTGGTAGCGACTCCATTCACCACACTGGTAGCGATCCATTCACCACGCTGGTAGCGACTCCATTCACAACACTGGTAGCGACTCCATTCACAACGCTGGTAGCGACTCCATTCACAACGCTGGTAGCGACTCCATTCACCACGCTGGTAGCGACTCCATTCTCAACGCTGGTAGCGACTTCAGTCACCACGCTGGTAGCGACTCAATTCACAACGATGGTAGCGACTCAATTCACAACGCTGGTAGCGACTCAATTCACAACGCTTGTAGCGACTCAATTCACAACGCTGGTAGCGACTCTATTCACAACGCTGGTAGCGACTCCATTCACAACGCTGGTAGCGACTCCATTCACAACGCTGGTATTAACTCTATTCACAACGCTGGTATTAACTCTATTCACAACGCTGGAAGCGACTCCATTCACAACGCTGGTAGCGACTCTATTCACAACGCTGGTAATGACTCTATTCACAACGCTGGTAGCGACTCTATTCACAACGCTGGTAGCGACTCTATTCACAACGCTGGTAGCGACTCTATTCACAACGCTGGTAGCGACTCTATTCACAACGCTGGTAGCGACTCAATTCACAACGCTGGTAGCGACTCTATTCACAACGCTGGTAGCGACTCTATTCACAACGCTGGTAGCGACTCAATTCACAACGCTGTTAGTGACTCTTTCCACAACGCTGGTAGTAACTCTATTCACAAAGCTGGGAGTAACTCTATTCACAACGCGGGTAGTAACTCTATTCACAACGCTGGTAGTAACTCTATTCATAACGCTTGGAGTAACTCCATTCACAACGCTGGTAGTAACTCTATTCACAACGCTGCGAGTAACTCTACTCACATCGCTGGTTGCGACTCTATTCACAACGCTGTTAGTAACTCCATTCACAACGCTGGCAGTAACTCTATTCACAACGATGGAAATAGCTCTATTCACAACGCTGGTAGCGACTCTTTTCTCAACGCTGGTAGTAACTCTATTCACAACACTGGTAGTAACTCTATTCTCCACGCTGGTAGTAACACTATTCACAACGCTGGTAGTAACTCTATTCTCAACGCTGGCAGTAACTCTATTCACAACGTTGGTAGTAACTCTATTCACAACGCTGGTAGTAACACTATTCACAACGCTGGTAGTAACTCTATTCTCAACGCTGGCAGTAACTCTATTCACAACGTTGGTAGTAACTCTATTCACAACGCAGGTGGCGACTCTATTCACAACGCTGGTAGCAATTCTATTCACAAAGCTGGTAGCGACTCTATTCACAATGCTGGTAGTGACTCTATTTACAATGCTGATAGTAACTCTATTCACAACGCTGGTAGTAACTCTATTCACAACGCTGGTAGTAACTCTATTCACAACGCTGGGAGTAACTCTATTCACAACGATGGGAGTTACTCTATTCACAACGCTGGGAGTGCTCTATTCACAAGGTTGGTAGTAACTCTATTCACAACGCTGGTAGTAACTCTAATCACAACGCTGGGAGTAACTCAGTTCACAACGCTGGGATTAACTCTATTCACAACGCTGGAAGTAACTCTATTCACAACGCTGGTACTAACTCTATTAACAATGCTGGTAGTAACTCTATTCACCACTCTGGTAGTAACACTATTCACAACGCTGGTAGTAACTCTATTCACAACGCTGGTAATAACTCTATTCACAACACTGCTAGTAACTCTATTCAGAAAAAGTGGGAGTAACGCTATTCATAACGCTGTTAGCAACTCAATTCACAAGACTGGTAGTAACTCTATTCACAACGCTGGTAGTAACTCTATTCATAACGCTGGGAGTAACTCTATTCATAACGCTGGTAGTAACTCTATTCACAAATCTGGTAGTAACTCTATTCACAACGCTGGTAGTAACTCTATTCACAACGCTGGTAGTAACTCTATTCAAAACGCTAGTAGTAACCCTATTCACAACGCTGGCAGTAACTCTATTCACAACGCTGGTAGTAACACTGTTCATAACGCTGGTAGTAACTCTATTCACAAAGCTGGTAGTAACTCTATTCACAACGCTGGTAGTAACTCTATTCACAACGCTGGCAGTAAATCTATTCACAACGCTGGTAGCGACTCTATTCACAACGCTGGTAGTAACTCTATTCACAACGCTGGTAGTAACTCTATTCACAACGCTGGTAGTAACTCTATTCACAACGCTGGCAGTAAATCTATTCACAACGCTGGTAGCGACTCTATTCACAACGCTGGTAGTAACTCCATTCACAACGCTGTTAGTATCTCTACTGACAACTCTGGTAGTGACTCTATTCACAACGCTGGTAGCGACTCTATTCACAATGCTGGCAGCGACTCTATTCACAACGCTGGCAGCGACTCTATTCACAACGCTGGCAGCGACTCTATTCACATTGCTGGCTGCGACTCTATTCACAACGCTTGGAGTAACTCTATCCACAGCGCTGGTAGTGACTCTATTGACAACGCTAGTAGTAACTGTATTCACAATGCTGTTAGTTACTCTATTCACAACGCTGGTAGCTACTCTATTCACAACGCTGGTAGGGACTCTATTCACAACGCTGGTAGGGACTCTATTCACAACGCTGGTAGCGATTCTATTCACAACGCTGGTAGCGACACTATTCACAACGCTGGTAGCGACTCTTTACACAACGCTGGTAGCGAATCTATTCACAACGCTGGGAGTGACTCTATTCACAACGCTGGTAGCGACTCTATTCACAACGCTGGTAGCGACTCTATTCACAACGCTGGTAGTAACTCTATTCACAACGCTGGGAGAAACTCTATTCACAACGCTGGTAGTAACACTATTCACAACGCCGGGAGTAACTCTATTCACAAAGCTGGGAGTAACTCTTTTCACAACGCTGGTAGTAACTCTATTCGCAACGCTGGTAGTAACTCTATTAACAACGCTGATAGTAACTCTATTAACAACGCTGGTAGTAACTCGATTCACAATGCTGGTAGTGACTCTATTCACAATGCTGGTAGTGACACTATTCACAACGCTGGGAGTAACTCTATTCACAATGCTGGGAGTAACTCTATTCACAATGCTGGGAGTACTCTATTCACAAGGCTGGTAGTAACTCTATTCACAACGCTGCTAGTAACTCTATTCACAACGCTGGGAATAACTCAATTCACAACGCTGGGATTAACTCTATTCACAACGCTGCTAGTAACTCTATTCACAACGCTGGTCCTAACTCTATTAACAACTCTGGTAGTAACTCTATTCACAACTCTGGTAGTAACACTATTGACAACGCTGGTAGTAACTCTATTCACAGCGCTGGTAATAACTCTATTCACAACACTGGTAGTTACTCTATTCACCAAGCTGGGAGTAACTCTATTCACAACGCTGGTAGCAACTCTATTCACAAGACTGGTAGTAACTCTATTCACAACGCTGGTAGTAACTCTATTCACAACGCTGGTAGTAACTCTATTCACAAATCTGGTAGTAACTCTATTCACAATGCTGGTAGTAACTCTATTCATAAGGCAGGTAGTAACTCTATTCACAACGCTGGTAGTAACTCTATTCACAACGCTGTTAGTAACTCTATTCACAACGCTGGTAGTAACTCTATTCACAATGCTGGTCGTAACACTATTCACAACGCTGGTAGTAACTCTATTCAGAACGCTGGTAGTAACTCTATTCACAACGCTGGTAGTGACTCTATTCACAACGCTGGTAGTGACTCTATTCACAACGCTGGTAGTAATTCTATTCACAACGCTGGAAGTAACTCTATTCACAACGCTGGTAGTAACTCTATTCACAACGCTGGGAGTCACTCTATTCAAAACGCTGGGAGGAACTCTCTTCACAACGCTGGGAGTAACATCTATTCACAACGCTGGGAGTAACACTATTCACAACGCTGTTAGTAACTCTATTCACAACGCTGGTAGTAACTGTATTCACAACGCTGGTCGTAACACTATTCACAACGCTGGTAGTAACTCTATTCACAACGCTGGTAGTAACTCTATTCACAACGCTGGTAGTGACTCTATTCACAACGCTGGTAGTGACTCTTTTCACAACGCTGGTAGTAACTCTATTCACAACGCTGGCAGTGACTCTATTCACAACGCTGGTAGTGACTCTATTCACAACGCAAGTAGTAACTCTATTCACAACGCTGGTAGTGAGTCAATTCACAACGCTGTGAGCGACTCTATTCACAACGCTGGTTGCGACTCAAATCATAACGCTGGTAGGGACTCTTTTCACAACGCTGGTAGCGACTCTATTCACAACGCTTGGAGCAACTCTATTCACAGCGCTGGTAGTGACTCTATTCACAACGCTGGTAGTAACTGTATTCACAACGCCAGTAGTAACTCTATTCACAACGCTGGTAGTAACTCTATTCACACGCTGGTAATAACTCCATTCACAAAGCTGGCAGTGACTGTATTAACAACGCTGGTAGTAACACTATTCACAACGCTGTTAGTAACTCAATTCACAACGCTGGTAGTAAATCTATTCACAACGCTGGTAGTAACCCTATTCACAACGCTGGTAGTGACTCTATTCACAACGCTGGTAGTAACTCTATTCGCAACGCTGGTAGTGACTCTATTCACAACGCTGGTAGTGACTCTATTCACAACGCAAGTAGTAACTCTATTCACAACGCTGGTAGTGACTCTATTCACAGCGCTGGTAGTGACTCTATTCACAACGCTGGTAGTAACTGTATTCACAACGCTGTTAGTTGCTCTATTCACAACGCTGGTAGCGACTCTATTCACAACGCTGGTAGCAACTCTATTCACAACGCTGGTAGGGACTCTGTTTTAACGCTGGCAGTAACTCTATTCACAACGTTGGTAGTAAATGTATTCACAACGCTGGTAGTAACTCTATTCACAACGCTGGTAGTAACTCTATTCACAATGCTGGTAGTGACCCTATTCACAACGCTGGTAGTAACACTATTCACAACGCTGGTAGCGACTCTATTCACAACGCTGGTAGTAACTCTATTCACCACACTGGCAGTAACTCTATTCACAACGCTGGAAGTGACTGTATTCACAACGCTGGTAGCGACTCTGTTCACAACGCTGGTAGGGACTCTATTCACAACGCTGGCAGCGACTCTATTCACAACGCTGGCAGCGACTCTATTCACAACGCTGGCAGCGACTGTACTCACAACGCTGGCAGCGACTCAATTCACAACGCTGGGAGCGACTCTATTCACCACGCTTGGAGTGACTCTATTCACAGCGCTGGTAGTGACTCTATTCACAATGCTGGTAGTAACTCTATTCACAACGCTGGTAATAACTCCATTCACAACGCTGGTAGTGACTGTATTCACAACGCTGGTTGTAACACTATTCACAACGCTGGTAGCGACTCTATTCACAACGCTGGTAGTAACTGTATTCACAACGCTGTTAGTTGCTCTATTCACAACGCTGGTAGCGACTCTATTCACAACGCTGGTAGCGACTCTATTCACAACGCTGGTAGGGACTCTATTTTAACGCTGGCAGTAACTCTATTCACAAAGTTGGTAGTAAATGTATTCACAACGCTGGTAGTAACTCTATTCACAACGCTGGTAGTAACTCTATTCACAATGCTGGTAGTGACTCTATTCACAACGCTGGTAGTAACACTATTCACAACGCTGGTAGCGACTCTATTCACTACGCTGGTATTAACTCTATTCACCACACTGGTAGTGACTCTATTCACAACGCTGGAAGTGACTCTATTCACAACGCTGGTAGCGACTCTATTCACAACGCTGGTAGGGACTCTATTCACAACGCTGGCAGCGACTCTATTCACAACGCTGGCAGCAACTCTATTCACAACGCTGGCAGTGACTGTACTCACAACACTGGCAGCGACTCAATTCACAACGCTGGCAGCGACTCTATTCACCACGCTTGGAGTGACTCTATTCACAGCGCTGGTAGTGACTCTATTCACAACGCTGGTAGTAACTCTATTCACAACGCTGGTAGTGACTCTATTCACAACGCTGGTAGTGACTCTATTCACAACACAGGTAGTAACTCTATTCACCACGCTTGGAGTGACTCTATTCACAGCGCTGGTAGTGACTCTATTCACAACGCTGGTAGTGACTCTATTCACAACGCTGGTAGTAACTCCATTCACAACGCTGTTAGTATCTCTATTGACAATGCTGGTAGTGACTCTATTCACAACGCTGGTAGCGACTCTATTGACAATGCTGGCAGCGACTCTATTCACAACGCTGGCAGCGACTCAATTCACAACGCTGGCAGCGACTCTATTCACAACGCTGGTAGTGACTCCATTCACAACGCTGGAAGCGACTCCATTCACAACGCTGGTAGCGAATCTATTCACACGCTGGTAACGACTCTTTTCTCAACGCTGGTAGCGACTCTATTCACAACTCTATTCACAACGCTGGTAGCAACTCTATTCAGAACGCTGGTAGTAACTCTAATCTCAACGCTGGCAGTAACTCAATTCACAACGTTGGTAGTTACTGTATTCACAACGCTTGGTAGTCACTCTATTCACAACGCTGGTAGCGACTCTATTCACAACGCTGGTAGCGATTCTATTCACAACGCTGGTAGCGACTCTATTCACAACGCTGGTAGTGACTCTATTTACAACGCTGGTAGTAACTCTATTCACAACGCTGGCAGTAACTCTATTCACAACGATGGTAGTAACTCTATTCACATCGCTGGTTGTAACTCTTTTCACAACGCTGGGAGTAACTCTATTTTCAACGCTGGTAGTTACTCTATTCACAACGCTGTGAGTAACTATTCACAAAGCTTGGAGTAACTCTATTCATAACGCTGGGAGTGCTCTATTCACAAGGCTGGTAGTAACTCTATTAACAACGCTGGTAGTAACTCTATTCACAATGCCAGTAGTAACTCCATTCACAACGCTGGTAGTGACTGTATTAACAACGCTGGTAGTAACACTATTCACAACGCTGGTAGTAACTCTATTCACAACGCTGGTAGTAAATCTATTCACAACGCTGGTAGTAACCCTATTCACAACGTTGGTAGTAACTCTATTCACAACGCTGGTAGTAACTCTATTCACAACACTGGTAGTAACACTATTAACAACGCTGGTAGTAACTCTATTCACAACGCTGGTAGTAACTCTATTCACAATGCTGGTAGTGACTCTATTCACAACGCTGGTAGTAACACTATTCACAATGCTGGTAGTAACACTATTCACAACGCTGGTAGCGACTCTATTCACAACGCTGGTAGTAACTCTATTCACCACGCTGGTAGTAACTCTATTCACAACGCTGGTAGTAACTCTATTCACAATGCTGGTAGTGACTCTATTCACAACGTTGGTAGTAACACTATTCACAACGCTGGTAGTGACTCTATTCACAACGCTGGTAGCGACTCTATTCACAACGCTGGTAGGGACTCTATTTACAACGCTGGCAGCGAATCTATTCACAACGCTGGCAGAGACTCTATTCACAACGCTGGCAGCGACTCTATTAACAACGCTGGCAGCGACTCTATTCACAACGCTGGCAGCGACTCAATTCACAACGCTGGCAGTGACTCTATTCACAACGCTGGTAGTAACTCTATTCACAATGCTGGTGGTGACTCTATTCACAACGCTGGTAGTAACTCTATTCACAACGCTGGTAGTGACTCTATTCACAACGCTGGTAGTGACTCTATTCACAACGCAGGTAGTAAGTCTATTCACAACGCTGGTAGTGACTCTATTCACAGCGCTGGTTGTGACTCTATTCACAACGCTGGTAGTAACTCCATTCACAACGCTGTTAGTATCTCGATTGACAACGCTGGTAGTAACTCTATTCATAACGCTGGTAGTAACTCTATTCACAACGCTGGTAGTAACCCTATTCTCAACGCTGGCAGTAACGCTATTCACAACGTTGGAAGTAACTGTATTCACAACGCTGGCAGTAACACTATTCACAACGCTGGTAGCGACTCGTTTCTCAACGCTGGTAGCAACTCTATTCACAACTCTATTCACAACGCTGGTAGAAACTCTATTCACAACGCTGGTAGTAACTCTATTCTCAACGCTGGCAGCAACTCTATTCACAACGTTTGTAGTAACTGTATTCACAACGCTTGGTAGTAACTATATTCACAACGCTGGTAGCGATCCTTTTCACAACGCTGGTAGCGATTCTATTCACAACGCTGGTAGCGACTCTATTCACAACGCTGGTAGTGACTCTATTCACAACGCTGGTAGTAACTCAATTCACAACGCTGGTAATAACTCTATTCACAACGCTGGTAGTAACTCTATTCACATCGCTGGTAGAAACTCTTTTCACAACGCTTGGAGTAACTCTATTCACAAAGCTGGTAGTTACTCTATTCACAACGCTGTGAGTAACTCTATTCACAAAGCTGGGAGTAACTCTATTCACAACGCAGGTAGTAACACTATTCGCAACGCTGGTATTAACTCTATTCGCAACGCTGGTAGTAACTCTATTAACAACGCTGGTAGTAACTCTATTAACAACGCTGATAGTAACTCTATTCACAACGCTAGTAGTAACTCTATTCACAACGCTGGTAGTGACTCTATTCACAACGCTAGTAGTAACCGTATTCACAACGCTGGGAGTAACTCTATTCACAACGCTGGGATTGCTGTATTCACAAGGCTGGTAGTAACTCTATTAACAACGCTGGTAGTAACTCTATTCACAACGCTAGTAGTAACTCTATTCACAACGCTGGTAGTAACTCTATTCACACGCTGGTAGTAACTCCATTCACAACGCTGGTAGTGACTGTATTAACAACACTGGTAGTAACACTATTCACAACGCTGAAGTAAGTCTAATCACAACGCTGGTGTTAACACTATTCACAACGCTGGTAGTAACTCTATTCACAACGCTGGTAGTAACTCTATTCACAATGCTGGTAGTGACTCTATTCACAGCGCTGGTAGTAACATTATTCACAACGCTGATAGTAACACTATTCACAACGCTGGTAGCGACTCTATTCACAACGCTGGTAGTAACTCTATTCACCACGCTGGTAGTAACTCTATTCACAACGCTGGTAGTGACTCTATTCACAACGCTGGTAGCGACTCTATTCACAACGCTGGTAGGGACTCTATTTACAACGCTGGCAGCAACTCTATTCACAACGGTGGCAGCGACTCTATTCACAACGCTGGCAGCGACTCTATTCACAACGCTGGCAGCGACTCTATTCACAACGCTGGCAGCGACTCAATTCACAACGCTGGCAGCGACTCTATTCACAACGCTTGGAGTGACTATAATAACAGCGCTGGTAGTGACTCTATTCACAACGCTGGTAGTAACTCTATTCACAACACTGGTAGTGACTCTCTTCACAACGCTGGTAGTGACTCTATTCACAGCGCTGGTAGCGACTCTATTCACAACGCTGGTAGTAACTGCTTTCACAACGCTGTTAGTATCTCTATTGACAACGCTGCTAGTGACTCTATTCACAACGCTGGTAGCGACTCTATTCACAACACTGGCAGCGACTCTATTCACAACGCTGGCAGCGACTCTATTCACAACGCTGGCAGCGACTCTATTCACATTGCTGGCTGCAACTCTATTCACAACGCTTGGAGTAACTCTATCCACAGCGCTGGTAGTGACTCTATTCACAACGCTGGTAGTAACTGTATTCACAACGCTGTTAGTTACTCTATTCACAACGCTGGTAGCGACTCTATTCACAACGCTGGTAGGGACTCTATTCACAACGCTGGTAGGGACTCTATTCACAACGTTGGTAGCGATTCTATTCACAACGCTGGTAGCGCCTCTATTCACAACGCTGGTAGCGACTCTTTTCACAACGCTGGCAGCGAATCTATTCACAACGCTGGGAGTGACTCTATTCACAACGCTGGAAGCGACTCTATTCACAACGCTGGTAGCGACTCTATTCACAAAGCTGGTAGTAACTCTATTCACAACGCTGGTAGTAACACTATTCACAACGCCGGGAGTAACTCCATTCACAAAGCTGGGAGTAACTCTATTCACAACGCTGGTAGTAACTCTATTCGCAACGCTGGTAGTAACTCTATTAACAACGCTGGTAGTAACTCTATTAACAACGCTGGTAGTAACTCGATTCACAACGCTGGAAGGGACTCTATTCACAATGCTGGTAGTGACACTATTCACAACGCTGGGAGTAACTCTATTCACAATGCTGGGAGTAACTCTATTCACAATGCTGGGAGTACTCTATTCACAAGGCTGGTAGTAACTCTATTCACAACGCTGCTAGTAACTCTATTCACAACGCTGGGAATAACTCAATTCACAACGCTGGGATTAACTCTATTCACAACGCTGCTAGTAACTCTATTCACAACGCTGGTCCTAACTCTATTAACAACGCTGGTAGTAACTCTATTCACAACGCTGGTAGTGACTCTATTCACAACGCTGGTAGCGACTCTATTCACAACGCTGGTAGGGACTCTATTTACAATGCTGGCAGCGACTCTATTCACAACGCTGGCAGCGACTCTATTCACAACGCTGGCAGCGACTCTATTCACAACGCTGGCAGCAACTCTATTCACAAGGCTGGCAGTGACTCAATTCACAACGCTGGCAGCGACTCTATTCACAACGCTTGGAGTGACTATATTCACAGCGCTGGTAGTGACTCTATTCACAACGCTGGTAGTAACTCTATTCACAACACTGGTAGTGACTCTATTCACAACGCTGGTAGTGACTCTATTCACAACGCAGGTAGTAACTCTATTCACAACGCTGGTAGTGACTCTATTCACAGCGCTGGTAGTGACTCTATTCACAACGCTGGTAGTAACTGCATTCAAAACGCTGTTAGTATCTCTATTGACAACGCTGGTAGTAACTCTATTCACAACGCTGGTAGTAACTGTATTCACAACGCTGGTAGAAACTCTATTCACAACGCTGGTAGCGACTCTTTTCTCAACGCTGGTAGCGACTCTATTCACAACTCTATTCACAACGCTGGTAGCAACTCTATTCAGAACGCTGGTAGTAACTCTATTCTCAACGCTGGCAGTAACTCAATTCACAACGTTGGTAGTTACTGTATTCACAACGCTAGGTAGTCACTCTATTCACAACGCTGGTAGCGACTCTATTCACAACGCTGGTAGCGATTCTATTCACAACGCTGGTAGCGACTCTATTCACAACGCTGGTAGTGACTCTATTTACAACGCTGGTAGTAAATCTATTCACAACGATGGTAGTAACTCTATTCACAACGCTGGTAGTAACTCTATTCATATCGCTGGTAGTAACTCTTTTCACAACGCTGGGAGTAACTCTATTCACAACGCTGGTAGTTACTCTATTCACAACGCTGTGAGTAACTCTATTCACAAAGCTGGGAGTAACTCTATTCACAACGCTGGAAGTAACTCTATTCGCAACGCTGGTATTAACTCTATTCGCAACGCTGGTAGTAACGCTATTAACAACGCTGGTAGTGACTCTATTCACAACGCTAGTAGTAACTCTATTCACAACGCTGGTAGTGACTCTATTCACAACGCTGGTAGTAACTCTATTCACACGCTGGTAGTAACTCCATTCACAATGCTGGTAGTGACTGTATTAACAACGCTGGTAGTAACACTATTCACAACGCTGGTAGTAACTCTATTCACAACGCTGGTAGTAAATCTATTCACAACGCAGGTAGTAACACTATTCACAACGTTGGTAGTAACTCTATTCACAACGCTGGTAGTAACTCTATTCACAACGCTGGTAGTAACACTATTCACAACGCTGGTAGTAACTCTATTCACAACGCTGGTAGTAACTCTATTCACAATGCTGATAGTGACTCTATTCACAACGCTGGTAGTAACTCTATTCACAACGCTGGTAGTGTCTCTATTCACAACGCTGGTAGCGACTCTATTCACAACGCTGGTAGGGACTCTATTTACAACGCTGGCAGCGACTCTATTCACAACGTTGGTAGAAACTGTATTCACAACGCTGGCAGTAACTCTATTCACAACGCTGGTAGCGACTCGTTTCTCAACGCTGGTAGCAACTCTATTCACAACTCTATTCACAACGCTGGTAGAAACTCTATTCACAACGCTGGTAGTAACTCTATTCTCAACGCTGGCAGTAACTCTATTCACAACGTTGGTAGTAACTGTATTCACAACGCTTGGTAGTAACTCTATTCACAACGCTGGTAGCGACCCTATTCACAACGCTGGTAGCGATTCTATTCACAACGCTGGTAGCGACTCTATTCACAACGCTGGTAGTGACTCTATTCACAACGCTGGTAGTAACTCTATTCACAACGCTGGTAGTAACTCTATTCACAACGCTGGTAGTAACTCTATTCACATCGCTGGTAGAAACTCTTTTCACAACGCTGGGAGTAAATCTATTCACAACGCTGGTAGTTACTCTATTCACAACGCTGTGAGTAACTCTATTCACAAAGCTGGGAGTAACTCTATTCACAACGCTGGTAGTAACTCTTTTCGCAACGCTGGTATTAACTCTACTCGCAACGCTGGTAGTAACTCTATTAACAACGCTGGTAGTAACTCTATTAACAACGCTGGTAGTAACTCTATTCACAACGCTAGTAGTAACTCTATTCACAACGCTGGTAGTGACTCTATTCACAACGCTAGTAGTAACCGTATTCACAACGCTGGGAGTAACTCTATTCACAACGCTGGGAGTGCTGTATTCACAAGGCTGGTAGTAACACTATTCACAACGCTGGTAGTAACACTAGTCACAACGCTGGTAGCGTCTCTATTCACAACGCTGGTAGTAACTCTATTCACCACGCTGGTAGTAACTCTATTCACAACGCTGGTAGTGACTCTATTCACAAGACTGGTAGTAACTCTATTCACAACGCTGGTATTGACTCTTTTCACAACGCTGGTAGTAACACTATTCACAACGCTGGTACTAATACTATTCACAACGCTGGTAGCAACTCTATTCACAACGCTGGTAGTAACTCTATTCACAACGCTGGTAGTAACTGTATTCACAACGCTGGTAGTAACTCTATTCACAACGCTGGGAGTAACTCTATTCACAACGCTGTGAGTAACTCTATTCACAACGCTGGGTGTAACTGTATTCACAACGCTGGGAGTAACTCTATTCACAACGCTGGTAGTGACTCTATTCACACCGCTGGTAGTGACTCTATTCACAACGCTGGTAGTGACTCTATTCACAACGCTGGTAGTAACACTATTCACAACGCTGGTCGTAACACTATTCACAACGCTGGTAGTAACTCGATTCACAACGCTGGTCGTAACACTATTCAAACGCTGGTAGTAACTCTATTCACAAGGCTGGTAGTAAATCTACTCACAACGCTGGTAGAAACTCTATTCACACGCTGGTAGTAACTCCATTCACAACGCTGGTAGTATCTCTATTCACAACGCTGGTAGGGACTCTATTCACAACGCTGGTAGCGACTCTATTCACAACGCTGGTAGGGACTGTATTCTGAACGCTTGCAGCGACTCTATTCACAAAGCTGGCAGCGACTCTATTCACAACGCTGGCAGCGACTCTATTCACAACCCTGGCAGCGACTCTATTCACAAGCCTGTCAGCGACTCAATTCACAACGCTGTTAGCGACTCTACTCGCAACGCTGGTAGAAACTCTATTCACACGCTGGTAGTAACTCCATTCACAACGCTGGTAGTATCTCTATTCACAACGCTGGTAGGGACTCTATTCACAACGCTGGTAGCGACTCTATTCACAACGCTGGTAGGGACCGTATTCAGAACGCTTGCAGCGACTCTATTCACAAAGCTGGCAGCGACTCTATTCACAACGCTGGCAGCGACTCTATTCACAACCCTGGCAGCGACTCTATTCACAAGCCTGTCAGCGACTCAATTCACAACGCTGTTAGCGACTCTATTCACAACGCTGGGAGTAACTCTGTTCACAACGCTGGGAATAACTCAATTCACAACGCTGGGATTAACTCTATTCACAACGCTGCTAGTAACTCTATTCACAACGCTGGTCCTAACTCTATTAACAACGCTGGTAGTAACTCTATTCACAACTCTGGTAGTAACACTATTGACAACGCTGGTAGTAACTCTATTCACAGCGCTGGTAATAACTCTATTCACAACACTGGTAGTTACTCTATTCACCAAGCTGGGAGTAACTCTATTCACAACGCTGGTAGCAACTCTATTCACAAGACTGTTAGTAACTCTATTCACAACGCTGGTAGTAACTCTATTCACAACGCTGGTAGTAACTCTATTCACAAATCTGGTAGTAACTCTATTCACAATGCTGGTAGTAACTCTATTCATAAGGCAGGTAGTAACTCTATTCACAACGCTGGTAGTAACTCTATTCACAACGCTGTTAGTAACTCTATTCACAACGCTGGTAGTAACTCTATTCACAATGCTGGTCGTAACACTATTCACAACGCTGGTAGTAACTCTATTCAGAACGCTGGTAGTAACTCTATTCACAACGCTGGTAGTGACTCTATTCACAACGCTGGTAGTGACTCTATTCACAACGCTGGTAGTAATTCTATTCACAACGCTGGAAGTAACTCTATTCACAACGCTGGTAGTAACTCTATTCACAACGCTGGGAGTAACTCTATTCACAACGCTGGGAGGAACTCTCTTCACAACGCTGGGAGTAACATCTATTCACAACGCTGGGAGTAACACTATTCACAACGCTGTTAGTAACTCTATTCACAACGCTGGTAGTAACTGTATTCACAACGCTGGTCGTAACACTATTCACAACGCTGGTAGTAACTCTATTCACAACGCTGGTAGTAACTCTATTCACAACGCTGTTAGTAACTCTATTCACAACGCTGTTATGAACTCTATTCACAACGCTGGTAGTAACTCTATTCACAACGCTGGTCGTAACACTATTCAGAAAGCTGATAGTAACTCTATTCACAACGCTGGTGGCGACTCTGTTCACAACGCTGGTAGCGAGTCTATTCACAAAGCTGGTAGCGACTCTATTCACAATGCTGGTAGTGACTCTATTTACAACGCTGGTAGTAACTCTATTCACAACGCTGGTAGTAACTCTATTCACAACGCTGGTAGTAACTCTATTCACAACGCTGGGAGTAACTCTATTCACAACGATGGGAGTAACTCTATTCACAACGCTGGGAGTGCTCTATTCACAAGGTTGGTAGTAACTCTATTCACAACGCTGGTAGTAACTCTAATCACAACGCTGGGAGTAACTCAGTTCACAACGCTGGGATTAACTCTATTCACAACGCTAGTAGTAACTCTATTCACAACGCTGGTCCTAACTCTATTAACAACGCTGGTAGTAACTCTATTCACCTCTCTGGTAGTAACACTATTCACAACGTTGGTAGTAACTCTATTCACAACGCTGGTAATAACTCTATTCACAACACTGGTAGTAACTCTATTCACAAAGCTGGGAGTAACTCTATTCACAACGCTGGTAGCAACTCTATTCACAAGACTGGTAGTAACTCTATTCACAACGCTGGTATTGACTCTTTTCACAACGCTGGTAGTAACACTATTCACAACGCTGGTACTAATACTATTCACAACGCTGGTAGTAACTCTATTCACAACGCTGGTAGTAACTCTATTCACAACGCTGGTAGTAACTGTATTCACAACGCTGGTAGTAACTCTATTCACAACGCTGGGAGTAACTCTATTCACAACGCTGTGAGTAACTCTATTCACAACGCTGGGTGTAACTGTATTCACAACGCTGGGAGTAACTCTATTCACAACGCTGGTAGTGACTCTATTCACACCGCTGGTAGTGACTCTATTCACAACGCTGGTAGTGACTCTATTCACAACGCTGGTAGTAACACTATTCACAACGCTGGTCGTAACACTATTCACAACGCTGGTAGTAACTCGATTCACAACGCTGGTCGTAACACTATTCAAACGCTGGTAGTAACTCTATTCACAAGGCTGGTAGTAAATCTACTCACAACGCTGGTAGAAACTCTATTCACACGCTGGTAGTAACTCCATTCACAACGCTGGTAGTATCTCTATTCACAACGCTGGTAGGGACTCTATTCACAACGCTGGTAGCGACTCTATTCACAACGCTGGTAGGGACTGTATTCTGAACGCTTGCAGCGACTCTATTCACAAAGCTGGCAGCGACTCTATTCACAACGCTGGCAGCGACTCTATTCACAACCCTGGCAGCGACTCTATTCACAAGCCTGTCAGCGACTCAATTCACAACGCTGTTAGCGACTCTACTCGCAACGCTGGTAGAAACTCTATTCACACGCTGGTAGTAACTCCATTCACAACGCTGGTAGTATCTCTATTCACAACGCTGGTAGGGACTCTATTCACAACGCTGGTAGCGACTCTATTCACAACGCTGGTAGGGACCGTATTCAGAACGCTTGCAGCGACTCTATTCACAAAGCTGGCAGCGACTCTATTCACAACGCTGGCAGCGACTCTATTCACAACCCTGGCAGCGACTCTATTCACAAGCCTGTCAGCGACTCAATTCACAACGCTGTTAGCGACTCTATTCACAACGCTGGGAGTAACTCTGTTCACAACGCTGGGAATAACTCAATTCACAACGCTGGGATTAACTCTATTCACAACGCTGCTAGTAACTCTATTCACAACGCTGGTCCTAACTCTATTAACAACGCTGGTAGTAACTCTATTCACAACTCTGGTAGTAACACTATTGACAACGCTGGTAGTAACTCTATTCACAGCGCTGGTAATAACTCTATTCACAACCCTGGCAGCGACTCTATTCACAAGCCTGTCAGCGACTCAATTCACAACGCTGTTAGCGACTCTATTCACAACGCTGGGAGTAACTCTGTTCACAACGCTGGGAGTAACTCTATTCACAACGCTGGGAGTAACTCTATTCACAGCGCTGGTAGTAACTCTATTCACCACGCTTGTAGTAACTCTGTTCACCACGCTGGTAGTAACTCTGTTCACCACGCTGGTAGTAACTCTATTCACCACGCTGGTAGTAACTCCATTACCACGCTGCTAGCAACTCCAGTAACCACGCTGCTAGCGACTCCATTCAAAACGCTGGAAGCGACTCCATTCACCACTCTGGTAGCGACTCCATTCACAACGCTGGTAGCGAATCCATTCAGAACGCTGGTAGCGACTCCATTCACAACGCTGGTAGCGACTCCATTCACAACGCTGGTAGCGAATCCATGCACAACGCTGGGAGTTACTCAATTCACAACGCTGGTAGCGACTCCATTCACAACGCTGGTAGCGACTCCATTCGCAACGCTGGTAACGACTCAATTCACAACGCTGGTAGCGACTCAATTCACAACGCTGGTAGCGACTCAATTCACAACGCTGGTAGCGACTCAATTCACAACGCTGGTATCGACTCCATTCACAACGCTGGTAGCGACTCAATTCACAACGCTGGTAGCGACTCAATTCACAACGCTGGCAGCGACTCTATTCACAACGCTGGTAGCGACTGTTTTCACAACGCTGGTAGCGACTCTATTCACAACGCTGGTAGTAACTCTATTCACAACGCTGGTAGCGACTCCATTCACAACGCTGGTAGCGACTCTATTCACAACGCTGGTAGTAACTCTATTCAAAATGCTGGTCGCGACTCTATTCACAACGGTGGTAGCGACTCTATTCACAACGCTGGTAGCGACTCTATTCACAACGCTGGTAGCGACTCAATTCACAACGGTGTTAGCGACTCTATTCACAACGCTGGTAGCGACTCTATTCATAACGCTGGTAGCGACTCTTTTCACAACGCTGGTAGAGACACTATTCACAACGCTGGTAGCGACTCAATTCACAACGCTGGTAGCGACTCAGTTCACAACGCTGGCAGCGACTCTATGCACAATGCTGGTAGCGACTCTATTCACAACGCTGGAAGTGACTCTAGTTACAACGCTGGTAGCAACTCTATTCACAACGCTGGTAGGGACTCTTTTCACAACGCTGGTAGCGACTCTATTCACAACGCTTGGAGCAACTCTATTCACAGCGCTGGTAGTGACTCTATTCACAACGCTGGTAGTAACTGTATTCACAACGCCAGTAGTAACTCTATTCACAACGCTGGTAGTAACTCTATTCACACGCTGGTAATAACTCCATTCACAAAGCTGGCAGTGACTGTATTAACAACGCTGGTAGTAACACTATTCACAACGCTGTTAGTAACTCAATTCACAACGCTGGTAGTAAATCTATTCACAACGCTGGTAGTAACCCTATTCACAACGCTGGTAGTGACTCTATTCACAACGCTGGTAGTAACTCTATTCGCAACGCTGGTAGTGACTCTATTCACAACGCTGGTAGTGACTCTATTCACAACGCAAGTAGTAACTCTATTCACAACGCTGGTAGTGACTCTATTCACAGCGCTGGTAGTGACTCTATTCACAACGCTGGTAGTAACTGTATTCACAACGCTGTTAGTTGCTCTATTCACAACGCTGGTAGCGACTCTATTCACAACGCTGGTAGCAACTCTATTCACAACGCTGGTAGGGACTCTGTTTTAACGCTGGCAGTAACTCTATTCACAACGTTGGTAGTAAATGTATTCACAACGCTGGTAGTAACTCTATTCACAACGCTGGTAGTAACTCTATTCACAATGCTGGTAGTGACCCTATTCACAACGCTGGTAGTAACACTATTCACAACGCTGGTAGCGACTCTATTCACAACGCTGGTAGTAACTCTATTCACCACACTGGCAGTAACTCTATTCACAACGCTGGAAGTGACTGTATTCACAACGCTGGTAGCGACTCTGTTCACAACGCTGGTAGGGACTCTATTCACAACGCTGGCAGCGACTCTATTCACAACGCTGGCAGCGACTCTATTCACAACGCTGGCAGCGACTGTACTCACAACGCTGGCAGCGACTCAATTCACAACGCTGGGAGCGACTCTATTCACCACGCTTGGAGTGACTCTATTCACAGCGCTGGTAGTGACTCTATTCACAATGCTGGTAGTAACTCTATTCACAACGCTGGTAATAACTCCATTCACAACGCTGGTAGTGACTGTATTCACAACGCTGGTTGTAACACTATTCACAACGCTGGTAGCGACTCTATTCACAACGCTGGTAGTAACTGTATTCACAACGCTGTTAGTTGCTCTATTCACAACGCTGGTAGCGACTCTATTCACAACGCTGGTAGCGACTCTATTCACAACGCTGGTAGGGACTCTATTTTAACGCTGGCAGTAACTCTATTCACAAAGTTGGTAGTAAATGTATTCACAACGCTGGTAGTAACTCTATTCACAACGCTGGTAGTAACTCTATTCACAATGCTGGTAGTGACTCTATTCACAACGCTGGTAGTAACACTATTCACAACGCTGGTAGCGACTCTATTCACTACGCTGGTATTAACTCTATTCACCACACTGGTAGTGACTCTATTCACAACGCTGGAAGTGACTCTATTCACAACGCTGGTAGCGACTCTATTCACAACGCTGGTAGGGACTCTATTCACAACGCTGGCAGCGACTCTATTCACAACGCTGGCAGCAACTCTATTCACAACGCTGGCAGTGACTGTACTCACAACACTGGCAGCGACTCAATTCACAACGCTGGCAGCGACTCTATTCACCACGCTTGGAGTGACTCTATTCACAGCGCTGGTAGTGACTCTATTCACAACGCTGGTAGTAACTCTATTCACAACGCTGGTAGTGACTCTATTCACAACGCTGGTAGTGACTCTATTCACAACACAGGTAGTAACTCTATTCACCACGCTTGGAGTGACTCTATTCACAGCGCTGGTAGTGACTCTATTCACAACGCTGGTAGTGACTCTATTCACAACGCTGGTAGTAACTCCATTCACAACGCTGTTAGTATCTCTATTGACAATGCTGGTAGTGACTCTATTCACAACGCTGGTAGCGACTCTATTGACAATGCTGGCAGCGACTCTATTCACAACGCTGGCAGCGACTCAATTCACAACGCTGGCAGCGACTCTATTCACAACGCTGGTAGTGACTCCATTCACAACGCTGGAAGCGACTCCATTCACAACGCTGGTAGCGAATCTATTCACACGCTGGTAACGACTCTTTTCTCAACGCTGGTAGCGACTCTATTCACAACTCTATTCACAACGCTGGTAGCAACTCTATTCAGAACGCTGGTAGTAACTCTAATCTCAACGCTGGCAGTAACTCAATTCACAACGTTGGTAGTTACTGTATTCACAACGCTTGGTAGTCACTCTATTCACAACGCTGGTAGCGACTCTATTCACAACGCTGGTAGCGATTCTATTCACAACGCTGGTAGCGACTCTATTCACAACGCTGGTAGTGACTCTATTTACAACGCTGGTAGTAACTCTATTCACAACGCTGGCAGTAACTCTATTCACAACGATGGTAGTAACTCTATTCACATCGCTGGTTGTAACTCTTTTCACAACGCTGGGAGTAACTCTATTTTCAACGCTGGTAGTTACTCTATTCACAACGCTGTGAGTAACTATTCACAAAGCTTGGAGTAACTCTATTCATAACGCTGGGAGTGCTCTATTCACAAGGCTGGTAGTAACTCTATTAACAACGCTGGTAGTAACTCTATTCACAATGCCAGTAGTAACTCCATTCACAACGCTGGTAGTGACTGTATTAACAACGCTGGTAGTAACACTATTCACAACGCTGGTAGTAACTCTATTCACAACGCTGGTAGTAAATCTATTCACAACGCTGGTAGTAACCCTATTCACAACGTTGGTAGTAACTCTATTCACAACGCTGGTAGTAACTCTATTCACAACACTGGTAGTAACACTATTAACAACGCTGGTAGTAACTCTATTCACAACGCTGGTAGTAACTCTATTCACAATGCTGGTAGTGACTCTATTCACAACGCTGGTAGTAACACTATTCACAATGCTGGTAGTAACACTATTCACAACGCTGGTAGCGACTCTATTCACAACGCTGGTAGTAACTCTATTCACCACGCTGGTAGTAACTCTATTCACAACGCTGGTAGTAACTCTATTCACAATGCTGGTAGTGACTCTATTCACAACGTTGGTAGTAACACTATTCACAACGCTGGTAGTGACTCTATTCACAACGCTGGTAGCGACTCTATTCACAACGCTGGTAGGGACTCTATTTACAACGCTGGCAGCGAATCTATTCACAACGCTGGCAGAGACTCTATTCACAACGCTGGCAGCGACTCTATTAACAACGCTGGCAGCGACTCTATTCACAACGCTGGCAGCGACTCAATTCACAACGCTGGCAGTGACTCTATTCACAACGCTGGTAGTAACTCTATTCACAATGCTGGTGGTGACTCTATTCACAACGCTGGTAGTAACTCTATTCACAACGCTGGTAGTGACTCTATTCACAACGCTGGTAGTGACTCTATTCACAACGCAGGTAGTAAGTCTATTCACAACGCTGGTAGTGACTCTATTCACAGCGCTGGTTGTGACTCTATTCACAACGCTGGTAGTAACTCCATTCACAACGCTGTTAGTATCTCGATTGACAACGCTGGTAGTAACTCTATTCATAACGCTGGTAGTAACTCTATTCACAACGCTGGTAGTAACCCTATTCTCAACGCTGGCAGTAACGCTATTCACAACGTTGGAAGTAACTGTATTCACAACGCTGGCAGTAACACTATTCACAACGCTGGTAGCGACTCGTTTCTCAACGCTGGTAGCAACTCTATTCACAACTCTATTCACAACGCTGGTAGAAACTCTATTCACAACGCTGGTAGTAACTCTATTCTCAACGCTGGCAGCAACTCTATTCACAACGTTTGTAGTAACTGTATTCACAACGCTTGGTAGTAACTATATTCACAACGCTGGTAGCGATCCTTTTCACAACGCTGGTAGCGATTCTATTCACAACGCTGGTAGCGACTCTATTCACAACGCTGGTAGTGACTCTATTCACAACGCTGGTAGTAACTCAATTCACAACGCTGGTAATAACTCTATTCACAACGCTGGTAGTAACTCTATTCACATCGCTGGTAGAAACTCTTTTCACAACGCTTGGAGTAACTCTATTCACAAAGCTGGTAGTTACTCTATTCACAACGCTGTGAGTAACTCTATTCACAAAGCTGGGAGTAACTCTATTCACAACGCAGGTAGTAACACTATTCGCAACGCTGGTATTAACTCTATTCGCAACGCTGGTAGTAACTCTATTAACAACGCTGGTAGTAACTCTATTAACAACGCTGATAGTAACTCTATTCACAACGCTAGTAGTAACTCTATTCACAACGCTGGTAGTGACTCTATTCACAACGCTAGTAGTAACCGTATTCACAACGCTGGGAGTAACTCTATTCACAACGCTGGGATTGCTGTATTCACAAGGCTGGTAGTAACTCTATTAACAACGCTGGTAGTAACTCTATTCACAACGCTAGTAGTAACTCTATTCACAACGCTGGTAGTAACTCTATTCACACGCTGGTAGTAACTCCATTCACAACGCTGGTAGTGACTGTATTAACAACACTGGTAGTAACACTATTCACAACGCTGAAGTAAGTCTAATCACAACGCTGGTGTTAACACTATTCACAACGCTGGTAGTAACTCTATTCACAACGCTGGTAGTAACTCTATTCACAATGCTGGTAGTGACTCTATTCACAGCGCTGGTAGTAACATTATTCACAACGCTGATAGTAACACTATTCACAACGCTGGTAGCGACTCTATTCACAACGCTGGTAGTAACTCTATTCACCACGCTGGTAGTAACTCTATTCACAACGCTGGTAGTGACTCTATTCACAACGCTGGTAGCGACTCTATTCACAACGCTGGTAGGGACTCTATTTACAACGCTGGCAGCAACTCTATTCACAACGGTGGCAGCGACTCTATTCACAACGCTGGCAGCGACTCTATTCACAACGCTGGCAGCGACTCTATTCACAACGCTGGCAGCGACTCAATTCACAACGCTGGCAGCGACTCTATTCACAACGCTTGGAGTGACTATAATAACAGCGCTGGTAGTGACTCTATTCACAACGCTGGTAGTAACTCTATTCACAACACTGGTAGTGACTCTCTTCACAACGCTGGTAGTGACTCTATTCACAGCGCTGGTAGCGACTCTATTCACAACGCTGGTAGTAACTGCTTTCACAACGCTGTTAGTATCTCTATTGACAACGCTGCTAGTGACTCTATTCACAACGCTGGTAGCGACTCTATTCACAACACTGGCAGCGACTCTATTCACAACGCTGGCAGCGACTCTATTCACAACGCTGGCAGCGACTCTATTCACATTGCTGGCTGCAACTCTATTCACAACGCTTGGAGTAACTCTATCCACAGCGCTGGTAGTGACTCTATTCACAACGCTGGTAGTAACTGTATTCACAACGCTGTTAGTTACTCTATTCACAACGCTGGTAGCGACTCTATTCACAACGCTGGTAGGGACTCTATTCACAACGCTGGTAGGGACTCTATTCACAACGTTGGTAGCGATTCTATTCACAACGCTGGTAGCGCCTCTATTCACAACGCTGGTAGCGACTCTTTTCACAACGCTGGCAGCGAATCTATTCACAACGCTGGGAGTGACTCTATTCACAACGCTGGAAGCGACTCTATTCACAACGCTGGTAGCGACTCTATTCACAAAGCTGGTAGTAACTCTATTCACAACGCTGGTAGTAACACTATTCACAACGCCGGGAGTAACTCCATTCACAAAGCTGGGAGTAACTCTATTCACAACGCTGGTAGTAACTCTATTCGCAACGCTGGTAGTAACTCTATTAACAACGCTGGTAGTAACTCTATTAACAACGCTGGTAGTAACTCGATTCACAACGCTGGAAGGGACTCTATTCACAATGCTGGTAGTGACACTATTCACAACGCTGGGAGTAACTCTATTCACAATGCTGGGAGTAACTCTATTCACAATGCTGGGAGTACTCTATTCACAAGGCTGGTAGTAACTCTATTCACAACGCTGCTAGTAACTCTATTCACAACGCTGGGAATAACTCAATTCACAACGCTGGGATTAACTCTATTCACAACGCTGCTAGTAACTCTATTCACAACGCTGGTCCTAACTCTATTAACAACGCTGGTAGTAACTCTATTCACAACGCTGGTAGTGACTCTATTCACAACGCTGGTAGCGACTCTATTCACAACGCTGGTAGGGACTCTATTTACAATGCTGGCAGCGACTCTATTCACAACGCTGGCAGCGACTCTATTCACAACGCTGGCAGCGACTCTATTCACAACGCTGGCAGCAACTCTATTCACAAGGCTGGCAGTGACTCAATTCACAACGCTGGCAGCGACTCTATTCACAACGCTTGGAGTGACTATATTCACAGCGCTGGTAGTGACTCTATTCACAACGCTGGTAGTAACTCTATTCACAACACTGGTAGTGACTCTATTCACAACGCTGGTAGTGACTCTATTCACAACGCAGGTAGTAACTCTATTCACAACGCTGGTAGTGACTCTATTCACAGCGCTGGTAGTGACTCTATTCACAACGCTGGTAGTAACTGCATTCAAAACGCTGTTAGTATCTCTATTGACAACGCTGGTAGTAACTCTATTCACAACGCTGGTAGTAACTGTATTCACAACGCTGGTAGAAACTCTATTCACAACGCTGGTAGCGACTCTTTTCTCAACGCTGGTAGCGACTCTATTCACAACTCTATTCACAACGCTGGTAGCAACTCTATTCAGAACGCTGGTAGTAACTCTATTCTCAACGCTGGCAGTAACTCAATTCACAACGTTGGTAGTTACTGTATTCACAACGCTAGGTAGTCACTCTATTCACAACGCTGGTAGCGACTCTATTCACAACGCTGGTAGCGATTCTATTCACAACGCTGGTAGCGACTCTATTCACAACGCTGGTAGTGACTCTATTTACAACGCTGGTAGTAAATCTATTCACAACGATGGTAGTAACTCTATTCACAACGCTGGTAGTAACTCTATTCATATCGCTGGTAGTAACTCTTTTCACAACGCTGGGAGTAACTCTATTCACAACGCTGGTAGTTACTCTATTCACAACGCTGTGAGTAACTCTATTCACAAAGCTGGGAGTAACTCTATTCACAACGCTGGAAGTAACTCTATTCGCAACGCTGGTATTAACTCTATTCGCAACGCTGGTAGTAACGCTATTAACAACGCTGGTAGTGACTCTATTCACAACGCTAGTAGTAACTCTATTCACAACGCTGGTAGTGACTCTATTCACAACGCTGGTAGTAACTCTATTCACAATGCTTGGAGTAACTCTATTCATAACGCTGGGAGTGCTCTATTCACAAGGCTGGTAGTAACTCTATAAAGAACGCTGGTAGTAACTCTATTCACAATGCTGGTAGTAACTCTATTCACAACGCTGGTAGTAACTCTATTCACACGCTGGTAGTAACTCCATTCACAATGCTGGTAGTGACTGTATTAACAACGCTGGTAGTAACACTATTCACAACGCTGGTAGTAACTCTATTCACAACGCTGGTAGTAAATCTATTCACAACGCAGGTAGTAACACTATTCACAACGTTGGTAGTAACTCTATTCACAACGCTGGTAGTAACTCTATTCACAACGCTGGTAGTAACACTATTCACAACGCTGGTAGTAACTCTATTCACAACGCTGGTAGTAACTCTATTCACAATGCTGATAGTGACTCTATTCACAACGCTGGTAGTAACTCTATTCACAACGCTGGTAGTGTCTCTATTCACAACGCTGGTAGCGACTCTATTCACAACGCTGGTAGGGACTCTATTTACAACGCTGGCAGCGACTCTATTCACAACGTTGGTAGAAACTGTATTCACAACGCTGGCAGTAACTCTATTCACAACGCTGGTAGCGACTCGTTTCTCAACGCTGGTAGCAACTCTATTCACAACTCTATTCACAACGCTGGTAGAAACTCTATTCACAACGCTGGTAGTAACTCTATTCTCAACGCTGGCAGTAACTCTATTCACAACGTTGGTAGTAACTGTATTCACAACGCTTGGTAGTAACTCTATTCACAACGCTGGTAGCGACCCTATTCACAACGCTGGTAGCGATTCTATTCACAACGCTGGTAGCGACTCTATTCACAACGCTGGTAGTGACTCTATTCACAACGCTGGTAGTAACTCTATTCACAACGCTGGTAGTAACTCTATTCACAACGCTGGTAGTAACTCTATTCACATCGCTGGTAGAAACTCTTTTCACAACGCTGGGAGTAAATCTATTCACAACGCTGGTAGTTACTCTATTCACAACGCTGTGAGTAACTCTATTCACAAAGCTGGGAGTAACTCTATTCACAACGCTGGTAGTAACTCTTTTCGCAACGCTGGTATTAACTCTACTCGCAACGCTGGTAGTAACTCTATTAACAACGCTGGTAGTAACTCTATTAACAACGCTGGTAGTAACTCTATTCACAACGCTAGTAGTAACTCTATTCACAACGCTGGTAGTGACTCTATTCACAACGCTAGTAGTAACCGTATTCACAACGCTGGGAGTAACTCTATTCACAACGCTGGGAGTGCTGTATTCACAAGGCTGGTAGTAACACTATTCACAACGCTGGTAGTAACACTAGTCACAACGCTGGTAGCGTCTCTATTCACAACGCTGGTAGTAACTCTATTCACCACGCTGGTAGTAACTCTATTCACAACGCTGGTAGTGACTCTATTCACAAGACTGGTAGTAACTCTATTCACAACGCTGGTATTGACTCTTTTCACAACGCTGGTAGTAACACTATTCACAACGCTGGTACTAATACTATTCACAACGCTGGTAGCAACTCTATTCACAACGCTGGTAGTAACTCTATTCACAACGCTGGTAGTAACTGTATTCACAACGCTGGTAGTAACTCTATTCACAACGCTGGGAGTAACTCTATTCACAACGCTGTGAGTAACTCTATTCACAACGCTGGGTGTAACTGTATTCACAACGCTGGGAGTAACTCTATTCACAACGCTGGTAGTGACTCTATTCACACCGCTGGTAGTGACTCTATTCACAACGCTGGTAGTGACTCTATTCACAACGCTGGTAGTAACACTATTCACAACGCTGGTCGTAACACTATTCACAACGCTGGTAGTAACTCGATTCACAACGCTGGTCGTAACACTATTCAAACGCTGGTAGTAACTCTATTCACAAGGCTGGTAGTAAATCTACTCACAACGCTGGTAGAAACTCTATTCACACGCTGGTAGTAACTCCATTCACAACGCTGGTAGTATCTCTATTCACAACGCTGGTAGGGACTCTATTCACAACGCTGGTAGCGACTCTATTCACAACGCTGGTAGGGACTGTATTCTGAACGCTTGCAGCGACTCTATTCACAAAGCTGGCAGCGACTCTATTCACAACGCTGGCAGCGACTCTATTCACAACCCTGGCAGCGACTCTATTCACAAGCCTGTCAGCGACTCAATTCACAACGCTGTTAGCGACTCTACTCGCAACGCTGGTAGAAACTCTATTCACACGCTGGTAGTAACTCCATTCACAACGCTGGTAGTATCTCTATTCACAACGCTGGTAGGGACTCTATTCACAACGCTGGTAGCGACTCTATTCACAACGCTGGTAGGGACCGTATTCAGAACGCTTGCAGCGACTCTATTCACAAAGCTGGCAGCGACTCTATTCACAACGCTGGCAGCGACTCTATTCACAACCCTGGCAGCGACTCTATTCACAAGCCTGTCAGCGACTCAATTCACAACGCTGTTAGCGACTCTATTCACAACGCTGGGAGTAACTCTGTTCACAACGCTGGGAATAACTCAATTCACAACGCTGGGATTAACTCTATTCACAACGCTGCTAGTAACTCTATTCACAACGCTGGTCCTAACTCTATTAACAACGCTGGTAGTAACTCTATTCACAACTCTGGTAGTAACACTATTGACAACGCTGGTAGTAACTCTATTCACAGCGCTGGTAATAACTCTATTCACAACACTGGTAGTTACTCTATTCACCAAGCTGGGAGTAACTCTATTCACAACGCTGGTAGCAACTCTATTCACAAGACTGTTAGTAACTCTATTCACAACGCTGGTAGTAACTCTATTCACAACGCTGGTAGTAACTCTATTCACAAATCTGGTAGTAACTCTATTCACAATGCTGGTAGTAACTCTATTCATAAGGCAGGTAGTAACTCTATTCACAACGCTGGTAGTAACTCTATTCACAACGCTGTTAGTAACTCTATTCACAACGCTGGTAGTAACTCTATTCACAATGCTGGTCGTAACACTATTCACAACGCTGGTAGTAACTCTATTCAGAACGCTGGTAGTAACTCTATTCACAACGCTGGTAGTGACTCTATTCACAACGCTGGTAGTGACTCTATTCAAAACGCTGGTAGTAATTCTATTCACAACGCTGGAAGTAACTCTATTCACAACGCTGGTAGTAACTCTATTCACAACGCTGGGAGTAACTCTATTCACAACGCTGGGAGGAACTCTCTTCACAACGCTGGGAGTAACATCTATTCACAACGCTGGGAGTAACACTATTCACAACGCTGTTAGTAACTCTATTCACAACGCTGGTAGTAACTGTATTCACAACGCTGGTCGTAACACTATTCACAACGCTGGTAGTAACTCTATTCACAACGCTGGTAGTAACTCTATTCACAACGCTGTTAGTAACTCTATTCACAACGCTGTTATGAACTCTATTCACAACGCTGGTAGTAACTCTATTCACAACGCTGGTCGTAACACTATTCAGAAAGCTGATAGTAACTCTATTCACAACGCTGGTGGCGACTCTGTTCACAACGCTGGTAGCGAGTCTATTCACAAAGCTGGTAGCGACTCTATTCACAATGCTGGTAGTGACTCTATTTACAACGCTGGTAGTAACTCTATTCACAACGCTGGTAGTAACTCTATTCACAACGCTGGTAGTAACTCTATTCACAACGCTGGGAGTAACTCTATTCACAACGATGGGAGTAACTCTATTCACAACGCTGGGAGTGCTCTATTCACAAGGTTGGTAGTAACTCTATTCACAACGCTGGTAGTAACTCTAATCACAACGCTGGGAGTAACTCAGTTCACAACGCTGGGATTAACTCTATTCACAACGCTAGTAGTAACTCTATTCACAACGCTGGTCCTAACTCTATTAACAACGCTGGTAGTAACTCTATTCACCTCTCTGGTAGTAACACTATTCACAACGTTGGTAGTAACTCTATTCACAACGCTGGTAATAACTCTATTCACAACACTGGTAGTAACTCTATTCACAAAGCTGGGAGTAACTCTATTCACAACGCTGGTAGCAACTCTATTCACAAGACTGGTAGTAACTCTATTCACAACGCTGGTATTGACTCTTTTCACAACGCTGGTAGTAACACTATTCACAACGCTGGTACTAATACTATTCACAACGCTGGTAGTAACTCTATTCACAACGCTGGTAGTAACTCTATTCACAACGCTGGTAGTAACTGTATTCACAACGCTGGTAGTAACTCTATTCACAACGCTGGGAGTAACTCTATTCACAACGCTGTGAGTAACTCTATTCACAACGCTGGGTGTAACTGTATTCACAACGCTGGGAGTAACTCTATTCACAACGCTGGTAGTGACTCTATTCACACCGCTGGTAGTGACTCTATTCACAACGCTGGTAGTGACTCTATTCACAACGCTGGTAGTAACACTATTCACAACGCTGGTCGTAACACTATTCACAACGCTGGTAGTAACTCGATTCACAACGCTGGTCGTAACACTATTCAAACGCTGGTAGTAACTCTATTCACAAGGCTGGTAGTAAATCTACTCACAACGCTGGTAGAAACTCTATTCACACGCTGGTAGTAACTCCATTCACAACGCTGGTAGTATCTCTATTCACAACGCTGGTAGGGACTCTATTCACAACGCTGGTAGCGACTCTATTCACAACGCTGGTAGGGACTGTATTCTGAACGCTTGCAGCGACTCTATTCACAAAGCTGGCAGCGACTCTATTCACAACGCTGGCAGCGACTCTATTCACAACCCTGGCAGCGACTCTATTCACAAGCCTGTCAGCGACTCAATTCACAACGCTGTTAGCGACTCTACTCGCAACGCTGGTAGAAACTCTATTCACACGCTGGTAGTAACTCCATTCACAACGCTGGTAGTATCTCTATTCACAACGCTGGTAGGGACTCTATTCACAACGCTGGTAGCGACTCTATTCACAACGCTGGTAGGGACCGTATTCAGAACGCTTGCAGCGACTCTATTCACAAAGCTGGCAGCGACTCTATTCACAACGCTGGCAGCGACTCTATTCACAACCCTGGCAGCGACTCTATTCACAAGCCTGTCAGCGACTCAATTCACAACGCTGTTAGCGACTCTATTCACAACGCTGGGAGTAACTCTGTTCACAACGCTGGGAATAACTCAATTCACAACGCTGGGATTAACTCTATTCACAACGCTGCTAGTAACTCTATTCACAACGCTGGTCCTAACTCTATTAACAACGCTGGTAGTAACTCTATTCACAACTCTGGTAGTAACACTATTGACAACGCTGGTAGTAACTCTATTCACAGCGCTGGTAATAACTCTATTCACAACCCTGGCAGCGACTCTATTCACAAGCCTGTCAGCGACTCAATTCACAACGCTGTTAGCGACTCTATTCACAACGCTGGGAGTAACTCTGTTCACAACGCTGGGAGTAACTCTATTCACAACGCTGGGAGTAACTCTATTCACAGCGCTGGTAGTAACTCTATTCACCACGCTTGTAGTAACTCTGTTCACCACGCTGGTAGTAACTCTGTTCACCACGCTGGTAGTAACTCTATTCACCACGCTGGTAGTAACTCCATTACCACGCTGCTAGCAACTCCAGTAACCACGCTGCTAGCGACTCCATTCAAAACGCTGGAAGCGACTCCATTCACCACTCTGGTAGCGACTCCATTCACAACGCTGGTAGCGACTCCATTCAGAACGCTGGTAGCGACTCCATTCACAACGCTGGTAGCGACTCCATTCACAACGCTGGTAGCGAATCCATGCACAACGCTGGGAGTTACTCAATTCACAACGCTGGTAGCGACTCCATTCACAACGCTGGTAGCGACTCCATTCGCAACGCTGGTAACGACTCAATTCACAACGCTGGTAGCGACTCAATTCACAACGCTGGTAGCGACTCAATTCACAACGCTGGTAGCGACTCAATTCACAACGCTGGTATCGACTCCATTCACAACGCTGGTAGCGACTCAATTCACAACGCTGGTAGCGACTCAATTCACAACGCTGGCAGCGACTCTATTCACAACGCTGGTAGCGACTGTTTTCACAACGCTGGTAGCGACTCTATTCACAACGCTGGTAGTAACTCTATTCACAACGCTGGTAGCGACTCCATTCACAACGCTGGTAGCGACTCTATTCACAACGCTGGTAGTAACTCTATTCAAAATGCTGGTCGCGACTCTATTCACAACGGTGGTAGCGACTCTATTCACAACGCTGGTAGCGACTCTATTCACAACGCTGGTAGCGACTCAATTCACAACGGTGTTAGCGACTCTATTCACAACGCTGGTAGCGACTCTATTCATAACGCTGGTAGCGACTCTTTTCACAACGCTGGTAGAGACACTATTCACAACGCTGGTAGCGACTCAATTCACAACGCTGGTAGCGACTCAGTTCACAACGCTGGCAGCGACTCTATGCACAATGCTGGTAGCGACTCTATTCACAACGCTGGAAGTGACTCTAGTTACAACGCTGGTAGCAACTCTATTCACAACGCTGGTAGTAACTCTATTCACAACGCTGGGAGTAACTCTATTCACAACGCTGGTAGTAACTCTATTCACAACGCTGGTAGTAACTCTATTCACAACGCTTGGAGTAACTCTATTCACAACGCTGGTAGTAACTCTATTCACAACGCTGCGAGTAACTCTATTCACAAAGCTGGGAGCAACTCTATTCACAACGCTGGTAATAACTCTATTCGCAACGTTGGTAGTAACTCTATTCACAACTCTGGTAGTAACGCTATTCACAACGCTGGTAGCGACTCTATTCACAACGCTGGTAGCGAGTCTATTCACAACGCTGGTAGCGACTCTATTCACAACGCTGGTAGTGTCTCTATTCACAATGCTGCTAGTAACTCTATTCACAACGCTGGTTTTGACTCTATTCACAACACTGGTAGTGACACTATTCACCATGCTGCTAGTAACTCTACTCACATCGCTGGTAGCGACTCTATTCACAACTCTATTCACAACACTGGTAGTGACACTATTCACAACGCTGCTAGTAACTCTACTCACATCGCTGGTAGCGACTCTATTCACAACGCTTTTAGTAACTCCATTCACAATGCTGGCAGTAACTCTATTCACAACGCTGGTAGTAACTCTATTCTCAACGCTGGCATTAACTCTATTCACAACGTTGGTAGTAACTCTATTCACAACGCTGGTATCGACTCTTTTCTCAACGCTGGTAGCGACTCTATTCACAACGCTATTCACAACGCTGGTAGTAACTCTATTCACAACGCTGGTAGTAACTCTATTCTCAACGCTGGTAGTAACTCTATTCACAACGCTGGTAGTAACTCTATTCTCAACGCTGGCATTAACTCTATTCACAACGTTGGTAGTAACTCTATTCACAACGCTGGTAGTAACTCTATTCACAACGCTGGTGGCGACTCTATTCACAACGCTGGTAGCGAGTCTATTCACAAAGCTGGTAGCGACTCTATTCACAATGCTGGTAGTGACTCTATTTACAACGCTGGTAGTAACTCTATTCACAACGCTGGTAGTAACTCTATTCACAACGCTGGTAGTAACTCTATTCACAACGCTGGGAGTAACTCTATTCACAACGCTGGGAGTAACTCTATTCACAACGCTGGGAGTAACTCAGTTCACAACGCTGGGATTAACTCTATTCAGAACGCTGGAAGTAACTCTATTCACAACGCTGGTCCTAACTCTATTAACAACGCTGGTAGTAACTCTATTCACCTCTCTGGTAGAAACACTATTCACAACGCTGGTAGTAACTCTATTCACAACGCTGGTAATAACTCTATTCACAACACTTGTAGTAACTCTATTCACAAAGCTGGGAGTAACGCTATTCACAACGCTGTTAGCAACTCTATTCACAAGACTGGTAATAACTCTATTCACAACGCTGGTAGTAACTCTATTCATAACGCTGGGAGTAACTCTATTCATAACGCTGGTAGTAACTCTATTCACAAATCTGGTAGTAACTCTATTCACAACGCTGGTAGTAACTCTATTCATAACGCTGGTAATAACTCTATTCAAAACGCTGGTAGTAACTCGATTCACAAAACTGGAAGTAACTCTATTCACAACGCTGGTACTAATACTATTCACAACGCTGGTAGTAACTCTATTCACAACGCTGGTAGTAACTCTATTCACAACGCTGGTAGTAACTCTATTCACAACGCTGGTAGTAACTCTATTCACAACGCTGGGAGTAACTCAATTCACAACGCTGTGAGTAACATTATTTACAACGCTGGTAGTAACTATATTCACAACGCTGTTAGTAACTCTATTCACAACGCTGGGAGTAACTCTATTCGCAACGCTGTGAGTAACTCTATTCACGACGCTGGGTGTAACTCTATTCACAACGCTGGCAGCGACTGTATTCACAACGCTGGGAGTATATATATTCACAACGCTGGTAGTAACTCTCTTCACAACGCTGGTAGTGACTCTATTCACAACGCTGGTAGTGACTCCATTCACAACGCTGGTAGTAACTCTATTCACAACGCTGGTCGTAACACTATTCACAACGCTGGTAGTAACTCTATTCACAACGCTGGTCGTAACACTATTCACAACGCTGGTCGTAACTCTATTCACAACGCTGGTAGTAACTCTATTCACAACGCTGGTAGTAACTCTATTCACAAATCTGGTAGTAACTCTATTCACAATGCTGGTAGTAACTCTATTCATAAGGCAGGTAGTAACTCTATTCACAACGCTGGTAGTAACTCTATTCACAACGCTGTTAGTAACTCTATTCACAACGCTGGTAGTAACTCTATTCACAATGCTGGTCGTAACACTATTCACAACGCTGGTAGTAACTCTATTCAGAACGCTGGTAGTAACTCTATTCACAACGCTGGTAGTGACTCTATTCACAACGCTGGTAGTGACTCTATTCACAACGCTGGTAGTAATTCTATTCACAACGCTGGAAGTAACTCTATTCACAACGCTGGTAGTAACTCTATTCACAACGCTGGGAGTAACTCTATTCACAACGCTGGGAGGAACTCTCTTCACAACGCTGGGAGTAACATCTATTCACAACGCTGGGAGTAACACTATTCACAACGCTGTTAGTAACTCTATTCACAACGCTGGTAGTAACTGTATTCACAACGCTGGTCGTAACACTATTCACAACGCTGGTAGTAACTCTATTCACAACGCTGGTAGTAACTCTATTCACAACGCTGTTAGTAACTCTATTCACAACGCTGTTATGAACTCTATTCACAACGCTGGTAGTAACTCTATTCACAACGCTGGTCGTAACACTATTCAGAAAGCTGATAGTAACTCTATTCACAACGCTGGTGGCGACTCTGTTCACAACGCTGGTAGCGAGTCTATTCACAAAGCTGGTAGCGACTCTATTCACAATGCTGGTAGTGACTCTATTTACAACGCTGGTAGTAACTCTATTCACAACGCTGGTAGTAACTCTATTCACAACGCTGGTAGTAACTCTATTCACAACGCTGGGAGTAACTCTATTCACAACGATGGGAGTAACTCTATTCACAACGCTGGGAGTGCTCTATTCACAAGGTTGGTAGTAACTCTATTCACAACGCTGGTAGTAACTCTAATCACAACGCTGGGAGTAACTCAGTTCACAACGCTGGGATTAACTCTATTCACAACGCTAGTAGTAACTCTATTCACAACGCTGGTCCTAACTCTATTAACAACGCTGGTAGTAACTCTATTCACCTCTCTGGTAGTAACACTATTCACAACGTTGGTAGTAACTCTATTCACAACGCTGGTAATAACTCTATTCACAACACTGGTAGTAACTCTATTCACAAAGCTGGGAGTAACTCTATTCACAACGCTGGTAGCAACTCTATTCACAAGACTGGTAGTAACTCTATTCACAACGCTGGTATTGACTCTTTTCACAACGCTGGTAGTAACACTATTCACAACGCTGGTACTAATACTATTCACAACGCTGGTAGTAACTCTATTCACAACGCTGGTAGTAACTCTATTCACAACGCTGGTAGTAACTGTATTCACAACGCTGGTAGTAACTCTATTCACAACGCTGGGAGTAACTCTATTCACAACGCTGTGAGTAACTCTATTCACAACGCTGGGTGTAACTGTATTCACAACGCTGGGAGTAACTCTATTCACAACGCTGGTAGTGACTCTATTCACACCGCTGGTAGTGACTCTATTCACAACGCTGGTAGTGACTCTATTCACAACGCTGGTAGTAACACTATTCACAACGCTGGTCGTAACACTATTCACAACGCTGGTAGTAACTCGATTCACAACGCTGGTCGTAACACTATTCAAACGCTGGTAGTAACTCTATTCACAAGGCTGGTAGTAAATCTACTCACAACGCTGGTAGAAACTCTATTCACACGCTGGTAGTAACTCCATTCACAACGCTGGTAGTATCTCTATTCACAACGCTGGTAGGGACTCTATTCACAACGCTGGTAGCGACTCTATTCACAACGCTGGTAGGGACTGTATTCTGAACGCTTGCAGCGACTCTATTCACAAAGCTGGCAGCGACTCTATTCACAACGCTGGCAGCGACTCTATTCACAACCCTGGCAGCGACTCTATTCACAAGCCTGTCAGCGACTCAATTCACAACGCTGTTAGCGACTCTACTCGCAACGCTGGTAGAAACTCTATTCACATGCTGGTAGTAACTCCATTCACAACGCTGGTAGTATCTCTATTCACAACGCTGGTAGGGACTCTATTCACAACGCTGGTAGCGACTCTATTCACAACGCTGGTAGGGACCGTATTCAGAACGCTTGCAGCGACTCTATTCACAAAGCTGGCAGCGACTCTATTCACAACGCTGGCAGCGACTCTATTCACAACCCTGGCAGCGACTCTATTCACAAGCCTGTCAGCGACTCAATTCACAACGCTGTTAGCGACTCTATTCACAACGCTGGGAGTAACTCTGTTCACAACGCTGGGAATAACTCAATTCACAACGCTGGGATTAACTCTATTCACAACGCTGCTAGTAACTCTATTCACAACGCTGGTCCTAACTCTATTAACAACGCTGGTAGTAACTCTATTCACAACTCTGGTAGTAACACTATTGACAACGCTGGTAGTAACTCTATTCACAGCGCTGGTAATAACTCTATTCACAACCCTGGCAGCGACTCTATTCACAAGCCTGTCAGCGACTCAATTCACAACGCTGTTAGCGACTCTATTCACAACGCTGGGAGTAACTCTGTTCACAACGCTGGGAGTAACTCTATTCACAACGCTGGGAGTAACTCTATTCACAGCGCTGGTAGTAACTCTATTCACCACGCTTGTAGTAACTCTGTTCACCACGCTGGTAGTAACTCTGTTCACCACGCTGGTAGTAACTCTATTCACCACGCTGGTAGTAACTCCATTACCACGCTGCTAGCAACTCCAGTAACCACGCTGCTAGCGACTCCATTCAAAACGCTGGAAGCGACTCCATTCACCACTCTGGTAGCGACTCCATTCACAACGCTGGTAGCGACTCCATTCAGAACGCTGGTAGCGACTCCATTCACAACGCTGGTAGCGACTCCATTCACAACGCTGGTAGCGAATCCATGCACAACGCTGGGAGTTACTCAATTCACAACGCTGGTAGCGACTCCATTCACAACGCTGGTAGCGACTCCATTCGCAACGCTGGTAACGACTCAATTCACAACGCTGGTAGCGACTCAATTCACAACGCTGGTAGCGACTCAATTCACAACGCTGGTAGCGACTCAATTCACAACGCTGGTATCGACTCCATTCACAACGCTGGTAGCGACTCAATTCACAACGCTGGTAGCGACTCAATTCACAACGCTGGCAGCGACTCTATTCACAACGCTGGTAGCGACTGTTTTCACAACGCTGGTAGCGACTCTATTCACAACGCTGGTAGTAACTCTATTCACAACGCTGGTAGCGACTCCATTCACAACGCTGGTAGCGACTCTATTCACAACGCTGGTAGTAACTCTATTCAAAATGCTGGTCGCGACTCTATTCACAACGGTGGTAGCGACTCTATTCACAACGCTGGTAGCGACTCTATTCACAACGCTGGTAGCGACTCAATTCACAACGGTGTTAGCGACTCTATTCACAACGCTGGTAGCGACTCTATTCATAACGCTGGTAGCGACTCTTTTCACAACGCTGGTAGAGACACTATTCACAACGCTGGTAGCGACTCAATTCACAACGCTGGTAGCGACTCAGTTCACAACGCTGGCAGCGACTCTATGCACAATGCTGGTAGCGACTCTATTCACAACGCTGGAAGTGACTCTAGTTACAACGCTGGTAGCAACTCTATTCACAACGCTGGTAGTAACTCTATTCACAACGCTGGGAGTAACTCTATTCACAACGCTGGTAGTAACTCTATTCACAACGCTGGTAGTAACTCTATTCACAACGCTTGGAGTAACTCTATTCACAACGCTGGTAGTAACTCTATTCACAACGCTGCGAGTAACTCTATTCACAAAGCTGGGAGCAACTCTATTCACAACGCTGGTAATAACTCTATTCGCAACGTTGGTAGTAACTCTATTCACAACTCTGGTAGTAACGCTATTCACAACGCTGGTAGCGACTCTATTCACAACGCTGGTAGCGAGTCTATTCACAACGCTGGTAGCGACTCTATTCACAACGCTGGTAGTGTCTCTATTCACAATGCTGCTAGTAACTCTATTCACAACGCTGGTTTTGACTCTATTCACAACACTGGTAGTGACACTATTCACCATGCTGCTAGTAACTCTACTCACATCGCTGGTAGCGACTCTATTCACAACTCTATTCACAACACTGGTAGTGACACTATTCACAACGCTGCTAGTAACTCTACTCACATCGCTGGTAGCGACTCTATTCACAACGCTTTTAGTAACTCCATTCACAATGCTGGCAGTAACTCTATTCACAACGCTGGTAGTAACTCTATTCTCAACGCTGGCATTAACTCTATTCACAACGTTGGTAGTAACTCTATTCACAACGCTGGTATCGACTCTTTTCTCAACGCTGGTAGCGACTCTATTCACAACGCTATTCACAACGCTGGTAGTAACTCTATTCACAACGCTGGTAGTAACTCTATTCTCAACGCTGGTAGTAACTCTATTCACAACGCTGGTAGTAACTCTATTCTCAACGCTGGCATTAACTCTATTCACAACGTTGGTAGTAACTCTATTCACAACGCTGGTAGTAACTCTATTCACAACGCTGGTGGCGACTCTATTCACAACGCTGGTAGCGAGTCTATTCACAAAGCTGGTAGCGACTCTATTCACAATGCTGGTAGTGACTCTATTTACAACGCTGGTAGTAACTCTATTCACAACGCTGGTAGTAACTCTATTCACAACGCTGGTAGTAACTCTATTCACAACGCTGGGAGTAACTCTATTCACAACGCTGGGAGTAACTCTATTCACAACGCTGGGAGTAACTCAGTTCACAACGCTGGGATTAACTCTATTCAGAACGCTGGAAGTAACTCTATTCACAACGCTGGTCCTAACTCTATTAACAACGCTGGTAGTAACTCTATTCACCTCTCTGGTAGAAACACTATTCACAACGCTGGTAGTAACTCTATTCACAACGCTGGTAATAACTCTATTCACAACACTTGTAGTAACTCTATTCACAAAGCTGGGAGTAACGCTATTCACAACGCTGTTAGCAACTCTATTCACAAGACTGGTAATAACTCTATTCACAACGCTGGTAGTAACTCTATTCATAACGCTGGGAGTAACTCTATTCATAACGCTGGTAGTAACTCTATTCACAAATCTGGTAGTAACTCTATTCACAACGCTGGTAGTAACTCTATTCATAACGCTGGTAATAACTCTATTCAAAACGCTGGTAGTAACTCGATTCACAAAACTGGAAGTAACTCTATTCACAACGCTGGTACTAATACTATTCACAACGCTGGTAGTAACTCTATTCACAACGCTGGTAGTAACTCTATTCACAACGCTGGTAGTAACTCTATTCACAACGCTGGTAGTAACTCTATTCACAACGCTGGGAGTAACTCAATTCACAACGCTGTGAGTAACATTATTTACAACGCTGGTAGTAACTATATTCACAACGCTGTTAGTAACTCTATTCACAACGCTGGGAGTAACTCTATTCGCAACGCTGTGAGTAACTCTATTCACGACGCTGGGTGTAACTCTATTCACAACGCTGGCAGCGACTGTATTCACAACGCCGGGAGTATATATATTCACAACGCTGGTAGTAACTCTCTTCACAACGCTGGTAGTGACTCTATTCACAACGCTGGTAGTGACTCCATTCACAACGCTGGTAGTAACTCTATTCACAACGCTGGTCGTAACACTATTCACAACGCTGGTAGTAACTCTATTCACAACGCTGGTCGTAACACTATTCACAACGCTGGTCGTAACTCTATTCACAACGCTGGTAGTAACTCTACTCACAACGCTGGTCGAAACTCTATTCACACGCTGGTAGTAACTCTATTCACAACGCTGGTAGTAACACTATTCACAACGCGGGTAGTAACTCTATTTACAACGTTGGTAGTAACCCTATCCACAATGCTGGTAAAACTCTATTCACAACGCTGGTAGAAACTCTATTCACAAAACTGCTAGTAACTCTATTCACAACGCTGGTACTAATACTATTCACAACGCTGTTAGTAACTCTATTCACAACGCTGGTAGTAAATCTATTCACAACGCTGGTAGTAACTGTATTCACAACGCTGGTAGTAACTCTATTCTCAACTCTGGTAGCGACTCTATTCACAACTCTATTCAAAACACTGGTAGTAACTCTATTCTCAACGCTGGCAGTAACTCTATTCACAACGTTGGTAGTAACTCTATTCACAACGCTGGTAGTAACTCTATTCACAACGCTGGTGGCGACTCTATTCACAACGCTGGTAGCAAGACTATTCACAAAGCTGGTAGCGACTCTATTCACAATGCTGGCAGTGACTCTATTTACAACGCTGTTAGTAACTCTATTCACAACGCTGGTTGTAACTCTATTCACAACGCTGGTAGAAACTCTATTCACAACGCTGGGAGTAACTCTATTCACAACGATGGGAGTAACTCTATTCACAACGCTGGGAGTGCTCTATTCACAAGGTTGGTATTAACTCTATACACAACGCTGGTAGTAACTATAATCACAACGCTGGGAGTAACTCAGTTCACAACGCTGGGATTAACTCTATTCACAACGCTGGTTGTAACTCTATTCACAACGCTGGTCCTAACTCTATTAACAACGCTGGTAGTAACTCTATTCACCTCTCTGGTAGTAACACTATTCACAACGCTGGTAGTAACTCTATTCACAACGCTGGTAATAACTCTATTCAAAACACTGGTAGTAACTCTATTCACAAAGCTGGGAGTAACGCTGTTCACAAAGCTGGTAGCAACTCTATTCACAAGACTGGTAGTACCTCTATTCACAACGCTGGTAGTAACTCTATTCATAACGCTGTTAGTAACTCTATTCATAACGCTGGTAGTAACTCTATTCACAAATCTGGTTGTAACTCTAATCACAACGCTGGTAGTAACTCTATTCACAATGCTGGTAGTAACTCTATTCAAAACGATGGTAGTAACTCTATTCACAAAACTGGTAGTAACTCTATTCACAACGCTGGTACTAATACTATTCAAAACGCTGGTAGTAACTCTATTCACAACTCTGGTAGTAACTCTATTCACAACGCTGATAGTAACTGTTTTCACAACGCTAGTAGTAACTCTATTAACAACGCTGGGAGTAACTCTATTCACAACGCTGTGAGTCACTCTATTCACAACGCTGGGAGTAACTGTATTCACAACGCTGGGAGTAACTCTATTCACAACGCTGGCAGTAACTCTATTCACAACGCTGGTAGTGACTCTATTCACAACGCTGGTAGTGACTCTATTCACAACGCTGGTAGTAACTCTACTCACAACGCTGGCAGTAACTCTATTCACAACGTTGGTAGTAACTCTATTCACAACGCAGGTGGCGACTCTATTCACAACGCTGGTAGCAATTCTATTCACAAAGCTGGTAGCGACTCTATTCACAATGCTGGTAGTGACTCTATTTACAATGCTGATAGTAACTCTATTCACAACGCTGGTAGTAACTCTATTCACAACGCTGGTAGTAACTCTATTCACAACGCTGGGAGTAACTCTATTCACAACGATGGGAGTTACTCTATTCACAACGCTGGGAGTGCTCTATTCACAAGGTTGGTAGTAACTCTATTCACAACGCTGGTAGTAACTCTAATCACAACGCTGGGAGTAACTCAGTTCACAACGCTGGGATTAACTCTATTCACAACGCTGGAAGTAACTCTATTCACAACGCTGGTACTAACTCTATTAACAATGCTGGTAGTAACTCTATTCACCACTCTGGTAGTAACACTATTCACAACGCTGGTAGTAACTCTATTCACAACGCTGGTAATAACTCTATTCACAACACTGCTAGTAACTCTATTCAGAAAAAGTGGGAGTAACGCTATTCATAACGCTGTTAGCAACTCAATTCACAAGACTGGTAGTAACTCTATTCACAACGCTGGTAGTAACTCTATTCATAACGCTGGGAGTAACTCTATTCATAACGCTGGTAGTAACTCTATTCACAAATCTGGTAGTAACTCTATTCACAACGCTGGTAGTAACTCTATTCACAACGCTGGTAGTAACTCTATTCAAAACGCTAGTAGTAACCCTATTCACAACGCTGGCAGTAACTCTATTCACAACGCTGGTAGTAACACTGTTCACAACGCTGGTAGTAACTCTATTCACAAAGCTGGTAGTAACTCTATTCACAACGCTGGTAGTAACTCTATACACAACGCTGGCAGTAAATCTATTCACAACGCTGGTAGCGACTCTATTCACAACGCTGGTAGTAACTCTATTCACAACGCTGGTAGTAACTCTATTCACAACGCTGGTAGTAACTCTATTCACAACGCTGGCAGTAAATCTATTCACAACGCTGGTAGCGACTCTATTCACAACGCTGGTAGTAACTCCATTCACAACGCTGTTAGTATCTCTACTGACAACTCTGGTAGTGACTCTATTCACAACGCTGGTAGCGACTCTATTCACAATGCTGGCAGCGACTCTATTCACAACGCTGGCAGCGACTCTATTCACAACGCTGGCAGCGACTCTATTCACATTGCTGGCTGCGACTCTATTCACAACGCTTGGAGTAACTCTATCCACAGCGCTGGTAGTGACTCTATTGACAACGCTAGTAGTAACTGTATTCACAATGCTGTAGTTACTCTATTCACAACGCTGGTAGCTACTCTATTCACAACGCTGGTAGGGACTCTATTCACAACGCTGGTAGGGACTCTATTCACAACGCTGGTAGCGATTCTATTCACAACGCTGGTAGCGACACTATTCACAACGCTGGTAGCGACTCTTTACACAACGCTGGTAGCGAATCTATTCACAACGCTGGGAGTGACTCTATTCACAACGCTGGTAGCGACTCTATTCACAACGCTGGTAGCGACTCTATTCACAACGCTGGTAGTAACTCTATTCACAACGCTGGGAGAAACTCTATTCACAACGCTGGTAGTAACACTATTCACAACGCCGGGAGTAACTCTATTCACAAAGCTGGGAGTAACTCTTTTCACAACGCTGGTAGTAACTCTATTCGCAACGCTGGTAGTAACTCTATTAACAACGCTGATAGTAACTCTATTAACAACGCTGGTAGTAACTCGATTCACAATGCTGGTAGTGACTCTATTCACAATGCTGGTAGTGACACTATTCACAACGCTGGGAGTAACTCTATTCACAATGCTGGGAGTAACTCTATTCACAATGCTGGGAGTACTCTATTCACAAGGCTGGTAGTAACTCTATTCACAACGCTGCTAGTAACTCTATTCACAACGCTGGGAATAACTCAATTCACAACGCTGGGATTAACTCTATTCACAACGCTGCTAGTAACTCTATTCACAACGCTGGTCCTAACTCTATTAACAACGCTGGTAGTAACTCTATTCACAACTCTGGTAGTAACACTATTGACAACGCTGGTAGTAACTCTATTCACAGCGCTGGTAATAACTCTATTCACAACACTGGTAGTTACTCTATTCACCAAGCTGGGAGTAACTCTATTCACAACGCTGGTAGCAACTCTATTCACAAGACTGGTAGTAACTCTATTCACAACGCTGGTAGTAACTCTATTCACAACGCTGGTAGTAACTCTATTCACAAATCTGTAATAACTCTATTCACAATGCTGGTAGTAACTCTATTCATAAGGCAGGTAGTAACTCTATTCACAACGCTGGTAGTAACTCTATTCACAACGCTGTTAGTAACTCTATTCACAACGCTGGTAGTAACTCTATTCACAATGCTGGTCGTAACACTATTCACAACGCTGGTAGTAACTCTATTCAGAACGCTGGTAGTAACTCTATTCACAACGCTGGTAGTGACTCTATTCACAACGCTGGTAGTGACTCTATTCACAACGCTGGTAGTAATTCTATTCACAACGCTGGAAGTAACTCTATTCACAACGCTGGTAGTAACTCTATTCACAACGCTGGGAGTAACTCTATTCACAACGCTGGGAGTCACTCTATTCAAAACGCTGGGAGGAACTCTCTTCACAACGCTGGGAGTAACATCTATTCACAACGCTGGGAGTAACACTATTCACAACGCTGTTAGTAACTCTATTCACAACGCTGGTAGTAACTGTATTCACAACGCTGGTCGTAACACTATTCACAACGCTGGTAGTAACTCTATTCACAACGCTGGTAGTAACTCTATTCACAACGCTGTTAGTAACTCTATTCACAACGCTGTTATGAACTCTATTCACAACGCTGGTAGTAACTCTATTCACAACGCTGGTCGTAACACTATTCAGAAAGCTGATAGTAACTCTATTCACAACGCTGGTGGCGACTCTATTCACAACGCTGGTAGCGAGTCTATTCAGAAAGCTGGTAGCGACTCTATTCACAATGCTGGTAGTGACTCTATTTACAACGCTGGTAGTAACTCTATTCACAACGCTGGTAGTAACTCTATTCACAACGCTGGTAGTAACTCTATTCACAACGCTGGGAGTAACTCTATTCACAACGATGGGAGTAATCTATTCACAACGCTGGGAGTGCTCTATTCACAAGGTTGGTAGTAACTCTATTCACAACGCTGGTAGTAACTCTAATCACAACGCTGGGAGTAACTCAGTTCACAACGCTGGGATTAACTCTATTCACAACGCTAGTAGTAACTCTATTCACAACGCTGGTCCTAACTCTATTAACAACGCTGGTAGTAACTCTATTCACCTCTCTGGTAGTAACACTATTCACAACGTTGGTAGTAACTCTATTCACAACGCTGGTAATAACTCTATTCACAACACTGGTAGTAACTCTATTCACAAAGCTGGGAGTTACTCTCTTCACAACGCTGGTAGCAACTCTATTCACAAGACTGGTAGTAACTCTATTCACAACGCTGGTATTGACTCTTTTCACAACGCTGGTAGTAACACTATTCACAACGCTGGTACTAATACTATTCACAACGCTGGTAGTAACTCTATTCACAACGCTGGTAGTAACTCTATTCACAACGCTGGTAGTAACTGTATTCACAACGCTGGTAGTAACTCTATTCACAACGCTGGGAGTAACTCTATTCACAACGCTGTGAGTAACTCTATTCACAACGCTGGGTGTAACTGTATTCACAACGCTGGGAGTAACTCTATTCACAACGCTGGTAGTGACTCTATTCACACCGCTGGTAGTGACTCTATTCACAACGCTGGTAGTGACTCTATTCACAACGCTGGTAGTAACACTATTCACAACGCTGGTCGTAACACTATTCACAACGCTGGTAGTAACTCGATTCACAACGCTGGTCGTAACACTATTCAAACGCTGGTAGTAACTCTATTCACAAGGCTGGTAGTAAATCTACTCACAACGCTGGTAGAAACTCTATTCACACGCTGGTAGTAACTCCATTCACAACGCTGGTAGTATCTCTATTCACAACGCTGGTAGGGACTCTATTCACAACGCTGGTAGCGACTCTATTCACAACGCTGGTAGGGACTGTATTCTGAACGCTTGCAGCGACTCTATTCACAAAGCTGGCAGCGACTCTATTCACAACGCTGGCAGCGACTCTATTCACAACCCTGGCAGCGACTCTATTCACAAGCCTGTCAGCGACTCAATTCACAACGCTGTTAGCGACTCTACTCGCAACGCTGGTAGAAACTCTATTCACACGCTGGTAGTAACTCCATTCACAACGCTGGTAGTATCTCTATTCACAACGCTGGTAGGGACTCTATTCACAACGCTGGTAGCGACTCTATTCACAACGCTGGTAGGGACCGTATTCAGAACGCTTGCAGCGACTCTATTCACAAAGCTGGCAGCGACTCTATTCACAACGCTGGCAGCGACTCTATTCACAACCCTGGCAGCGACTCTATTCACAAGCCTGTCAGCGACTCAATTCACAACGCTGTTAGCGACTCTATTCACAACGCTGGGAGTAACTCTGTTCACAACGCTGGGAATAACTCAATTCACAACGCTGGGATTAACTCTATTCACAACGCTGCTAGTAACTCTATTCACAACGCTGGTCCTAACTCTATTAACAACGCTGGTAGTAACTCTATTCACAACTCTGGTAGTAACACTATTGACAACGCTGGTAGTAACTCTATTCACAGCGCTGGTAATAACTCTATTCACAACACTGGTAGTTACTCTATTCACCAAGCTGGGAGTAACTCTATTCACAACGCTGGTAGCAACTCTATTCACAAGACTGTTAGTAACTCTATTCACAACGCTGGTAGTAACTCTATTCACAACGCTGGTAGTAACTCTATTCACAAATCTGGTAGTAACTCTATTCACAATGCTGGTAGTAACTCTATTCATAAGGCAGGTAGTAACTCTATTCACAACGCTGGTAGTAACTCTATTCACAACGCTGTTAGTAACTCTATTCACAACGCTGGTAGTAACTCTATTCACAATGCTGGTCGTAACACTATTCACAACGCTGGTAGTAACTCTATTCAGAACGCTGGTAGTAACTCTATTCACAACGCTGGTAGTGACTCTATTCACAACGCTGGTAGTGACTCTATTCACAACGCTTGTAGTAATTCTATTCACAACGCTGGAAGTAACTCTATTCACAACGCTGGTAGTAACTCTATTCACAACGCTGGGAGTAACTCTATTCACAACGCTGGGAGGAACTCTCTTCACAACGCTGGGAGTAACATCTATTCACAACGCTGGGAGTAACACTATTCACAACGCTGTTAGTAACTCTATTCACAACGCTGGTAGTAACTGTATTCACAACGCTGGTCGTAACACTATTCACAACGCTGGTAGTAACTCTATTCACAACGCTGGTAGTAACTCTATTCACAACGCTGTTAGTAACTCTATTCACAACGCTGTTATGAACTCTATTCACAACGCTGGTAGTAACTCTATTCACAACGCTGGTCGTAACACTATTCAGAAAGCTGATAGTAACTCTATTCACAACGCTGGTGGCGACTCTATTCACAACGCTGGTAGCGAGTCTATTCAGAAAGCTGGTAGCGACTCTATTCACAATGCTGGTAGTGACTCTATTTACAACGCTGGTAGTAACTCTATTCACAACGCTGGTAGTAACTCTATTCACAACGCTGGTAGTAACTCTATTCACAACGCTGGGAGTAACTCTATTCACAACGATGGGAGTAACTCTATTCACAACGCTGGGAGTGCTCTATTCACAAGGTTGGTAGTAACTCTATTCACAACGCTGGTAGTAACTCTAATCACAACGCTGGGAGTAACTCAGTTCACAACGCTGGGATTAACTCTATTCACAACGCTAGTAGTAACTCTATTCACAACGCTGGTCCTAACTCTATTAACAACGCTGGTAGTAACTCTATTCACCTCTCTGGTAGTAACACTATTCACAACGTTGGTAGTAACTCTATTCACAACGCTGGTAATAACTCTATTCACAACACTGGTAGTAACTCTATTCACAAAGCTGGGAGTAACTCTATTCACAACGCTGGTAGCAACTCTATTCACAAGACTGGTAGTAACTCTATTCACAACGCTGGTATTGACTATTTTCACAACGCTGGTAGTAACACTATTCACAACGCTGGTACTAATACTATTCACAACGCTGGTAGTAACTCTATTCACAACGCTGGTAGTAACTCTATTCACAACGCTGGTAGTAACTGTATTCACAACGCTGGTAGTAACTCTATTCACAACGCTGGGAGTAACTCTATTCACAACGCTGTGAGTAACTCTATTCACAACGCTGGGTGTAACTGTATTCACAACGCTGGGAGTAACTCTATTCACAACGCTGGGAGTAACTCTATTCACAACGCTGGTAGTGACTCTATTCACAACGCTGGTAGTGACTCTATTCACAACGCTGGTAGTAACACTATTCACAACGCTGGTCGTAACACTATTCACAACGCTGGTAGTAACTCGATTCACAACGCTGGTCGTAACACTATTCAAACGCTGGTAGTAACTCTATTCACAAGGCTGGTAGTAAATCTACTCACAACGCTGGTAGAAACTCTATTCACACGCTGGTAGTAACTCCATTCACAACGCTGGTAGTATCTCTATTCACAACGCTGGTAGGGACTCTATTCACAACGCTGGTAGCGACTCTATTCACAACGCTGGTAGGGACTGTATTCTGAACGCTTGCAGCGACTCTATTCACAAAGCTGGCAGCGACTCTATTCACAACGCTGGCAGCGACTCTATTCACAACCCTGGCAGCGACTCTATTCACAAGCCTGTCAGCGACTCAATTCACAACGCTGTTAGCGACTCTACTCGCAACGCTGGTAGAAACTCTATTCACACGCTGGTAGTAACTCCATTCACAACGCTGGTAGTATCTCTATTCACAACGCTGGTAGGGACTCTATTCACAACGCTGGTAGCGACTCTATTCACAACGCTGGTAGGGACCGTATTCAGAACGCTTGCAGCGACTCTATTCACAAAGCTGGCAGCGACTCTATTCACAACGCTGGCAGCGACTCTATTCACAACCCTGGCAGCGACTCTATTCACAAGCCTGTCAGCGACTCAATTCACAACGCTGTTAGCGACTCTATTCACAACGCTGGGAGTAACTCTGTTCACTACGCTGGGAATAACTCAATTCACAACGCTGGGATTAACTCTATTCACAACGCTGCTAGTAACTCTATTCACAACGCTGGTCCTAACTCTATTAACAACGCTGGTAGTAACTCTATTCACAACTCTGGTAGTAACACTATTGACAACGCTGGTAGTAACTCTATTCACAGCGCTGGTAATAACTCTATTCACAACCCTGGCAGCGACTCTATTCACAAGCCTGTCAGCGACTCAATTCACAACGCTGTTAGCGACTCTATTCACAACGCTGGGAGTAACTCTGTTCACAACGCTGGGAGTAACTCTATTCACAACGCTGGGAGTAACTCTATTCACAGCGCTGGTAGTAACTCTATTCACCACGCTTGTAGTAACTCTGTTCACCACGCTGGTAGTAACTCTGTTCACCACGCTGGTAGTAACTCTATTCACCACGCTGGTAGTAACTCCATTACCACGCTGCTAGCAACTCCAGTAACCACGCTGCTAGCGACTCCATTCAAAACGCTGGAAGCGACTCCATTCACCACGCTGGTAGCGACTCCATTCACCACACTGGAAGCGACTCCATTCACCACGCTGGTAGCGACTCCATTCACCACGCTGGTAGCGACTCCATTCACCACTCTGGTAGCGACTCCATTCACAACGCTGGTAGCGACTCCATTCAGAACGCTGGTAGCGACTCCATTCACAACGCTGGTAGCGACTCCATTCACAACGCTGGTAGCGAATCCATGCACAACGCTGGGAGTTACTCAATTCACAACGCTGGTAGCGACTCCATTCACAACGCTGGTAGCGACTCCATTCGCAACGCTGGTAACGACTCAATTCACAACGCTGGTAGCGACTCAATTCACAACGCTGGTAGCGACTCAATTCACAACGCTGGTAGCGACTCAATTCACAACGCTGGTATCGACTCCATTCACAACGCTGGTAGCGACTCAATTCACAACGCTGGTAGCGACTCAATTCACAACGCTGGCAGCGACTCTATTCACAACGCTGGTAGCGACTGTTTTCACAACGCCGGTAGCGACTCTATTCACAACGCTGGTAGTAACTCTATTCACAACGCTGGTAGTAACTCTATTCAAAATGCTGGTCGCGACTCTATTCACAACGGTGGTAGCGACTCTATTCACAACGCTGGTAGCGACTCTATTCACAACGCTGGTAGCGACTCAATTCACAACGGTGTTAGCGACTCTATTCACAACGCTGGTAGCGACTCTATTCATAACGCTGGTAGCGACTCTTTTCACAACGCTGGTAGAGACACTATTCACAACGCTGGTAGCGACTCAATTCACAACGCTGGTAGCGACTCAGTTCACAACGCTGGCAGCGGCTCTATGCACAATGCAGGTAGCGACTCTATTCACAACGCTGGAAGTGACTCTAGTTACAACGCTGGTAGCAACTCTATTCACAACGCTGGTAGTAACTCTATTCACAACGCTGGGAGTAACTCTATTCACAACGCTGGTAGTAACTCTATTCACAACGCTGGTAGTAACTCTATTCACAACGCTTGGAGTAACTCTATTCACAACGCTGGTAGTAACTCTGTTCACAACGCTGCGAGTAACTCTATTCACAAAGCTGGGAGCAACTCTATTCACAACGCTGGTAATAACTCTATTCGCAACGTTGGTAGTAACTCTATTCACAACTCTGGTAGTAACGCTATTCACAACGCTGGTAGCGACTCTATTCACAACGCTGGTAGCGAGTCTATTCACAACGCTGGTAGCGACTCTATTCACAACGCTGGTAGTGTCTCTATTCACAATGCTGCTAGTAACTCTATTCACAACGCTGGTTTTGACTCTATTCACAACACTGGTAGTGACACTATTCACCATGCTGCTAGTAACTCTACTCACATCGCTGGTAGCGACTCTATTCACAACTCTATTCACAACACTGGTAGTGACACTATTCACAACGCTGCTAGTAACTCTACTCACATCGCTGGTAGCGACTCTATTCACAACGCTTTTAGTAACTCCATTCACAATGCTGGCAGTAACTCTATTCACAACGCTGGTAGTAACTCTATTCTCAACGCTGGCATTAACTCTATTCACAACGTTGGTAGTAACTCTATTCACAACGCTGGTATCGACTCTTTTCTCAACGCTGGTAGCGACTCTATTCACAACGCTATTCACAACGCTGGTAGTAACTCTATTCACAACGCTGGTAGTAACTCTATTCTCAACGCTGGTAGTAACTCTATTCACAACGCTGGTAGTAACTCTATTCTCAACGCTGGCATTAACTCTATTCACAACGTTGGTAGTAACTCTATTCACAACGCTGGTAGTAACTCTATTCACAACGCTGGTGGCGACTCTATTCACAACGCTGGTAGCGAGTCTATTCACAAAGCTGGTAGCGACTCTATTCACAATGCTGGTAGTGACTCTATTTACAACGCTGGTAGTAACTCTATTCACAACGCTGATAGTAACTCTATTCACAACGCTGGTAGTAACTCTATTCACAACGCTGGTAGTAACTCTATTCACAACGCTGGTAATAACTCTATTCACAACACTTGTAGTAACTCTATTCACAAAGCTGGGAGTAACGCTATTCACAACGCTGTTAGCAACTCTATTCACAAGACTGGTAATAACTCTATTCACAACGCTGGTAGTAACTCTATTCATAACGCTGGGAGTAACGCTATTCATAACGCTGGTAGTAACTCTATTCACAAATCTGGTAGTAACTCTATTCACAACGCTGGTAGTAACTCTATTCATAACGCTGGTAATAACTCTATTCAAAACGCTGGTAGTAACTCGATTCACAAAACTGGAAGTAACTCTATTCACAACGCTGGTACTAATACTATTCACAACGCTGGTAGTAACTCTATTCACAACGCTGGTAGTAACTCTATTCACAACGCTGGTAGTAACTCTATTCACAACGCTGGTAGTAACTCTATTCACAACGCTGGGAGTAACTCAATTCACAACGCTGTGAGTAACATTATTTACAACGCTGGTAGTAACTATATTCACAACGCTGTTAGTAACTCTATTCACAACGCTGGGAGTAACTCTATTCGCAACGCTGTGAGTAACTCTATTCACGACGCTGGGAGTAACTCTATTCACAACGCTGGCAGCGACTGTATTCACAACGCTGGGAGTATATATATTCACAACGCTGGTAGTAACTCTCTTCACAACGCTGGTAGTGACTCTATTCACAACGCTGGTAGTGACTCCATTCACAACGCTGGTAGTAACTCTATTCACAACGCTGGTCGTAACACTATTCACAACGCTGGTAGTAACTCTATTCACAACGCTGGTCGTAACACTATTCACAACGCTGGTCGTAACTCTATTCACAACGCTGGTAGTAACTCTACTCACAACGCTGGTCGAAACTCTATTCACACGCTGGTAGTAACTCTATTCACAACGCTGGTAGTAACACTATTCACAACGCGGGTAGTAACTCTATTTACAACGTTGGTAGTAACCCTATCCACAACGCTGGTAAAACTCTATTCACAACGCTGGTAGAAACTCTATTCACAAAACTGCTAGTAACTCTATTCACAACGCTGGTACTAATACTATTCACAACGCTGTTAGTAACTCTATTCACAACGCTGGTAGTAAATCTATTCACAACGCTGGTAGTAACTGTATTCACAACGCTGGTAGTAACTCTATTCTCAACGCTGGTAGCGACTCTATTCACAACTCTATTCAAAACACTGGTAGTAACTCTATTCTCAACGCTGGCAGTAACTCTATTCACAACGTTGGTAGTAACTCTATTCACAACGCTGGTAGTAACTCTATTCACAACGCTGGTGGCGACTCTATTCACAACGCTGGTAGCAAGACTATTCACAAAGCTGGTAGCGACTCTATTCACAATGCTGGCAGTGACTCTATTTACAACGCTGTTAGTAACTCTATTCACAACGCTGGTTGTAACTCTATTCACAACGCTGGTAGAAACTCTATTCACAACGCTGGGAGTAACTCTATTCACAACGATGGGAGTAACTCTATTCACAACGCTGGGAGTGCTCTATTCACAAGGTTGGTATTAACTCTATACACAACGCTGGTAGTAACTATAATCACAACGCTGGGAGTAACTCAGTTCACAACGCTGGGATTAACTCTATTCACAACGCTGGTTGTAACTCTATTCACAACGCTGGTCCTAACTCTATTAACAACGCTGGTAGTAACTCTATTCACCTCTCTGGTAGTAACACTATTCACAACGCTGGTAGTAACTCTATTCACAACGCTGGTAATAACTCTATTCAAAACACTGGTAGTAACTCTATTCACAAAGCTGGGAGTAACGCTGTTCACAAAGCTGGTAGCAACTCTATTCACAAGACTGGTAGTACCTCTATTCACAACGCTGGTAGTAACTCTATTCATAACGCTGTTAGTAACTCTATTCATAACGCTGGTAGTAACTCTATTCACAAATCTGGTTGTAACTCTAATCACAACGCTGGTAGTAACTCTATTCACAATGCTGGTAGTAACTCTATTCAAAACGATGGTAGTAACTCTATTCACAAAACTGGTAGTAACTCTATTCACAACGCTGGTACTAATACTATTCAAAACGCTGGTAGTAACTCTATTCACAACTCTGGTAGTAACTCTATTCACAACGCTGGTAGTAACTGTTTTCACAACGCTAGTAGTAACTCTATTAACAACGCTGGGAGTAACTCTATTCACAACGCTGTGAGTCACTCTATTCACAACGCTGGGAGTAACTGTATTCACAACGCTGGGAGTAACTCTATTCACAACGCTGGTAGTGACTCTATTCACAACGCTGGTAGTGACTCTATTCACAACGCTGGTAGTAACTCTACTCACAACGCTGGGAGTAACTCTATTCACAACGCTGGTAGTAACACTATTCACAACGCCGGGAGTAACTCCATTCACAAAGCTGGGAGTAACTCTATTCACAACGCTGGTAGTAACTCTATTCGCAACGCTGGTAGTAACTCTATTAACAACGCTGGTAGTAACTCTATTAACAACGCTGGTAGTAACTCGATTCACAACGCTGGTAGTGACTCTATTCACAATGCTGGTAGTGACACTATTCACAACGCTGGGAGTAACTCTATTCACAATGGGGGGGAGTAACTCTATTCACAATGCTGGGAGTACTCTATTCACAAGGCTGGTAGTAACTCTATTCACAACGCTGCTAGTAACTCTATTCACAACGCTGGGAATAACTCAATTCACAACGCTGGGATTAACTCTATTCACAACGCTGCTAGTAACTCTATTCACAACGCTGGTCCTAACTCTATTAACAACGCTGGTAGTAACTCTATTCACAACGCTGGTAGTGACTCTATTCACAACGCGGGTAGCGACTCTATTCACAACGCTGGTAGGGAGTCTATTTACAACGCTGGCAGCGACTCTATTCACAGCGCTGGCAGCGACTCTATTTACAACGCTGGCAGCGACTCTATTCACAACGGTGGCAGCGACTCCATTCACAAGGCTGGCAGCGACTCAATTCACAACGCTGGCAGCGACTCTATTCACAACGCTTGGAGTGACTATATTCACAGCGCTGGTAGTGACTCTATTCACAACGCTGGTTGTGACTCTATTCACAACGCAGGTAGTAAGTCTATTCACAACGCTGGTAGTGACTCTATTCACAGCGCTGGTAGCGACTCTATTCACAAAGCTGGTAGTAACTGCATTCACAACGCTGTAAGTATCTCTATTGACAACGCTGGTAGTGACTCTATTCACAACGCTGGTAGCGACTCTATTCACAACACTGGCAGCGACTCTATTCACAACGCTGGCAGCGACTCTATTCACAACGCTGGCAGCGACTCTATTCACATTGCTGGCTGCAACTCTATTCACAACGCTTGGAGTAACTCTATCCACAGCGCTGGTAGTGACTCTATTCACAACGCTGGTAGTAACTGTATTCACAAAACTGGTAGTAACTCTATTCACAACGCTGGTACTAATACTATTCAAAACGCTGGTAGTAACTCTATTCACAACTCTGGTAGTAACTCTATTCACAACGCTGGTAGTAACTGTTTTCACAACGCTAGCAGTAACTCTATTAACAACGCTGGGAGTAACTCTATTCACAACGCTGTGAGTCACTCTATTCACAACGCTGGGAGTAACTGTATTCACAACGCTGGGAGTAACTCTATTCACAACGCTGGCAGTAACTCTATTCACAACGCTGGTAGTGACTCTATTCACAACGCTGGTAGTGACTCTATTCACAACGCTGGTAGTAACTCTACTCACAACGCTGGGAGTAACTCTATTCACAACGCTGGTAGTAACACTATTCACAACGCCGGGAGTAACTCCATTCACAAAGCTGGGAGTAACTCTATTCACAACGCTGGTAGTAACTCTATTCGCAACGCTGGTAGTAACTCTATTAACAACGCTGGTAGTAACTCTATTAACAACGCTGGTAGTAACTCGATTCACAACGCTGGTAGTGACTCTATTCACAATGCTGGTAGTGACACTATTCACAACGCTGGGAGTAACTCTATTCACAATGGGGGGGAGTAACTCTATTCACAATGCTGGGAGTACTCTATTCACAAGGCTGGTAGTAACTCTATTCACAACGCTGCTAGTAACTCTATTCACAACGCTGGGAATAACTCAATTCACAACGCTGGGATTAACTCTATTCACAACGCTGCTAGTAACTCTATTCACAACGCTGGTCCTAACTCTATTAACAACGCTGGTAGTAACTCTATTCACAACGCTGGTAGTGACTCTACTCACAACGCTGGTAGCGACTCTATTCACAACGCTGGTAGGGAGTCTATTTACAACGCTGGCAGCGACTCTATTCACAGCGCTGGCAGCGACTCTATTTACAACGCTGGCAGCGACTCTATTCACAACGGTGGCAGCGACTCCATTCACAAGGCTGGCAGCGACTCAATTCACAACGCTGGCAGCGACTCTATTCACAACGCTTGGAGTGACTATATTCACAGCGCTGGTAGTGACTCTATTCACAACGCTGGTTGTGACTCTATTCACAACGCAGGTAGTAACTCTATTCACAACGCTGGTAGTGACTCTATTCACAGCGCTGGTAGCGACTCTATTCACAAAGCTGGTAGTAACTGCATTCACAACGCTGTAATTATCTCTATTCACAACGCTGGTAGCGACTCTATTCACAACGCTGGTAGGGAATCTATTCACAACGCTGGTAGCGATTCTATTCACAACGCTGGTAGCGACTCTATTCACAACGCTGGTAGCGACGCTTTTCACAACGCTGGTAGCTAATCTATTCACAACGCTGGGAGTGACTCTATTCACAACGCTGGTAGCGACTCTATTCACAACGCTGGTAGCGACTCTATTCACAACGCTGGTAGTAACTCTATTCACAACGCCGGGAGTAACTCCATTCACAAAGCTGGGAGTAACTCTATTCACAACGCTGGTAGTAACTCTATTCGCAACGCTGGTAGTAACTCGATTAACAACGCTGGTAGTAACTCTATTAACAACGCTGGTAGTAACTCGATTCACAACGCTGGTAGTGACTCTATTCACAATGCTGGTAGTGACACTATTCACAACGCTGGGAGTAACTCTATTCACAACGCTGGGAGTAACTCTATTCACAACGATGGGAGTAACTCTATTCACAACGCTGGGAGTGCTCTATTCACAAGGTTGGTATTAACTCTATACACAACGCTGGTAGTAACTCTAATCACAATGCTGGGAGTAACTCAGTTCACAACGCTGGGATTAACTCTATTCACAACGCTGGTAGTAACTCTATTCACAACGCTGGTCCTAACTCTATTAACAACGCTGGTAGTAACTCTATTCACCTCTCTGGTAGTAACACTATTCACAACGCTGGTAGTAACTCTATTCGCAACGCTGGTAATAACTCTATTCAAAACACTGGTAGTAACTCTATTCACAAAGCTGGGAGTAACGCTGTTCACAACGCTGGTAGCAACTCTATTCACAAGACTGGTAGTACCTCTATTCACAACGCTGGTAGTAACTCTATTCATAACGCTGGTAGTAACTCTATTCATAACGCTGGTAGTAACTCTATTCACAAATCTGGTAGTAACTCTAATCACAACGCTGGTAGTAACTCTATTCACAATGCTGGTAGTAACTCTATTCAAAACGCTGGTAGTAACTCTATTCACAAAACTGGTAGTAACTATTCACAACGCTGGTACTAATAGTATTCACAACGCTGGTAGTAACTCTATTCACAACTCTGGTAGCAACTCTATTCACAACGCTGGTAGTAACTGTATTCACAACGCTAGTAGTAACTCTATTAACAACGCTGGGAGTAACTCTATTCACAACGCTGTGATTCACTCTATTCACAACGCTGGGAGGAACTGTATTCACAACGCTGGGAGTAACTCTATTCACAACGCTGGCAGTAACTCTATTAACAACGCTGGTAGTAACTCTATTAACAACGCTGGTAGTAACTCGATTCACAACGCTGGTAGTGACTCTATTCACAATGCTGGTAGTGACACTATTCACAATGCTGGGAGTAACTCTATTCACAATGCTGGGAGTAACTCTATTCACAATGCTGGGAGTACTTTATTCACAAGGCTGGTAGTAACTCTAATCACAACGCTGCTAGTAACTCTATTCACAACGCTGGGAATAACTCAATTCACAACGCTGGGATAAACTCTATTCACAACGCTGCTAGTAACTCTATTCACAACGCTGGTCCTAACTCTATTAACAACGCTGGTAGTAACTCTATTCACAACGCTGGTAGTGACTCTATTCACAACGCTGGTAGCGACTCTATTCACAACGCTGGTAGGGACTCTATTTACAACGCTGGCAGCGACTCTATTCACAACGCTGGCAGCGACTCTATTTACAACGCTGGCAGCGACTCTATTCACAACGGTGGCAGCGACTCCATTCACAAGGCTGGCAGCGACTCAATTCACAACGCTGGCAGCGACTCTATTCACAACGCTTGGAGTGACTATATTCACAGCGCTGGTAGTGACTCTATTCATAACGCTGGTAGTAACTCTATTCACAACACTGGTAGTGACTCTATTCACAACGCTGGTTGTGACTCTATTCACAACGCAGGTAGTAACTCTATTCACAACGCTGGTAGTGGCTCTATTCACAGCGCTGGTAGCGACTCTATTCACAACGCTGGTAGTAACTGCATTCACAACGCTGTTAGTATCTCTATTGACAACGCTGGTAGTGACTCTATTCACAACGCTGGTAGCGACTCTATTCACAACACTGGCAGCGACTCTATTCACAACGCTGGCAGCGACTCTATTCACAACGCTGGCAGCGACTCTATTCACATTGCTGGCTGCAACTCTATTCACAACGCTTGGAGTAACACTATCCACAGCGCTGGTAGTGACTCTATTCACAACGCTGTTAGTAACTGTATTCACAACGCTGTTAGTTACTCTATTCACAACGCTGGTAGCGACTCTATTCACAACGCTGGTAGGGACTCTATTCACAACGCTGGTAGCGATTCTATTCACAAAGCTGGTAGCGACTCTATTCACAACGCTGGTAGCGACTCTTTTCACAACGCTGGTAGCTAATCTATTCACAACGCTGGGAGTGACTCTATTCACAACGCTGGAAGCGACTCTATTCACAACGCTGGTAGCGACTCTATTCACAACGCTGGTAGCGACTCTATTCACAACGCTGGTAGTAACTCTATTCACAACGCTGGGAGTAACTCTATTCACAATGCTGGTAGTAACACTATTCACAACGCCGGGAGTAACTCCATTCACAAAGCTGGGAGTAACTCTATTCACAACGCTGGTAGTAACTCTATTCGCAACGCTGGTAGTAACTCTATTAACAACGCTGGTAGTAACTCTATTAACAACGCTGGTAGTAACTCGATTCACAACGCTGGTAGTGACTCTATTCACAATGCTGGTAGTGACACTATTCACAACGCTGGGAGTAACTCTATTCACAATGCTGGGAGTAACTCTATTCACAATGCTGGGAGTACTCTATTCACAAGGCTGGTAGTAACTCCATTCACAACGCTGCTAGTAACTCTATTCACAACGCTGCGAATAACTCAATTCACAACGCTGGGATTAACTCTATTCACAACGCTGCTAGTAACTCTATTCACAACGCTGGTCCTAACTCTATTAACAACGCTGGTAGTAACTCTATTCACAACTCTGGTAGTAACACTATTCACAACGCTGGTAGTAACTCTATTCACAGCGCTGGTAATAACTCTATTCACAACACTGGTAGTTACTCTATTCACAAAGCTGGGAGTAACTCTATTCACAACGCTGGTAGCAACTCTATTCACAAGACTGGTAGTAACTCTATTCACAACGCTGGTAGTAACTCTATTCACAACGCTGGTAGTAACTCTATTCACAAATCTGGTAGTAACTCTATTCACAACGCTGGTAGTAACTCTATTCACAACGCTGGTAGTAACTCTATTCATAAGGCAGGTAGTAACTCTATTCACAACGCTGGTTGTAACTCTATTCACAACGCTGGTAGTAACTCTATTCACAACGCTGGTAGTAACTCTATTCACAATGCTGGTCGTAACACTATTCACAACGCTGGAAGTAACTCTATTCACAACGCTGGTAGTAACTCTATTCACAACGCTGGTAGTGACACTATTCACAACGCTGGTAGTAATTCTATTCACAACGCTGGAAGTAACTCTATTCACAACGCTGGTAGTAACTCTATTCACAACGCTGGGAGCAACATCTATTCACAACGCAGGGAGTAACTCTATTCACAACGCTGGGAGTAACACTATTCACAACGCTGTTAGTAACTCTATTCACAACGCTGGTAGCAACTGTATTCACAACGCTGGTCGTAACACTATTCACAACGCTGGTAGTAACTCTATTCACAATGCTGTTAGTAACTCTATTCACAACGCTGTTATGAACTCTATTCACAACGCTGGTAGTAACTCTATTCACACCAGTGGTCGTAACACTATTCAGAACGCTGGTAGTAACTCTACTCACAACGCTGGTAGTCCTCTACTCACAACGCTGGTAGTAACTCTACTCACAACGCTGGTAGTGACTCTATTCACAACGCTGGTAGTAACACTATTCACAACGCTGGTAGTAACTCTATTCACAACGTTGGTAGTAACTCTATTCACAACGCTGCTAGCGACTCTATTAACAACGCTGCTAGCGACTCTATTCACAACGCTGCTAGCGACTCCATTCACCACGCTGGTAGCGACTCCATTCACCACGCTGGTAGCGACACCATTCACCACGCTGGTAGCGACTCCATTCACAACGCTGGTAGCGACTCCATTCACAACGCTGGTAGCGACTCCATTCACAACGCTGGTAGCGACTCCATTCACCACGCTGGTAGCGACTCCATTCACAACGCTGGTAGCGACTCCATTCACAACGCTGGTAGCGACTCAATTCACAACGATGATAGCGACTCAATTCACAACGCTGGTAGCGACTCAATTCACAACGCTGGTAGCGACTCAATTCACAACGCTTGTAGCGACTCAATTCACAACGCTGGTAGCGACTCAGTTCACAACGCTGGTAGCGACTCCATTCACAACGCTGGTATTAACTCTATTCACAACGCTGGTAGCGACTCCATTCACAACGCTGGTAGCGACTCCATTCACAATGCTGGTAGCGACTCTATTCACAACGCTGGTAGCGACTCTATTCACAACGCTGGTAGCGACTCTATTCACAACGCCTGGTAGCGACTCTATTCACAACGCTGGTAGCGACTCTATTCACAACGCTGGTAGCGACTCAATTCACAACGCTGGTAGCGACTCTATTCACAACGCTGGTCGCGACTCAATTCACAACGCTGTTAGCGACTCTATTCACAACGCTGGTTGCGACTCTAATCATAACGCTGGTAGCGACTCTTTTCACAACGCTGGTAGCGACTATATTCACAACGCTGGTAGCGACTCTATTCACAACGCTGGTAGTAACTCTATTCACAATGCTAGGAGTAACTCTATTCACAACGCGGGTAGTAACTCTATTCACAACGCTGGTAGTAACTCTATTCACAAAGCTTGGAGTAACTCTATTCACAACGCTGGTAGTAACTCTATTCACAACGCTGCGAGTAACTCTACTCACATCGCTGGGAGCGACTCTATTCACAACGCTGTTAGTAACTCCATTCACAACGCTGTCAGTAACTCTATTCACAACGCTGGTAATAACTCTATTCACAACGGTGTTAGTAACTCCATTCAAAACGCTGTCAGTAACTCTATTCACAACGCTGGTAATAGCTCTATTCACAACGCTGGTAGCGACTCTTTTCTCAACGCTGGTAGCGACTCTATTCACAACTCTATTCACAACACTGGTAGTAACTCTATTCTCAACGCTGGTAGTGGCACTATTCACAACGCTGGTAGTAAATCTATTCTCAAAGCTGGCAGTAACTCTATTCACAACGTTGGTAGTAACTCTATTCACAACGCTGGTAGTAACTCTATTCACAACGCAGGTGGCGACTCTATTCACAACGCAGGTAGCAAGTCTATTCACAAAGCTGGTAGCGACTCTATTCACAATGCTGGTAGTGACTCTATTTACAACGTTGGTAGTAACTCTATTCACAACGCTGGTAGTAACTCTATTCATAACGCTGGGAGTAACTCTATTCATAACGCTGGTAGTAACTCTATTCACAAATCTGGTAGTTACTCTATTCACAACGCTGGCAGTAACTCTATTCACAACGCTGGTAGTAAATCTATTCAAAACGCTGGTAGTAACTCGATTCACAAAACTGGAAGTAACTCTATTCACAACGCTGGTACGAATACTATTCACAACGCTGGTAGTAACTCTATTCACAACGCTGGTAGTAACTCTATTCACAACGCTGGTAGTAACTGTATTCACAACGCTGGTAGTAACTCTATTCACAACGCTGGGAGTAACTCAATTCACAACGCTGTGAGTAACTCTATTTACAACGCTGGTAGTAACTCTATTCACAACGCTGGTAGTAACTATATTCACAACGCTGTTAGTAACTCTATTCACAACGCTGGGAGTAACTCCATTGACAACGCTGTGAGTAACTCTATTCACAACGCTGGGAGTAACTCAATTCACAACGCTGTGAGTAACTCTATTTACAACGCTGGTAGTAACTCTATTCACAACGCTGGTAGTAACTATATTCACAACGCTGTTAGTAACTCTACTCACAACGCTGGGAGTAACTCCATTGACAACGCTGTGAGTAACTCTATTCACAACGCTGGGAGTAACTCTATTCACAACGCTGGCAGCGACTGTATTCACAATGCTGGGAGTATATCTATTCACAATGCTGGTAGTAACTCTATTCACAACGCTGGTAGTGACTCTATTCACAACGCTGGTAGTGACTCTATTCACAACGCTGGTAGTAACTCTATTCACAACGCTGGTCGTAACACTATTCACAACGCTGGTAGTAACTCTATTCACAACGCTGGTCGTAACACTATTCACAACGCTGGTCGTAACTCTATTCACAACGCTGGTAGTAACTCTATTCACAACGCTGGTCGAAACTCTATTCACACGCTGGTAGTAACTCTATTCACAACGCTGGTAGTAACACTATTCACAACGCGGGTAGTAACTCTATTTACAACGTTGGTAGTAACCCTATCCACAACGCTGGTAAAACTCTATTCACAACGCTGGTAGTAACTCTATTCACAAAACTGCTAGTAATTCTATTCACATCGCTGGTACTAATACTATTCACAACGCTGTTAGTAACTCTATTCACAACGCTGGTAGTAACTCTATTCACAACGCTGGTAGTAACTGTATTCACAACGCTGGTAGTAACTCTATTCACAACGCTGGGAGTAACTCTATTCACAACGCTGTGAGTAACTCTTTTCACAACGCTGTGAGTAACTCTATTCACAACGCTGGGAGTAACTGTATTCACAACGCTGGGAGTAACTCTATTCACAACGCTGGTAGTGACTCTATTCACACCGCTGGTAGTGACTCTATTCACAACGCTGGTCGTGACTCTATTCACAACGCTGGTAGTAACTCTATTCACAACGCTGGTCGTAACACTATTCACAACGCTGGTAGTAACTCTATTCACAACGCTGGTCGTAACACTATTCAAACGCTGGTAGTAACTCTATTCACAACGCTGGTAGTAACTCTACTCACAACGCTGGTAGAAACTCTATTCACACGCTGGTAGTAACTCCATTCACAACGCTGGTAGTGACTCTATTAACAATGCTGGTGCTAACACTATTCACAACGCTGGTAGTAACTCTATTCACAACGCTGGCAGTAAATCTATTCACAACGCTGGCAGTAACCCTATTCACAACGCTGGCAGTAACTCTATTCACAACGCTGGCAGTAACTCTATTCACAAAACTGGTAGTAACTCTATTCACAACGCTGGTAGTAACACTATTCACAACGCTGGTAGTAACTCTATTCACAACGCTGGTAGTAACTCTATTCACAACGCTGGTAGTAACTCTATTCACAACGCTGGCAGTAAATCTATTCACAACGCTGGTAGTAACTCTATTCACAATGCTGGGAGTAACTCTATTCACAACGCTGGTAGTATCTCTATTCACAACGCTGGTAGTGACTCTATTCACAACGCTGGTAGCGACTCTATTCACAACGCTGGTAGCGACTCTATTCACAACGCTGGTAGGGACTCTATTCACAACGCTGGCAGCGACTCTATTCACAACGCTGGTAGCGACTGTATTCACAACGCTGGTAGGGACTCCATTCACAACACTGGTAGCGACTCTATTCACAACGCTGGCAGCGACTCTATTCACAACGCTGGCAGCGACTCTATTCACAACGCTGGCAGCGACTCTATTCACAAGCCTGGCAGCGACTCAATTCACAACGCTGTTAGCGACTCTATTCACAACGCTGGGAGTAACTCTATTCACAACGCTGTGAGTATCTCTATTCACAACGCTGGGAGTAACTCTGTTCACAGCACTGGTAGAAACTCTATTCACAACGCTGGTAGTAACTCTATTCACCACGCTTGTAGTAACGCTGTTCACCACGCTGGTAGTAACTCTGTTCACCACGCTGGTAGTAAATCCATTCACCACGCTGGTAGTAACTCCATTCACCACGCTGCAAGCGACTCCAGTAACCACGCTGCTAGCGACTCCATTCAACACGCTGGTAGCGACTCAATTCACCACGCTGGTAGCGACTCCATTCACCACGCTTGTAGCGACTCCATTCACCATGCTGGTAGCGACTGCATTCACCACGCTGGTAGCGACTCCATTCACAACGCTGGTAGCGACTCCATTCACAACGCTGGTAGCGACTCCATTCACAACGCTGGTAGCTTATCCATTCACAACGCTGGTAGCGACTCCATTCACAACGCTGGTAGCGATTCAATTCACAACGCTGGTAGCGACTCAATTCACAACGCTGGTAGCGACTCAATTCACAACGCTGTTAGCGACTCAATTCACAACGCTGGCAGCGACTCTATTCACAACGCTGGTAGTGACTCCATTCACAACGCTGGTAGCGACTCCATTCACAACGCTGGCAGCGACTCCATTCACAACGCTGGTATTAACTCTATTCACAACGCTGGTAGCGACTCCATTCACAACGCTGGTAGCGACTCAATTCACAACGCTGGTAGTAACTCTATTCACAACGCTGGTAGTAACTCTATTCACAACGCTGGGAGTAACTCTATTCACAACGCTGGTAACGACTCTATTCACAACGCTGGAAGTAACTCTATTCACAACGCTGGTAGTAACTCTATTCACAACGCTGGTAGCGACTCTATTCACAACGCTAGTAGCGACTCTATTCACAACGCTAGTAGCGACTCTATTCACAACGCTGGTAGCAACTCAATTCACAACGCTGGTAGCGACTCAATTCACAACGCTGGTAGCGACTCTATTCACAACGCTGGTAGCGACTCAATGCACAACGCTGTTAGCGACTCTATTCACAACGCTGGTAGCGACCCTATTCAGAACGCTGGTAGCGACTCTATTCAGAACACTGGTAGCGACTCTTTTCACAACGCTGGTAGCGACTCTTTTCTCAACGCTGGTAGCGACTCTATTCACAACTCTATTCACAACACTGGTAGTAACTCTATTCTCAACGCTGGTAGTAACTCTATTCACAACGCTGGTAGTAACTCTATTCTCAACGCTGGCAGTAACTCTATTCACAACGTTGGTAGTAACTCTATTCACAACGCTGGTAGTAACTCTATTCACAACGCTGGTGGCGACTCTATTCACAACGCTGGTAGCGAGTCTATTCACAAAGCTGGTAGCGACTCTATTCACAATGCTGGCAGTGACTCTATTTACAACGCTGGTAGTAACTCTATTCACAACGCTGGTTGTAACTCTATTCACAACGCTGGTAGAAACTCTATTCACAACGCTGGGAGTAACTCTATTCACAACGATGGGAGTAACTCTATTCACAACGCTGGGAGTGCTCTATTCACAAGGTTTGTATTAACTCTATACACAACGCTGGTAGTAACTCTAATCACAACGCTGGGAGTAACTCAGTTCACAACGCTGGGATTAACTCTATTCACAACGCTGGTAGTAACTTCTATTCACAACGCTGGTCCTAACTCTATTAACAACGCTGGTAGTAACTCTATTCACCTCTCTGGTAGTAACACTATTCACAACGCTGGTATTAACTCTATTCACAACGCTGGTAATAACTCTATTCAAAACACTGTTAGTAACTCTATTCACAAAGCTGGGAGTAACGCTGTTCACAACGCTGGTAGCAACTCTATTCACAAGACTGGTAGTACCTCTATTCACAACGCTGGTAGTAACTCTATTCATAACGCTGGTAGTAACTCTATTCATATCGCTGGTAGTAACTCTATTCACAAATCTGGTAGTAACTCTAATCACAACGCTGGTAGTAACTCTATTCACAATGCTGGTAGTAACTCTATTCAAAACGCCGGTAGTAACTCTATTCACAAAACTGGTAGTAACTCTATTCACAACGCTGGTACTAATACTATTCACAACGCTGGTAGTTACTCTATTCACAACTCTGGTAGTAACTCTGTTCACAACGCTGGTAGTAACTGTATTCACAACGCTAGTAGTAACTCTATTAACAACGCTGGGAGTAACTCTATTCACAACGCTGTGAGTCACTCTATTCACAACGCTGGGAGTAACTGTATTCACAACGCTGGGAGTAACTCTATTCACAACGCTGGCAGTAACTCTATTCACAACGCTGGTAGTAACTGTATTCACAACGCTAGTAGTAACTCTATTAACAACGCTGGGAGTAACTCTATTCACAACGCTGTGAGTCACTCTATTCACAACGCTGGTAGCAACTGTATTCACAACGCTGGTCGTAACACTATTCACAACGCTGGTAGTAACTCTATTCACAATGCTGTTAGTAACTCTATTCACAACGCTGTTATGAAATCTATTCACAACGCTGGTAGTAACTCTATTCACACCAGTGGTCGTAACACTATTCAGAACGCTGGTAGTAACTCTACTCACAACGCTGGTAGTCCTCTACTCACAACGCTGGTAGTAACTCTACTCACAACGCTGGTAGTGACTCTATTCACAACGCTGGTAGTAACACTATTCACAACGCTGGTAGTAACTCTATTCACAACGTTGGTAGTAACTCTATTCACAACGCTGCTAGCGACTCTATTAACAACGCTGCTAGCGACTCTATTCACAACGCTGCTAGCGACTCCATTCACCACGCTGGTAGCGACTCCATTCACCACGCTGGTAGCGACACCATTCACCACGCTGGTAGCGACTCCATTCACAACGCTGGTAGCGACTCCATTCACAACGCTGGTAGCGACTCCATTCACAACGCTGGTAGCGACTCCATTCACCACGCTGGTAGCGACTCCATTCACAACGCTGGTAGCGACTCCATTCACAACGCTGGTAGCGACTCAATTCACAACGATGATAGCGACTCAATTCACAACGCTGGTAGCGACTCAATTCACAACGCTGGTAGCGACTCAATTCACAACGCTTGTAGCGACTCAATTCACAACGCTGGTAGCGACTCAGTTCACAACGCTGGTAGCGACTCCATTCACAACGCTGGTATTAACTCTATTCACAACGCTGGTAGCGACTCCATTCACAACGCTGGTAGCGACTCCATTCACAATGCTGGTAGCGACTCTATTCACAACGCTGGTAGCGACTCTATTCACAACGCTGGTAGCGACTCTATTCACAACGCCTGGTAGCGACTCTATTCACAACGCTGGTAGCGACTCTATTCACAACGCTGGTAGCGACTCAATTCACAACGCTGGTAGCGACTCTTTTCACAACGCTGGTCGCGACTCAATTCACAACGCTGTTAGCGACTCTATTCACAACGCTGGTTGCGACTCTAATCATAACGCTGGTAGCGACTCTTTTCACAACGCTGGTAGCGACTATATTCACAACGCTGGTAGCGACTCTATTCACAACGCTGGTAGTAACTCTATTCACAATGCTAGGAGTAACTCTATTCACAACGCGGGTAGTAACTCTATTCACAACGCTGGTAGTAACTCTATTCACAAAGCTTGGAGTAACTCTATTCACAACGCTGGTAGTAACTCTATTCACAACGCTGCGAGTAACTCTACTCACATCGCTGGGAGCGACTCTATTCACAACGCTGTTAGTAACTCCATTCACAACGCTGTCAGTAACTCTATTCACAACGCTGGTAATAACTCTATTCACAACGGTGTTAGTAACTCCATTCAAAACGCTGTCAGTAACTCTATTCACAACGCTGGTAATAGCTCTATTCACAACGCTGGTAGCGACTCTTTTCTCAACGCTGGTAGCGACTCTATTCACAACTCTATTCACAACACTGGTAGTAACTCTATTCTCAACGCTGGTAGTGGCACTATTCACAACGCTGGTAGTAAATCTATTCTCAAAGCTGGCAGTAACTCTATTCACAACGTTGGTAGTAACTCTATTCACAACGCTGGTAGTAACTCTATTCACAACGCAGGTGGCGACTCTATTCACAACGCTGGTAGCAAGTCTATTCACAAAGCTGGTAGCGACTCTATTCACAATGCTGGTAGTGACTCTATTTACAACGTTGGTAGTAACTCTATTCACAACGCTGGTAGTAACTCTATTCATAACGCTGGGAGTAACTCTATTCATAACGCTGGTAGTAACTCTATTCACAAATCTGGTAGTTACTCTATTCACAACGCTGGCAGTAACTCTATTCACAACGCTGGTAGTAAATCTATTCAAAACGCTGGTAGTAACTCGATTCACAAAACTGGAAGTAACTCTATTCACAACGCTGGTACGAATACTATTCACAACGCTGGTAGTAACTCTATTCACAACGCTGGTAGTAACTCTATTCACAACGCTGGTAGTAACTGTATTCACAACGCTGGTAGTAACTCTATTCACAACGCTGGGAGTAACTCAATTCACAACGCTGTGAGTAACTCTATTTACAACGCTGGTAGTAACTCTATTCACAACGCTGGTAGTAACTATATTCACAACGCTGTTAGTAACTCTATTCACAACGCTGGGAGTAACTCCATTGACAACGCTGTGAGTAACTCTATTCACAACGCTGGGAGTAACTCAATTCACAACGCTGTGAGTAACTCTATTTACAACGCTGGTAGTAACTCTATTCACAACGCTGGTAGTAACTATATTCACAACGCTGTTAGTAACTCTACTCACAACGCTGGGAGTAACTCCATTGACAACGCTGTGAGTAACTCTATTCACAACGCTGGGAGTAACTCTATTCACAACGCTGGCAGCGACTGTATTCACAATGCTGGGAGTATATCTATTCACAATGCTGGTAGTAACTCTATTCACAACGCTGGTAGTGACTCTATTCACAACGCTGGTAGTGACTCTATTCACAACGCTGGTAGTAACTCTATTCACAACGCTGGTCGTAACACTATTCACAACGCTGGTAGTAACTCTATTCACAACGCTGGTCGTAACACTATTCACAACGCTGGTCGTAACTCTATTCACAACGCTGGTAGTAACTCTATTCACAACGCTGGTCGAAACTCTATTCACACGCTGGTAGTAACTCTATTCACAACGCTGGTAGTAACACTATTCACAACGCGGGTAGTAACTCTATTTACAACGTTGGTAGTAACCCTATCCACAACGCTGGTAAAACTCTATTCACAACGCTGGTAGTAACTCTATTCACAAAACTGCTAGTAATTCTATTCACATCGCTGGTACTAATACTATTCACAACGCTGTTAGTAACTCTATTCACAACGCTGGTAGTAACTCTATTCACAACGCTGGTAGTAACTGTATTCACAACGCTGGTAGTAACTCTATTCACAACGCTGGGAGTAACTCTATTCACAACGCTGTGAGTAACTCTTTTCACAACGCTGTGAGTAACTCTATTCACAACGCTGGGAGTAACTGTATTCACAACGCTGGGAGTAACTCTATTCACAACGCTGGTAGTGACTCTATTCACACCGCTGGTAGTGACTCTATTCACAACGCTGGTCGTGACTCTATTCACAACGCTGGTAGTAACTCTATTCACAACGCTGGTCGTAACACTATTCACAACGCTGGTAGTAACTCTATTCACAACGCTGGTCGTAACACTATTCAAACGCTGGTAGTAACTCTATTCACAACGCTGGTAGTAACTCTACTCACAACGCTGGTAGAAACTCTATTCACACGCTGGTAGTAACTCCATTCACAACGCTGGTAGTGACTCTATTAACAATGCTGGTGCTAACACTATTCACAACGCTGGTAGTAACTCTATTCACAACGCTGGCAGTAAATCTATTCACAACGCTGGCAGTAACCCTATTCACAACGCTGGCAGTAACTCTATTCACAACGCTGGCAGTAACTCTATTCACAAAACTGGTAGTAACTCTATTCACAACGCTGGTAGTAACACTATTCACAACGCTGGTAGTAACTCTATTCACAACGCTGGTAGTAACTCTATTCACAACGCTGGTAGTAACTCTATTCACAACGCTGGCAGTAAATCTATTCACAACGCTGGTAGTAACTCTATTCACAACGCTGGGAGTAACTCTATTCACAACGCTGGTAGTATCTCTATTCACAACGCTGGTAGTGACTCTATTCACAACGCTGGTAGCGACTCTATTCACAACGCTGGTAGCGACTCTATTCACAACGCTGGTAGGGACTCTATTCACAACGCTGGCAGCGACTCTATTCACAACGCTGGTAGCGACTGTATTCACAACGCTGGTAGGGACTCCATTCACAACACTGGTAGCGACTCTATTCACAACGCTGGCAGCGACTCTATTCACAACGCTGGCAGCGACTCTATTCACAACGCTGGCAGCGACTCTATTCACAAGCCTGGCAGCGACTCAATTCACAACGCTGTTAGCGACTCTATTCACAACGCTGGGAGTAACTCTATTCACAACGCTGTGAGTATCTCTATTCACAACGCTGGGAGTAACTCTGTTCACAGCACTGGTAGAAACTCTATTCACAACGCTGGTAGTAACTCTATTCACCACGCTTGTAGTAACGCTGTTCACCACGCTGGTAGTAACTCTGTTCACCACGCTGGTAGTAAATCCATTCACCACGCTGGTAGTAACTCCATTCACCACGCTGCAAGCGACTCCAGTAACCACGCTGCTAGCGACTCCATTCAACACGCTGGTAGCGACTCAATTCACCACGCTGGTAGCGACTCCATTCACCACGCTTGTAGCGACTCCATTCACCATGCTGGTAGCGACTGCATTCACCACGCTGGTAGCGACTCCATTCACAACGCTGGTAGCGACTCCATTCACAACGCTGGTAGCGACTCCATTCACAACGCTGGTAGCTTATCCATTCACAACGCTGGTAGCGACTCCATTCACAACGCTGGTAGCGATTCAATTCACAACGCTGGTAGCGACTCAATTCACAACGCTGGTAGCGACTCAATTCACAACGCTGTTAGCGACTCAATTCACAACGCTGGCAGCGACTCTATTCACAACGCTGGTAGTGACTCCATTCACAACGCTGGTAGCGACTCCATTCACAACGCTGGCAGCGACTCCATTCACAACGCTGGTATTAACTCTATTCACAACGCTGGTAGCGACTCCATTCACAACGCTGGTAGCGACTCAATTCACAACGCTGGTAGTAACTCTATTCACAACGCTGGTAGTAACTCTATTCACAACGCTGGGAGTAACTCTATTCACAACGCTGGTAACGACTCTATTCACAACGCTGGAAGTAACTCTATTCACAACGCTGGTAGTAACTCTATTCACAACGCTGGTAGCGACTCTATTCACAACGCTAGTAGCGACTCTATTCACAACGCTAGTAGCGACTCTATTCACAACGCTGGTAGCAACTCAATTCACAACGCTGGTAGCGACTCAATTCACAACGCTGGTAGCGACTCTATTCACAACGCTGGTAGCGACTCAATGCACAACGCTGTTAGCGACTCTATTCACAACGCTGGTAGCGACCCTATTCAGAACGCTGGTAGCGACTCTATTCAGAACACTGGTAGCGACTCTTTTCACAACGCTGGTAGCGACTCTTTTCTCAACGCTGGTAGCGACTCTATTCACAACTCTATTCACAACACTGGTAGTAACTCTATTCTCAACGCTGGTAGTAACTCTATTCACAACGCTGGTAGTAACTCTATTCTCAACGCTGGCAGTAACTCTATTCACAACGTTGGTAGTAACTCTATTCACAACGCTGGTAGTAACTCTATTCACAACGCTGGTGGCGACTCTATTCACAACGCTGGTAGCGAGTCTATTCACAAAGCTGGTAGCGACTCTATTCACAATGCTGGCAGTGACTCTATTTACAACGCTGGTAGTAACTCTATTCACAACGCTGGTTGTAACTCTATTCACAACGCTGGTAGAAACTCTATTCACAACGCTGGGAGTAACTCTATTCACAACGATGGGAGTAACTCTATTCACAACGCTGGGAGTGCTCTATTCACAAGGTTTGTATTAACTCTATACACAACGCTGGTAGTAACTCTAATCACAACGCTGGGAGTAACTCAGTTCACAACGCTGGGATTAACTCTATTCACAACGCTGGTAGTAACTTCTATTCACAACGCTGGTCCTAACTCTATTAACAACGCTGGTAGTAACTCTATTCACCTCTCTGGTAGTAACACTATTCACAACGCTGGTATTAACTCTATTCACAACGCTGGTAATAACTCTATTCAAAACACTGTTAGTAACTCTATTCACAAAGCTGGGAGTAACGCTGTTCACAACGCTGGTAGCAACTCTATTCACAAGACTGGTAGTACCTCTATTCACAACGCTGGTAGTAACTCTATTCATAACGCTGGTAGTAACTCTATTCATATCGCTGGTAGTAACTCTATTCACAAATCTGGTAGTAACTCTAATCACAACGCTGGTAGTAACTCTATTCACAATGCTGGTAGTAACTCTATTCAAAACGCCGGTAGTAACTCTATTCACAAAACTGGTAGTAACTCTATTCACAACGCTGGTACTAATACTATTCACAACGCTGGTAGTTACTCTATTCACAACTCTGGTAGTAACTCTGTTCACAACGCTGGTAGTAACTGTATTCACAACGCTAGTAGTAACTCTATTAACAACGCTGGGAGTAACTCTATTCACAACGCTGTGAGTCACTCTATTCACAACGCTGGGAGTAACTTTATTCACAACGCTGGGAGTAACTCTATTCACAACGCTGGCAGTAACTCTATTCACAACGCTGGTAGTGACTCTATTCACAACGCTGGTAGTGACTCTATTCACAACGCTGGTAGTAACTCTACTCACAACGCTGGGAGTAACTCTATTCACAACGCTGGTAGTAACACTATTCACAACGCCGGGAGTAACTCCATTCACAAAGCTGGGAGTAACTCTATTCACAACGCTGGTAGTAGCTCTATTCGCAACGCTGGTAGTAACTCTATTAACAACGCTGGTAGTAACTCTATTAACAACGCTGGTAGTAACTCGATTCACAACGCTGGTAGTGACTCTATTCACAATGCTGGTAGTGACACTATTCACAACGCTGGGAGTAACTCTATTCACAATGCTGGGAGTAACTCTATTCACAATGCTGGTAGTAACTCTATTCACAAGGCTGGTAGTATCTCTATTCACAACGCTGGGAATAACTCAATTCACAACGCTGGGATTAACTCTATTCACAACGCTGCTAGTAACTCTATTCACAACGCTGGTCCTAACTCTATTAAAAACGCTGGTAGCAACTCTATTCACAACGCTGGTAGTGACTCTATTCACAACGCTGGTAGCGACTCTATTCACAACGCGGGTAGGGACACTATTTACAACGCGGGCAGTGACTCTATTCACAACGCTGGCAGCGACTCTATTCACAACGCTGGCAGCGACTCTATTCACAACGCTGGCAGCGACTCTATTCACAAGGCTGGCAGCGACTCAATTCACAACGCTGGCAGCGACTCTATTCACAACGCTTGGAGTGACTATATTCACAGCGCTGGTAGTGACTCACTTCATAACGCTGGTAGTAACTCTATTCACAACACTGGTAGTGACTCTATTCACAACGCTGGTTGTGACTCTATTCACAACGCAGGTAGTAACTCTATTCACAACGCTGGTAGTGACTCTATTCACAGCGCTGGTAGCGACTCTATTCACAACGCTGGTAGTAACTGCATTCACAACGCTGTTAGTATCTCTATTGACAACGCTGGTAGTGACTCTATTCACAACGCTGGTGGCGACTCTATTCACAACACTGGCAGCGACTCTATTCACAACGCTGGCAGCGACTCTATTCACAACGCTGGCAGCGACTCTATTCACATTGCTGGCTGCAAATCTATTCACAACGCTTGGAGTAACTCTATCCACAGCGCTGGTAGTGACTCTATTCACAACGCTGGTAGTAACTGTATTCACAACGCTGTTAGTTACTCTATTCACAACTTTGGTAGCGACTCTATTCACAACGCTGGTAGGGACTCTATTCACAACGCTGGTAGCGATTCTATTCACAACGCTGGTAGCGACTCTATTCACAACGCTGGTAGCGACACTTTTCACAACGCTGGTAGCTAATCTATTCACAATGCTGGTCGTAACACTATTCACAACGCTGGTAGTAACTCTATTCACAACGTTGGTAGTAACTCTATTCACAACGCTGCTAGCGACTCTATTCACAACGCTGCTAGCGACTCTATTCACAACGCTGCTAGCGACTCTATTCACAACGCTGCTAGCGACTCTATTCACAACGCTGCTAGCGACTCCATTCACCACGCTGGTAGCGACTCCATTCACCACGCTGGTAGCGACTCCATTCACCACGCTGGTAGCGACTCCATTCACAACGCTGGTAGCGACTCCATTCACAACGCTGGTAGCGACTCCATTTACAACGCTGGTAGCGACTCCATTCACCACGCTGGTAGCGACTCCATTCACAACGCTGGTAGCGACTCCATTCACAACGCTGGTAGCGACTCAATTCACAACGATGGTAGCGACTCAATTCACAACGCTGGTAGCGACTCAATTCACAACGCTGGTAGCGACTCAATTCACAACGCTTGTAGCGACTCAATTCACAACGCTGGTAGCGACTCAATTCACAACGCTGGTAGCGACTCCATTCACAACGCTGGTATTAACTCTATTCACAACGCTGGTAGCGACTCCATTCACAACGCTGGTAGCGACTCTATTCACAACGCTGGTAGTAACTCTATTCACAACGCTGGTAGCGACTCTATTCACAACGCTGGTAGCGACTCTATTCACAACGCTGGTAGCGACTCTATTCACAACGCCTGGTAGCGACTCTATTCACAACGCTGGTAGCGACTCTATTCACAACGCTGGTAGCGACTCAATTCACAACGCTGGTAGCGACTCTATTCACAACGCTGGTAGCGACTCAATTCACAACGCTGTTAGCGACTCTATTCACAACGCTGGTTGCGACTCTAATCATAACGCTGGTAGCGACTCTTTTCAGAACGCTGGTAGCGACTATATTCACAACGCTGGTAGCGACTCTATTCACAACGCTGGTAGTAACTCTATTCACAACGCTGGGAGTAACTCTATTCACAACGCGGGTAGTAACTCTATTCACAACGCTGGTAGTAACTCTATTCACAACGCTTGGAGTAACTCTATTCAGAACGCTGGTAGTAACTCTATTCACAACGCTGCGAGTAACTCTACTCACATCGCTGGGAGCGACTCTATTCACAACGCTGTTAGTAACTCCATTCACAACGCTGTCAGTAACTCTATTCACAACGCTGGTAATAGCTCTATTCACAACGCTGGTAGTAACTCCATTCACAACGCTGTCAGTAAGTCTATTCACAACGCTGGTAATAGCTCTATTCACAACGCTGGTAGCGACTCTTTTCTCAACGCTGGTAGCGACTCTATTCACAACGCTGGTAGTAACACTATTCACAACGCTGGTAGTAACTCTATTCTCAACGCTGGCAGTAACTCTATTCACAACGTTGGTAGTAACTCTATTCACAACGCTGGTAGTAACTCTATTCACAACGCAGGTGGCGACTCTATTCACAACGCTGGTAGCAAGTCTATTCACAATGCTGGTAGTGACTCTATTTACAACGTTGGTAGTAACTCTATTCACAACGCTGGTAGTAACTCTATTCACAACGCTGGTAATAACTCTATTCACAACGCTGGGACTAACTCTATTCACAACGATGGGAGTAACTCTATTCAAAATGCTGGGAGTGCTCTATTCACAAGGTTGGTAGTAACTCTATTCACAACGCTGGTAGTAACTCTAATCACAACGCTGGGAGTAACTCAGTTCACAACGCTGGGATTAACTCTATTCACAACGCTGGAAGTAACTCTATTCACAACGCTGGTCCTAAGTCTATTAACAACGCTGGTAGTAACTCTATTCACCTCTCTGGTAGTAACACTATTCACAACGCTGGTAGTAACTCTATTCACAACGCTGCTAATAACTCTATTCACAACACTGGTAGTAACTCTATTCACAAAGCTGGGAGTAACGCTATTCATAACGCTGTTAGCAACTCAATTCACAAGACTGGTAGTAACTCTATTCACAACGCTGGTAGTAACTCTATTCATAACGCTGGGAGTAACTCTATTCATAACGCTGGTAGTAACTCTATTCACAAATCTGGTAGTAACTCTATTCACAACGCTGGTAGTAACTCTATTCACAACGCTGGTAGTAACTCTATTCAAAACGCTAGTAGTAACCCTATTCACAACGCTGGCAGTAACTCTATTCACAACGCTGGCAGTATCTCTATTCACAAAACTAGTAGTAACTCTATTCACAACGCTGGTAGTAACACTATTCACAACGCTGGTAGTAACTCTATTCACAACGTTGGTAGTAACTCTATTCACAATGCTGGTAGTAACTCTATTCACAACGCTGGCAGTAAATCTATTCACAACGCTGGTAGTGACTCTATTCACAACGCTGGTAGCGACTCTATTCACAATGCTGGCAGCGACTCTATTCACAACGCTGGCAGCGACTCTATTCACAACGCTGGCAGCGACTCTATTCACATTGCTCCCTGCGACTCTATTCACAACGCTTGGAGTAATTCTATCCACAGCGCTGGTAGTGACTCTATTCACAACGCTTGGAGTAACTCTATCCACAGCGCTGGTAGCGACTCTATTCACAACGCTGGTATCTACTCTATTCACAACGCTGGTAGGGACTCTATTCACAACGCTGGTAGGGACTCTATTCACAACGCTGGTAGCGATTCTATTCACAACGCTGGTAGCGACTCTATTCACAACGCTGGTAGCGACTCTTTTCACAACGCTGGTAGCGAATCTATTCACAACGCTGGGAGTGACTCTATTCACAACGCTGGTAGCGACTCTATTCACAACGCTGTTAGCGACTCTATTCACAACGCTGGTAGTAACTCTATTCACAACGCTGGGAGTAACTCTATTCACAACGCTGGTAGTAACACTATTCACAACGCCGGGAGTAACTCCATTCACAAAGCTGGGAGTAACTCTATTCACAACGCTGGTAGTAACTCTATTCGCAACGCTGGTAGTAACTCTATTCGCAACGCTGGTAGTAACTCTATTAACAACGCTGATAGTAACTCTATTAACAACGCTGGCAGTAACTCGATTCACAACGCTGGTATTGACTCTATTCACAATGCTGGTAGTGACACTATTCACAACGCTGGGAGTAACTCTATTCACAATGCTGGGAGTAACTCTATTCACAATGCTGGGAGTACTCTATTCACAAGGCTGGTAGTAACTCTATTCACAACGCTTCTAGTAACTCTATTCACAACGCTGGGAATAACTCAATTCACAACGCTGGGATTAACTCTATTCACAACACTGCTAGTAACTCTATTCACAACGCTGGTCCTAACTCTATTAACAAAGCTGGTAGTAACTCTATTCACAACTCTGGTAGTAACACTATTGTCAACGCTGGTAGTAACTCTATTCACAGCGCTGGTAATAACTCTATTCACAACACTGGTAGTTACTCTATTCACAAAGCTGGGAGTAACTCTATTCACAACGCTGGTAGTAACTCTATTCACAAATCTGGTAGTAACTCTATTCACAACGCTGGAAGTAACTCTATTCATAAGGCAGGTAGTAACTCTATTCACAACGCGGGTAGTAACTCTATTCACAACGCTTGGAGTAACTCTATTCACAAAGCTGGGAGTAACTCTATTCACAACGCTGGTAATAACTCTATTCGCAACGTTGGTAGTAACACTATTCACAACTCTGGTAGTAACGCTATTCACAACACTGGTAGCGACTCTATTCACAACGCTGGTAGCGAGTCTATTCACAATGCTGGTAGCGACTCTATTCACAACGCTGGTAGTGACTCTATTCACAACGCTGCTAGTAACTCTATTCACCACGCTGGAAGCGACTCGATTCACAACGCAGGTTTTGACTCTATTCACAACTCTATTCACAACGCTGGTAGTGACTCTATTCATAACGCTGGTAGCGACTCTTTTCACAACGCTGGTAGCGACACTATTCACAACGCTGGCAGCGACTCTATTCACAACGCTGGTAGCGACTCTATTCACAACGCTGGAAGCGACTCAATTCACAACGCTGGAAGCGACTCAATTCACAACGCTGGCAGCGACTCTATTCACAATGCTGGTAGCGACTCTATTCACAACGCTGGAAGTGACTCTAGTTACAACGCTGGTAGCAACTCTATTCACAACGCTGGTAGTAACTCTATTCACAACGCTGGGAGTAACTCTATTAACAACGCTGGTAGTAACTCTATTCACAATGCTGGTAGTAACTCTATTCACAACGCTTGGAGTAACTCTATTCACAACACTGGTAGTAACTCTATTCACAACGCTGGCAATAAATCTATTCACAACGCTGGTAGCGACTCTATTCACAACGCTGGTAGTAACTCCATTCACAACGCTGTTAGTATCTCTATTGACAACGCTGGTAGTGACTCTATTCACAACGCTGGTAGCGACTCTATTCACAATGCTGGCAGCGACTCTATTCACAACGCTGGCAGCGACTCTATTCACAACACTGGCAGCGACTCTATTCACATTGCTGGCTGCGACTCTATTCACAACGCTTGGAGTAACTCTATCCACAGCGCTGGTAGTGACTCTATTCACAACGCTGGCAGCGACTCTATTCACAACGCTGGCAGCGACTCTATTCACAACGCTGGCAGCGACTCTATTCACAAGGCTGGCAGCGACTCTATTCACAACGCTGGCAGCGACTCTATTCACAAGGCTGGCAGCGACACAATTCACAACGCTGGCAGCGACTCTATTCACAACGCTTGGAGTGACTATATTCACAGCGCTGGTAGTGACTCTCTTCATAACGCTGGTAGTAACTCTATTCACAACACTGGTAGTGACTCTATTCACAACGCTGGTTGTGACTCTATTCACAACGCAGGTAGTAACTCTATTCACAACGCTGGTAGTGACTCTATTCACAGCGCTGGTAGCGACTCTATTCACAACGCTGGTAGTAACTGCATTCACAATGCTGTTAGTATCTCTATTGACAACGCTGGTAGTGACTCTATTCACAACGCTGGTAGCGACTCTATTCACAACACTGGCAGCGACTCTATTCACAACGCTGGCAGCGACTCTATTCACAACGCTGGCAGCGACTCTATTCACATTGCTGGCTGCAAATCTATTCACAACGCTTGGAGTAACTCTATCCACAGCGCTGGTAGTGACTCTATTCACAACGCTGGTAGTAACTGTATTCACAACGCTGTTAGTTACTCTATTCACAACTTTGGTAGCGACTCTATTCACAACGCTGGTAGGGACTCTATTCACAACGCTGGTAGCGATTCTATTCACAACGCTGGTAGCGACTCTATTCACAACGCTGGTAGCGACTCTTTTCACAACGCTGGTAGCTAATCTATTCACAATGCTGGTCGTAACACTATTCACAACGCTGGTAGTAACTCTATTCACAACGTTGGTAGTAACTCTATTCACAACGCTGCTAGCGACTCTATTCACAACGCTGCTAGCGACTCTATTCACAACGCTGCTAGCGACTCTATTCACAACGCTGCTAGCGACTCTATTCACAACGCTGCTAGCGACTCCATTCACCACGCTGGTAGCGACTCCATTCACCACGCTGGTAGCGACTCCATTCACCACGCTGGTAGCGACTCCATTCACAACGCTGGTAGCGACTCCATTCACAACGCTGGTAGCGACTCCATTTACAACGCTGGTAGCGACTCCATTCACCACGCTGGTAGCGACTCCATTCACAACGCTGGTAGCGACTCCATTCACAACGCTGGTAGCGACTCAATTCACAACGATGGTAGCGACTCAATTCACAACGCTGGTAGCGACTCAATTCACAACGCTGGTAGCGACTCAATTCACAACGCTTGTAGCGACTCAATTCACAACGCTGGTAGCGACTCAATTCACAACGCTGGTAGCGACTCCATTCACAACGCTGGGATTAACTCTATTCACAACGCTGGTAGCGACTCCATTCACAACGCTGGTAGCGACTCTATTCACAACGCTGGTAGTAACTCTATTCACAACGCTGGTAGCGACTCTATTCACAACGCTGGTAGCGACTCTATTCACAACGCTGGTAGCGACTCTATTCACAACGCCTGGTAGCGACTCTATTCACAACGCTGGTAGCGACTCTATTCACAACGCTGGTAGCGACTCAATTCACAACGCTGGTAGCGACTCTATTCACAACGCTGGTAGCGACTCAATTCACAACGCTGTTAGCGACTCTATTCACAACGCTGGTTGCGACTCTAATCATAACGCTGGTAGCGACTCTTTTCAGAACGCTGGTAGTAACTCTATTCACAACGCTGGGAGTAACTCTATTCACAACGCGGGTAGTAACTCTATTCACAACGCTGGTAGTAACTCTATTCACAACGCTTGGAGTAACTCTATTCAGAACGCTGGTAGTAACTCTATTCACAACGCTGCGAGTAACTCTACTCACATCGCTGGGAGCGACTCTATTCACAACGCTGTTAGTAACTCCATTCACAACGCTGTCAGTAACTCTATTCACAACGCTGGTAATAGCTCTATTCACAACGCTGGTAGTAACTCCATTCACAACGCTGTCAGTAACTCTATTCACAACGCTGGTAATAGCTCTATTCACAACGCTGGTAGCGACTCTTTTCTCAACGCTGGTAGCGACTCTATTCACAACGCTGGTAGTAACACTATTCACAACGCTGGTAGTAACTCTATTCTCAACGCTGGCAGTAACTCTATTCACAACGTTGGTAGTAACTCTATTCACAACGCTGGTAGTAACTCTATTCACAACGCAGGTGGCGACTCTATTCACAACGCTGGTAGCAAGTCTATTCACAATGCTGGTAGTGACTCTATTTACAACGTTGGTAGTAACTCTATTCACAACGCTGGTAGTAACTCTATTCACAACGCTGGTAGTAACTCTATTCACAACGCTGGGACTAACTCTATTCACAACGATGGGAGTAACTCTATTCAAAATGCTGGGAGTGCTCTATTCACAAGGTTGGTAGTAACTCTATTCACAACGCTGGTAGTAACTCTAATCACAACGCTGGGAGTAACTCAGTTCACAACGCTGGGATTAACTCTATTCACAACGCTGGAAGTAACTCTATTCACAACGCTGGTCCTAAGTCTATTAACAACGCTGGTAGTAACTCTATTCACCTCTCTGGTAGTAACACTATTCACAACGCTGGTAGTAACTCTATTCACAACGCTGGTAATAACTCTATTCACAACACTGGTAGTAACTCTATTCACAAAGCTGGGAGTAACGCTATTCATAACGCTGTTAGCAACTCAATTCACAAGACTGGTAGTAACTCTATTCACAACGCTGGTAGTAACTCTATTCATAACGCTGGGAGTAACTCTATTCATAACGCTGGTAGTAACTCTATTCACAAATCTGGTAGTAACTCTATTCACAACGCTGGTAGTAACTCTATTCACAACGCTGGTAGTAACTCTATTCAAAACGCTAGTAGTAACCCTATTCACAACGCTGGCAGTAACTCTATTCACAACGCTGGCAGTATCTCTATTCACAAAACTGGTAGTAACTCTATTCACAACGCTGGTAGTAACACTATTCACAACGCTGGTAGTAACTCTATTCACAACGTTGGTAGTAACTCTATTCACAATGCTGGTAGTAACTCTATTCACAACGCTGGCAGTAAATCTATTCACAACGCTGGTAGTGACTCTATTCACAACGCTGGTAGCGACTCTATTCACAATGCTGGCAGCGACTCTATTCACAACGCTGGCAGCGACTCTATTCACAACGCTGGCAGCGACTCTATTCACATTGCTCCCTGCGACTCTATTCACAACGCTTGGAGTAATTCTATCCACAGCGCTGGTAGTGACTCTATTCACAACGCTTGGAGTAACTCTATCCACAGCGCTGGTAGCGACTCTATTCACAACGCTGGTATCTACTCTATTCACAACGCTGGTAGGGACTCTATTCACAACGCTGGTAGGGACTCTATTCACAACGCTGGTAGCGATTCTATTCACAACGCTGGTAGCGACTCTATTCACAACGCTGGTAGCGACTCTTTTCACAACGCTGGTAGCGAATCTATTCACAACGCTGGGAGTGACTCTATTCACAACGCTGGTAGCGACTCTATTCACAACGCTGTTAGCGACTCTATTCACAACGCTGGTAGTAACTCTATTCACAACGCTGGGAGTAACTCTATTCACAACGCTGGTAGTAACACTATTCACAACGCCGGGAGTAACTCCATTCACAAAGCTGGGAGTAACTCTATTCACAACGCTGGTAGTAACTCTATTCGCAACGCTGGTAGTAACTCTATTCGCAACGCTGGTAGTAACTCTATTAACAACGCTGATAGTAACTCTATTAACAACGCTGGCAGTAACTCGATTCACAATGCTGGTATTGACTCTATTCACAATGCTGGTAGTGACACTATTCACAACGCTGGGAGTAACTCTATTCACAATGCTGGGAGTAACTCTATTCACAATGCTGGGAGTACTCTATTCACAAGGCTGGTAGTAACTCTATTCACAACGCTTCTAGTAACTCTATTCACAACGCTGGGAATAACTCAATTCACAACGCTGGGATTAACTCTATTCACAACACTGCTAGTAACTCTATTCACAACGCTGGTCCTAACTCTATTAACAAAGCTGGTAGTAACTCTATTCACAACTCTGGTAGTAACACTATTGTCAACGCTGGTAGTAACTCTATTCACAGCGCTGGTAATAACTCTATTCACAACACTGGTAGTTACTCTATTCACAAAGCTGGGAGTAACTCTATTCACAACGCTGGTAGTAACTCTATTCACAAATCTGGTAGTAACTCTATTCACAACGCTGGAAGTAACTCTATTCATAAGGCAGGTAGTAACTCTATTCACAACGCTGGTAGTAACTCTATTCACAACGCTTGGAGTAACTCTATTCACAACGCTGGTAGTAACTCTATTCACAACGCTGCGAGTAACTCTATTCACAAAGCTGGGAGTAACTCTATTCACAACGCTGGTAATAACTCTATTCGCAACGTTGGTAGTAACACTATTCACAACTCTGGTAGTAACGCTATTCACAACACTGGTAGCGACTCTATTCACAACGCTGGTAGCGAGTCTATTCACAATGCTGGTAGCGACTCTATTCACAACGCTGGTAGTGACTCTATTCACAACGCTGTTAGTAACTCTATTCACCACGCTGGAAGCGACTCGATTCACAACGCAGGTTTTGACTCTATTCACAACTCTATTCACAACGCTGGTAGTGACTCTATTCATAACGCTGGTAGCGACTCTTTTCACAACGCTGGTAGCGACACTATTCACAACGCTGGCAGCGACTCTATTCACAACGCTGGTAGCGACTCTATTCACAACGCTGGAAGCGACTCAATTCACAACGCTGGAAGCGACTCAATTCACAACGCTGGCAGCGACTCTATTCACAATGCTGGTAGCGACTCTATTCACAACGCTGGAAGTGACTCTAGTTACAACGCTGGTAGCAACTCTATTCACAACGCTGGTAGTAACTCTATTCACAACGCTGGGAGTAACTCTATTAACAACGCTGGTAGTAACTCTATTCACAATGCTGGTAGTAACTCTATTCACAACGCTTGGAGTAACTCTATTCACAACACTGGTAGTAACTCTATTCACAACGCTGGCAATAAATCTATTCACAACGCTGGTAGCGACTCTATTCACAACGCTGGTAGTAACTCCATTCACAACGCTGTTAGTATCTCTATTGACAACGCTGGTAGTGACTCTATTCACAACGCTGGTAGCGACTCTATTCACAATGCTGGCAGCGACTCTATTCACAACGCTGGCAGCGACTCTATTCACAACGCTGGCAGCGACTCTTTTCACATTGCTGGCTGCGACTCTATTCACAACGCTTGGAGTAACTCTATCCACAGCGCTGGTAGTGACTCTATTCACAACGCTGGCAGCGACTCTATTCACAACGCTGGCAGCGACTCTATTCACAACGCTGGCAGCGACTCTATTCACAAGGCTGGCAGCGACTCTATTCACAACGCTGGCAGCGACTCTATTCACAAGGCTGGCAGCGACTCAATTCACAACGCTGGCAGCGACTCTATTCACAACGCTTGGAGTGACTATATTCACAGCGCTGGTAGTGACTCTCTTCATAACGCTGGTAGTAACTCTATTCACAACACTGGTAGTGACTCTATTCACAACGCTGGTTGTGACTCTATTCACAACGCAGGTAGTAACTCTATTCACAACGCTGGTAGTGACTCTATTCACAGCGCTGGTAGCGACTCTATTCACAACGCTGGTAGTAACTGCATTCACAACGCTGTTAGTATCTCTATTGACAACGCTGGTAGTGACTCTATTCACAACGCTGGTAGCGACTCTATTCACAACACTGGCAGCGACTCTATTCACAACGCTGGCAGCGACTCTATTCACAACGCTGGCAGCGACTCTATTCACATTGCTGGCTGCAAATCTATTCACAACGCTTGGAGTAACTCTATCCACAGCGCTGGTAGTGACTCTATTCACAACGCTGGTAGTAACTGTATTCACAACGCTGTTAGTTACTCTATTCACAACTTTGGTAGCGACTCTATTCACAACGCTGGTAGGGACTCTATTCACAACGCTGGTAGCGATTCTATTCACAACGCTGGTAGCGACTCTATTCACAACGCTGGTAGCGACTCTTTTCACAACGCTGGTAGCTAATCTATTCACAATGCTGGTCGTAACACTATTCACAACGCTGGTAGTAACTCTATTCACAACGTTGGTAGTAACTCTATTCACAACGCTGCTAGCGACTCTATTCACAACGCTGCTAGCGACTCTATTCACAACGCTGCTAGCGACTCTATTCACCACGCTGGTAGCGACTCCATTCACCACGCTGGTAGCGACTCCATTCACCACGCTGGTAGCGACTCCATTCACAACGCTGGTAGCGACTCCATTTACAACGCTGGTAGCGACTCCATTCACCACGCTGGTAGCGACTCCATTCACAACGCTGGTAGCGACTCCATTCACAACGCTGGTAGCGACTCAATTCACAACGATGGTAGCGACTCAATTCACAACGCTGGTAGCGACTCAATTCACAACGCTGGTAGCGACTCAATTCACAACGCTTGTAGCGACTCAATTCACAACGCTGGTAGCGACTCAATTCACAACGCTGGTAGCGACTCCATTCACAACGCTGGTATTAACTCTATTCACAACGCTGGTAGCGACTCCATTCACAACGCTGGTAGCGACTCTATTCACAACGCTGGTAGTAACTCTATTCACAACGCTGGTAGCGACTCTATTCACAACGCTGGTAGCGACTCTATTCACAACGCTGGTAGCGACTCTATTCACAACGCCTGGTAGCGACTCTATTCACAACGCTGGTAGCGACTCTATTCACAACGCTGGTAGCGACTCAATTCACAACGCTGGTAGCGACTCTATTCACAACGCTGGTAGCGACTCAATTCACAACGCTGTTAGCGACTCTATTCACAACGCTGGTTGCGACTCTAATCATAACGCTGGTAGCGACTCTTTTCAGAACGCTGGTAGCGACTATATTCACAACGCTGGTAGCGACTCTATTCACAACGCTGGTAGTAACTCTATTCACAACGCTGGGAGTAACTCTATTCACAACGTGGGTAGTAACTCTATTCACAACGCTGGTAGTAACTCTATTCACAACGCTTGGAGTAACTCTATTCAGAACGCTGGTAGTAACTCTATTCACAACGCTGCGAGTAACTCTACTCACATCGCTGGGAGCGACTCTATTCACAACGCTGTTAGTAACTCCATTCACAACGCTGTCAGTAACTCTATTCACAATGCTGGTAATAGCTCTATTCACAACGCTGGTAGTAACTCCATTCACAACGCTGTCAGTAACTCTATTCACAACGCTGGTAATAGCTCTATTCACAACGCTGGTAGCGACTCTTTTCTCAACGCTGGTAGCGACTCTATTCACAACGCTGGTAGTAACACTATTCACAACGCTGGTAGTAACTCTATTCTCAACGCTGGCAGTAACTCTATTCACAACGTTGGTAGTAACTCTATTCACAACGCTGGTAGTAACTCTATTCACAACGCAGGTGGCGACTCTATTCACAACGCTGGTAGCAAGTCTATTCACAATGCTGGTAGTGACTCTATTTACAACGTTGGTAGTAACTCTATTCACAACGCTGGTAGTAACTCTATTCACAACGCTGGTAGTAACTCTATTCACAACGCTGGGACTAACTCTATTCACAACGATGGGAGTAACTCTATTCAAAATGCTGGGAGTGCTCTATTCACAAGGTTGGTAGTAACTCTATTCACAACGCTGGTAGTAACTCTAATCACAACGCTGGGAGTAACTCAGTTCACAACGCTGGGATTAACTCTATTCACAACGCTGGAAGTAACTCTATTCACAACGCTGGTCCTAAGTCTATTAACAACGCTGGTAGTAACTCTATTCACCTCTCTGGTAGTAACACTATTCACAACGCTGGTAGTAACTCTATTCACAACGCTGGTAATAACTCTATTCACAACACTGGTAGTAACTCTATTCACAAAGCTGGGAGTAACGCTAGTCATAACGCTGTTAGCAACTCAATTCACAAGACTGGTAGTAACTCTATTCACAACGCTGGTAGTAACTCTATTCATAACGCTGGGAGTAACTCTATTCATAACGCTGGTAGTAACTCTATTCACAAATCTGGTAGTAACTCTATTCACAACGCTGGTAGTAACTCTATTCACAACGCTGGTAGTAACTCTATTCAAAACGCTAGTAGTAACCCTATTCACAACGCTGGCAGTAACTCTATTCACAACGCTGGCAGTATCTCTATTCACAAAACTGGTAGTAACTCTATTCACAACGCTGGTAGTAACACTATTCACAACGCTGGTAGTAACTCTATTCACAACGTTGGTAGTAACTCTATTCACAATGCTGGTAGTAACTCTATTCACAATGCTGGCAGTAAATCTATTCACAACGCTGGTAGTGACTCTATTCACAACGCTGGTAGCGACTCTATTCACAATGCTGGCAGCGACTCTATTCACAACGCTGGCAGCGACTCTATTCACAACGCTGGCAGCGACTCTATTCACATTGCTCCCTGCGACTCTATTCACAACGCTTGGAGTAATTCTATCCACAGCGCTGGTAGTGACTCTATTCACAACGCTTGGAGTAACTCTATCCACAGCGCTGGTAGCGACTCTATTCACAACGCTGGTATCTACTCTATTCACAACGCTGGTAGGGACTCTATTCACAACGCTGGTAGGGACTCTATTCACAACGCTGGTAGCGATTCTATTCACAACGCTGGTAGCGACTCTATTCACAACGCTGGTAGCGACTCTTTTCACAACGCTGGTAGCGAATCTATTCACAACGCTGGGAGTGACTCTATTCACAACGCTGGTAGCGACTCTATTCACAACGCTGTTAGCGACTCTATTCACAACGCTGGTAGTAACTCTATTCACAACGCTGGGAGTAACTCTATTCACAACGCTGGTAGTAACACTATTCACAACGCCGGGAGTAACTCCATTCACAAAGCTGGGAGTAACTCTATTCACAACGCTGGTAGTAACTCTATTCGCAACGCTGGTAGTAACTCTATTCGCAACGCTGGTAGTAACTCTATTAACAACGCTGATAGTAACTCTATTAACAACACTGGCAGTAACTGGATTCACAACGCTGGTATTGACTCTATTCACAATGCTGGTAGTGACACTATTCACAACGCTGGGAGTAACTCTATTCACAATGCTGGGAGTAACTCTATTCACAATGCTGGGAGTACTCTATTCACAAGGCTGGTAGTAACTCTATTCACAACGCTTCTAGTAACTCTATTCACAACGCTGGGAATAACTCAATTCACAACGCTGGGATTAACTCTATTCACAACACTGCTAGTAACTCTATTCACAACGCTGGTCCTAACTCTATTAACAAAGCTGGTAGTAACTCTATTCACAACTCTGGTAGTAACACTATTGTCAACGCTGGTAGTAACTCTATTCACAACACTGGTAGTTACTCTATTCACAAAGCTGGGAGTAACTCTATTCACAACGCTGGTAGTAACTCTATTCACAAATCTGGTAGTAACTCTATTCACAACGCTGGAAGTAACTCTATTCATAAGGCAGGTAGTAACTCTATTCACAACGCTGGTAGTAACTCTATTCACAACGCTTGGAGTAACTCTATTCACAACGCTGGTAGTAACTCTATTCACAACGCTGCGAGTAACTCTATTCACAAAGCTGGGAGTAACTCTATTCACAACGCTGGTAATAACTCTATTCGCAACGTTGGTAGTAACACTATTCACAACTCTGGTAGTAACGCTATTCACAACACTGGTAGCGACTCTATTCACAACGCTGGTAGCGAGTCTATTCACAATGCTGGTAGCGACTCTATTCACAACGCTGGTAGTGACTCTATTCACAACGCTGCTAGTAACTCTATTCACCACGCTGGAAGCGACTCGATTCACAACGCAGGTTTTGACTCTATTCACAACTCTATTCACAACGCTGGTAGTGACTCTATTCATAACGCTGGTAGCGACTCTTTTCACAACGCTGGTAGCGACACTATTCACAACGCTGGCAGCGACTCTATTCACAACGCTGGTAGCGACTCTATTCACAACGCTGGAAGCGACTCAATTCACAACGCTGGAAGCGACTCAATTCACAACGCTGGCAGCGACTCTATTCACAATGCTGGTAGCGACTCTATTCACAACGCTGGAAGTGACTCTAGTTACAACGCTGGTAGCAACTCTATTCACAACGCTGGTAGTAACTCTATTCACAACGCTGGGAGTAACTCTATTAACAACGCTGGTAGTAACTCTATTCACAATGCTGGTAGTAACTCTATTCACAACGCTTGGAGTAACTCTATTCACAACACTGGTAGTAACTCTATTCACAACGCTGGCAATAAATCTATTCACAACGCTGGTAGCGACTCTATTCACAACGCTGGGATTAACTCTATTCACAACGCTGGAAGTAACTCTATTCACAACGCTGGTCCTAAGTCTATTAACAACGCTGGTAGTAACTCTATTCACCTCTCTGGTAGTAACACTATTCACAACGCTGGTAGTAACTCTATTCACAACGCTGCTAATAACTCTATTCACAACACTGGTAGTAACTCTATTCACAAAGCTGGGAGTAACGCTATTCATAACGCTGTTAGCAACTCAATTCACAAGACTGGTAGTAACTCTATTCACAACGCTGGTAGTAACTCTGTTCATAACGCTGGGAGTAACTCTATTCATAACGCTGGTAGTAACTCTATTCACAAATCTGGTAGTAACTCTATTCACAACGCTGGTAGTAACTCTATTCACAACGCTGGTAGTAACTCTATTCAAAACGCTAGTAGTAACCCTATTCACAACGCTGGCAGTAACTCTATTCACAACGCTGGCAGTATCTCTATTCACAAAACTGGTAGTAACTCTATTCACAACGCTGGTAGTAACACTATTCACAACGCTGGTAGTAACTCTATTCACAACGTTGGTAGTAACTCTATTCACAATGCTGGTAGTAACTCTATTCACAACGCTGGCAGTAAATCTATTCACAACGCTGGTAGTGACTCTATTCACAACGCTGGTAGCGACTCTATTCACAATGCTGGCAGCGACTCTATTCACAACGCTGGCAGCGACTCTATTCACAACGCTGGCAGCGACTCTATTCACATTGCTCCCTGCGACTCTATTCACAACGCTTGGAGTAATTCTATCCACAGCGCTGGTAGTGACTCTATTCACAACGCTTGGAGTAACTCTATCCACAGCGCTGGTAGCGACTCTATTCACAACGCTGGTATCTACTCTATTCACAACGCTGGTAGGGACTCTATTCACAACGCTGGTAGGGACTCTATTCACAACGCTGGTAGCGATTCTATTCACAACGCTGGTAGCGACTCTATTCACAACGCTGGTAGCGACTCTTTTCACAACGTTGGTAGCGAATCTATTCACAACGCTGGGAGTGACTCTATTCACAACGCTGGTAGCGACTCTATTCACAACGCTGTTAGCGACTCTATTCACAACGCTGGTAGTAACTCTATTCACAACGCTGGGAGTAACTCTATTCACAACGCTGGTAGTAACACTATTCACAACGCCGGGAGTAACTCCATTCACAAAGCTGGGAGTAACTCTATTCACAACGCTGGTAGTAACTCTATTCGCAACGCTGGTAGTAACTCTATTCGCAACGCTGGTAGTAACTCTATTAACAACGCTGATAGTAACTCTATTAACAACGCTGGCAGTAACTCGATTCACAACGCTGGTATTGACTCTATTCACAATGCTGGTAGTGACACTATTCACAACGCTGGGAGTAACTCTATTCACAATGCTGGGAGTAACTCTATTCACAATGCTGGGAGTACTCTATTCACAAGGCTGGTAGTAACTCTATTCACAACGCTTCTAGTAACTCTATTCACAACGCTGGGAATAACTCAATTCACAACGCTGGGATTAACTCTATTCACAACACTGCTAGTAACTCTATTCACAACGCTGGTCCTAACTCTATTAACAAAGCTGGTAGTAACTCTATTCACAACTCTGGTAGTAACACTATTGTCAACGCTGGTAGTAACTCTATTCACAGCGCTGGTAATAACTCTATTCACAACACTGGTAGTTACTCTATTCACAAAGCTGGGAGTAACTCTATTCACAACGCTGGTAGTAACTCTATTCACAAATCTGGTAGTAACTCTATTCACAACGCTGGAAGTAACTCTATTCATAAGGCAGGTAGTAACTCTATTCACAACGCTGGTAGTAACTCTATTCACAACGCTTGGAGTAACTCTATTCACAACGCTGGTAGTAACTCTATTCACAACGCTGCGAGTAACTCTATTCACAAAGCTGGGAGTAACTCTATTCACAACGCTGGTAATAACTCTATTCGCAACGTTGGTAGTAACACTATTCACAACTCTGGTAGTAACGCTATTCACAACACTGGTAGCGACTCTATTCACAACGCTGGTAGCGAGTCTATTCACAATGCTGGTAGCGACTCTATTCACAACGCTGGTAGTGACTCTATTCACAACGCTGCTAGTGACTCTATTCACCACGCTGGAAGCGACTCGATTCACAACGCAGGTTTTGACTCTATTCACAACTCTATTCACAACGCTGGTAGTGACTCTATTCATAACGCTGGTAGCGACTCTTTTCACAACGCTGGTAGCGACACTATTCACAACGCTGGCAGCGACTCTATTCACAACGCTGGTAGCGACTCTATTCACAACGCTGGAAGCGACTCAATTCACAACGCTGGAAGCGACTCAATTCACAACGCTGGCAGCGACTCTATTCACAATGCTGGTAGCGACTCTATTCACAACGCTGGAAGTGACTCTAGTTACAACGCTGGTAGCAACTCTATTCACAACGCTGGTAGTAACTCTATTCACAACGCTGGGAGTAACTCTATTAACAACGCTGGTAGTAACTCTATTCACAATGCTGGTAGTAACTCTATTCACAACGCTTGGAGTAACTCTATTCACAACACTGGTAGTAACTCTATTCACAACGCTGGCAATAAATCTATTCACAACGCTGGTAGCGACTCTATTCACAACGCTGGTAGTAACTCCATTCACAACGCTGTTAGTATCTCTATTGACAACGCTGGTAGTGACTCTATTCACAACGCTGGTAGCCACTCTATTCACAATGCTGGCAGCGACTCTATTCACAACGCTGGCAGCGACTCTATTCACAACGCTGGCAGCGACTCTATTCACATTGCTGGCTGCGACTCTATTCACAACGCTTGGAGTAACTCTATCCACAGCGCTGGTAGTGACTCTATTCACAACGCTGGTAGTAACTGTATTCACAATGCTGTTAGTTACTCTATTCACAACGCTGGTAGCTACTCTATTCACAACGCTGGTAGGGACTCTATTCACAACGCTGGTAGGGACTCTATTCACAACGCTGGTAGCGATTCTATTCACAACGCTGGTAGCGACTCTATTCACAACGCTGGTAGCGACTCTTTTCACAACGCTGGTAGCGAATCTATTCACAACGATGGGAGTGACTCTATTCAAAACGCTGGGACTAACTCTATTCACAACGATGGGAGTAACTCTATTCACAATGCTGGGAGTGCTCTATTCACAAGGTTGGTAGTAACTCTATTCACAACGCTGGTAGTAACTCTAATCACAACGCTGGGAGTAACTCAGTTCACAACGCTGGGATTAACTCTATTCACAACGCTGGAAGTAACTCTATTCACAACGCTGGTCCTAACTCTATTAACAACGCTGGTAGTAACTCTATTCACCTCTCTGGTAGTAACACTATTCACAACGCTGGTAGTAACTCTATTCACAACGCTGGTAATAACTCTATTCACAACACTGGTAGTAACTCTATTCACAAAGCTGGGAGTAACGCTATTCATAACGCTGTTAGCAACTCAATTCACAAGACTGGTAGTAACTCTATTCACAACGCTGGTAGTAACTCTATTCATAACGCTGGGAGTAACTCTATTCACAACGCTGGTAGTAACTCTATTCACAACGCTGGTAGTAACTCTATTCAAAACGCTAGTAGTAACCCTATTCACAACGCTGGCAGTAACTCTATTCACAACGCTGGCAGTAACTCTATTCACAAAACTGGTAGTAACTCTATTCACAACGCTGGTAGTAACACTATTCACAACGCTGGTAGTAACTCTATTCACAACGCTGGTAGTAACTCTATTCACAATGCTGGTAGTAACTGTATTCACAACGCTGGAAGTAAATCTATTCACAACGCTGGTAGCGACTCTATTCACAACGCTGGAAGTAACTCCATTCACAACGCTGTTAGTATCTCTATTGACAACGCTGGTAGTGACTCTATTCACAACGCTGGTAGCGACTCTATTCACAATGCTGGCAGCGACTCTATTCACAACGCTGGCAGCGACTCTATTCACAACGCTGGCAGCGACTCTATTCACATTGCTGCCTGCGACTCTATTCACAACGCTTGGAGTAACTCTATCCACAGCGCTGGTAGTGACTCTATTCACAACGCTTGGAGTAACTCTATCCACAGCGCTGGTAGCGACTCTATTCACAACGCTGGTAGCTACTCTATTCACAACGCTGGTAGGGACTCTATTCACAACGCTGGTAGTGACTCTATTCACAACGCTGGTAGCGATTCTATTCACAACGCTGGTAGCGACTCTATTCACAACGCTGGTAGCGACTCTTTTCACAACGCTGGTAGCGAATCTATTCACAACGCTGGGAGTGACTCTATTCACAACGCTGGTAGCGACTCTATTCACAACGCTGTTAGCGACTCTATTCACAACGCTGGTAGTAACTCTCTTCACAACGCTGGGAGTAACTCTATTCACAACGCTGGTAGTAACACTATTCACAACGCCGGGAGTAACTCCATTGACAAAGCTGGGAGTAACTCTATTCACAACGCTGGTAGTAACTCTATTCGCAACGCTGGTAGTAACTCTATTCGCCACGCTGGTAGTAACTCTATTAACAACGCTGATAGTAACTCTATTAACAACGCTGGCAGTAACTCGATTCACAACGCTGGTATTGACTCTATTCACAATGCTGGTAGTGACACTATTCACAACGCTGGGAGTAACTCTATTCACAATGCTGGGAGTAACTCTATTCACAATGCTGGGAGTACTCTATTCACAAGGCTGGTAGTAACTCTATTCACAACGCTTCTAGTAACTCTATTCACAACGCTGGGAATAACTCAATTCACAACGCGGGGATTAACTCTATTCACAACGCTGCTAGTAACTCTATTCACAACGCTGGTCCTAACTCTATTAACAAAGCTGGTAGTAACTCTATTCACAACTCTGGTAGTAACACTATTGTCAACGCTGGTAGTAACTCTATTCACAGCGCTGGTAATAAATCTATTCACAACACTGGTAGTTACTCTATTCACAAAGCTGGGAGTAACTCTATTCACAACGCTGGAAGTAACTCTATTCACAAATCTGGTAGTAACTCTATTCACAACGCTGGTAGTAACTCTATTCATAAGGCAGGTAGTAACTCTATTCACAACGCTGGTAGTAACTCTATTCACAACGCTTGGAGTAACTCTATTCACAACGCTGGTAGTAACTCTATTCACAACGCTGCGAGTAACTCTATTCACAAAGCTGGGAGTAACTCTATTCACAACGCTGGTAATAACTCAATTCGCAACGTTGGTAGTAACTCTATTCACAACACTGGTAGTAACGCTATTCACAACACTGGTAGCGACTCTATTCACAACGCTGGTAGCGAGTCTATTCACAATGCTGGTAGCGACTCTATTCACAACGCTGGTAGTGACTCTATTCACAACGCTGCTAGTAACTCTATTCACAACGCTGGAAGCGACTCGATTCACAACGCTGGTTTTGACTCTATTCACAACTCTATTCACAACGCTGGTAGTGACTCTATTCATAACGCTGGTAGCGACTCTTTTCACAACGCTGGTAGCGACACTATTCACAACGCTGGTAGCGACTCTATTCACAACGCTGGTAGCGACTCTATTCACAACGCTGGAAGCGACTCAATTCACAACGCTGGAAGCGACTCAATTCACAACGCTGGCAGCGACTCTATTCACAATGCTGGTAGCGACTCTATTCACAACGCTGGAAGTGACTCTAGTTACAACACTGGTAGCAACTCTATTCACAACGCTGGTAGTAACTCTATTCACAACGCTGGGAGTAACTCTATTAACAACGGTGGTAGTAACTCTATTCACAACGCTGGTAGTAACTCTATTCACAACGCTTGGAGTAACTCTATTCACAACGCTGGTAGTGACTCTATTCATAACGCTGGTAGCGACTCTTTTCACAACGCTGGTAGCGACACTATTCACAACGCTGGTAGCGACTCTATTCACAACGCTGGTAGCGACTCTATTCACAACGCTGGAAGCGACTCAATTCACAACGCTGGAAGCGACTCAATTCACAACGCTGGCAGCGACTCTATTCACAATGCTGGTAGCGACTCTATTCACAACGCTGGAAGTGACTCTAGTTACAACACTGGTAGCAACTCTATTCACAACGCTGGTAGTAACTCTATTCACAACGCTGGGAGTAACTCTATTAACAACGGTGGTAGTAACTCTATTCACAACGCTGGTAGTAACTCTATTCACAACGCTTGGAGTAACTCTATTCACAACACTGGTAGTAACTCTATTCACAACGCTGGCAATAAATCTATTCACAACGCTGGTAGCGACTCTATTCACAACGCTGGTAGTAACTCCATTCACAACGCTGTTAGTATCTCTATTGACAACGCTGGTAGTGACTCTATTCACAACGCTGGTAGCGACTCTATTCACAATGCTGGCAGCGACTCTATTCACAACGCTGGCAGCGACTCTATTCACAACGCTGGCAGCGACTCTATTCACATTGCTGGCTGCGACTCTATTCAAAACGCTTGGAGTAACTCTATCCACAGCACTGGTAGTGACTCTATTCACAACGCTGGTAGTAACTGTATTCACAATGCTGTTAGTTACTCTATTCACAACGCTGGTAGCTACTCTATTCACAACGCTGGTAGGGACTCTATTCACAACGCTGGTAGGGACTCTATTCACAACGCTGGTAGCGATTCTATTCACAACGCTGGTAGCGACTCTATTCACAACGCTGGTAGCGACACTTTTCACAACGCTGGTAGCGAATCTATTCACAACGCTGGGAGTGACTCTATTCACAACGCTGGTAGCGACTCTATTCACAACGCTGGTAGCGACTCTATTCACAACACTGGTAGTAACTCTATTCACATCGCTGGGAGTAACACTATTCACAACGCCGGGAGTAACTCTATTCACAAAGCTGGGAGTAACTCTATTCACAACGCTGGTAGTAACTCTATTCGCAACGCTGGTAGTAACTCTATTAACAACGCTGATAGTAACTCTATTAACAACGCTGGCAGTAACTCGATTCACAACGCTGGTAGTGACTCTATTCACAATGCTGGTAGTGACACTATTCACAACGCTGGGAGTAACTCTATTCACAATGCTGGGAGTAACTCTATTCACAATGCTGGGAGTACTCTATTCACAAGGCTGGTATTAAATCTATTCACAACGCTTCTAGTAACTCTATTCACAACGCTGGGAATAACTCAATTCACAACGCTGGGACTAACTCTATTCACAACGCTGCTAGTAACGCTATTCAAAACGCTGGTCCTAACTCTATTAACAACGCTGGTAGTAACTCTATTCACAACTCTGGTAGTAACACTATTGACAACGCTGGTAGTAACTCTATTCACAGCGCTGGTAATAACTCTATTCACAACACTGGTAGTTACTCTATTCACAAAGCTGGGAGTAACTCTATTCACAACGCTAGTCGTAACACTATTCACAACGCTGGTAGTAACTCTATTCACAACGCTGGTCGTAACACTATTCAAACGCTGGTAGTAACTCTATTCACAAGGCTGGTAGTAAATCTACTCAAAACGCTGGTAGAAAGTCTATTCACACGCTGGTAGTAACTCCATTCACAACGCTGGTAGGGACTCTATTCACAACGCTGGTAGCGACTCGATTCACAACGCTGGTAGGGACTGTATTCAGAACGCTGGCAGCGACTCTATTCACAAAGCTGGCAACGACTCTATTCACAACGCTGGCAGCGACTCTATTCACAACCCTGGCAGCGACTCTATTCACAAGCCTGTCAGCGACTCAATTCACAACGCTGTTAGCGACTCTATTCACAACGCTGGGAGTAACTCTATTCACAACGCTGGGAGTAACTCTATTCACAACGCTGGGAGTAACTCTATTCAGAGTGCTGGTAGTAACTCTATTCACCACGCTTGTAGTAACTCTGTTCACCACGCTGGTAGTAACTCTGTTCACCACGCTGGTAGTAACTCTATTCACCACGCTGGTAGTAACTCCATTACCACGCTGCTAGCGACTCCAGTAACCACGCTGCTAGCGACTCCATTCAAAACGCTGGTAGCGACTCCATTCACCACGCTGGTAGCGACTCCAGTCACCACGCTGGTAGCGACTCCATTCACCACGCTGGTAGCGACTCCATTCACCACGCTGGTAGCGACTCCATTCACCACGCTGGTAGCGACTCCATTCACAACGCTGGTAGCGACTCCATTCACAACGCTGGTAGCGACTCCATTCACAACGCTGGGAGCGACTCCATGCACAACGCTGGGAGCGACTCAATTCACAACGCTGGTAGCGACTCCATTCACAACGCTAGTAGCGACTCAAATCACAACGCTGGTGTCGACTCCATTCACAACGCTGGTAGCGACTCAATTCACAACGCTGGTAGCGACTCAATTCACAACGTTGGCAGCGACTCAATTCACAACGCTGGCAGCGACTCTATTCACAACGCTGGAAGCGACTGTATTCACAACGCTGGTAGCAACTCTATTCACAACGCTGGTAGCGACTCCATTCACAACGCTGGTAGCGACTCTATTCACAACGCTGGTAGTAACTCTATTCACAACGCTGGTAGCGACTCTATTCACAACGCTGGTAGCGACTCTATTCACAACGCTGGTAGCGACTCAATTCACAACGGTGTTAGCGACTCTATTCACAACGCTGGTAGCGACTCTATTCATAACGCTGGTAGCGACTCTTTTCACAACGCTGGTAGCGACACTATTCACAACGCTGGTAGCGACTCTATTCACAACGCTGGTAGCGGCTCTATTCACAACGCTGGTAGCGACTCAATTCACAACGCTGGTAGCGACTCAATTCACAATGCTGGCAGCGACTCTATTCACAATGCTGGTAGCGACTCTATTCACAATGCTGGCAGCGACTCTATTCACAACGATGGCAGCGACTCTATTCACAACGCTGGCAGCGACTCTATTCACATTGCTGGCTGCGACTCTATTCACAACGCTTGGAGTAACTCTATCCACAGCACTGGTAGTGACTCTATTCACAACGCTGGTAGTAACTGTATTCACAATGCTGTTAGTTACTCTATTCACAACGCTGGTAGCTACTCTATTCACAACGCTGGTAGGGACTCTATTCACAACGCTGGTAGGGACTCTATTCACAACGCTGGTAGCGATTCTATTCACAACGCTGGTAGCGACTCTATTCACAACGCTGGTAGCGACTCTTTTCACAACGCTGGTAGCGAATCTATTCACAAAGCTGGGAGTGACTCTATTCACAACGCTGGTAGCGACTCTATTCACAACCCTGGTAGCGACTCTATTCACAACGCTGGTAGTAACTCTATTCACATCGCTGGGAGTAACTCTATTCACAACGCTGGTAGTAACACTATTCACAACGCCGGGAGTAACTCTATTCACAAAGCTGGGAGTAACTCTATTCACAACGCTGGTAGTAACTCTATTCGCAACGCTGATAGTAACTCTATTAACAACGCTGGCAGTAACTCGATTCACAACGCTGGTAGTGACTCTATTCACAATGCTGGTAGTGACACTATTCACAACGCTGGGAGTAACTCTATTCACAATGCTGGGAGTAACTCTATTCACAATGCTGGGAGTACTCTATTCACAAGGCTGGTATTAAATCTATTCACAACGCTTCTAGTAACTCTATTCACAACGCTGGGAATAACTCAATTCACAACGCTGGGACTAACTCTATTCACAACGCTGCTAGTAACGCTATTCACAACGCTGGTCCTAACTCTATTAACAACGCTGGTAGTAACTCTTTTCACAACTCTGGTAGTAACACTATTGACAACGCTGGTAGTAACTCTATTCACAGCGCTGGTAATAACTCTATTCACAACACTGGTAGTTACTCTATTCACAAAGCTGGGAGTAACTCTATTCACAACGCTGGTCGTAACACTATTCACAACGCTGGTAGTAACTCTATTCACAACGCTGGTCGTAACACTATTCAAACGCTGGTAGTAACTCTATTCACAAGGCTGGTAGTAAATCTACTCAAAACGCTCGTAGAAACTCTATTCACACGCTGGTAGTAACTCCATTCACAACGCTGGTAGGGACTCTATTCACAACGCTGGTAGCGACTCGATTCACAACGCTGGTAGGGACTGTATTCAGAACGCTGGCAGCGACTCTATTCACAAAGCTGGCAACGACTCTATTCACAACGCTGGCAGCGACTCTATTCACAACCCTGGCAGCGACTCTATTCACAAGCCTGTCAGCGACTCAATTCACAACGCTGTTAGCGACTCTATTCACAACGCTGGGAGTAACTCTATTCACAACGCTGGGAGTAACTCTATTCACAACGCTGGGAGTAACTCTATTCAGAGTGCTGGTAGTAACTCTATTCACCACGCTTGTAGTAACTCTGTTCACCACGCTGGTAGTAACTCTGTTCACCACGCTGGTAGTAACTCTATTCACCACGCTGGTAGTAACTCCATTACCACGCTGCTAGCGACTCCAGTAACCACGCTGCTAGCGACTCCATTCAAAACGCTGGTAGCGACTCCATTCACCACGCTGGTAGCGACTCCATTCACCACGCTGGTAGCGACTCCATTCACCACGCTGGTAGCGACTCCATTCACCACGCTGGTAGCGACTCCATTCACAACGCTGGTAGCGACTCCATTCACAACGCTGGTAGCGACTCCATTCACAACGCTGGTAGCGACTCCATGCACAACGCTGGGAGCGACTCAATTCACAACGCTGGTAGCGACTCCATTCACAACGCTGGTAGCGACTCAATTCACAACGCTGGTGTCGACTCCATTCACAACGCTGGTAGCGACTCAATTCACAGCGCTGGTAGCGACTCAATTCACAACGCTGGTAGCGACTCAATTCACAACGCTGGCAGCGACTCTATTCACAACGCTGGAAGCGACTGTATTCACAACGCTGGTAGCGACTCTATTCACAACGCTGGTAGTAACTCTATTCACAACGCTGGTAGCGACTCCATTCACAACGCTGGTAGCGACTCTATTCACAACGCTGGTAGTAACTCTATTCACAACGCTGGTAGCGACTCTATTCACAACGCTGGTAGCGACTCTATTCACAACGCTGGTAGCGACTCAATTCACAACGGTGTTAGCGACACTATTCACAACGCTGGTAGCGACTCTATTCATAACGCTGGTAGCGACTCTTTTCACAACGCTGGTAGCGACACTATTCACAACGCTGGTAGCGACTCTATTCACAACGCTGGTAGCGACTCTATTCACCACGCTGGTAGCGACTCAATTCACAACGCTGGTAGCGACTCAATTCACAATGCCGGCAGCGACTCTATTCACAATGCTGGTAGCGACTCTATTCACAACGCTGGAAGTGACTCTAGTTACAACGCTGGTAGCAACTCTATTCACAACGCTGGTAGTAACTCTATTCACAACGCTGGGAGTAACTCTATACACAACGCTGGTAGTAACTCTATTCACATCGCTGGTAGTAACTCTATTCACAACGCTTGGAGTAACTCTATTCACAACGCTGGTAGTAACTCTATTCACAACGCTGCGAGTAACTCTATTCACAAAGCTGGGAGTAACTCTATTCACAACGCTGGTAATAACTCTATTCGCAACGTTGGTAGTAACTCTATTCACAACTCTGGTAGTAACGCTATTCACAACGCTGGTAGCGACTCTATTCACAACGCTGGTAGCGAGTCTATTCACAACGCTGGTAGCGACTCTATTCACAACGCTGGTAGTGACTCTATTCACAACGCTGCTAGTAACTCTATTCACAACGCTGGAAGCGACTCGATTCACAACGCAGGTAGGGACTGTATTCAGAACGCTGGCAGCGACTCTATTCACAAAGCTGGCAGCGACTCTATTCACAACACTGGCAGCGACTCTATTCACAAGCCTGTCAGCGACTCAATTCACAAGCCTGTCAGCGACTCAATTCACAACGCTGTTAGCGACTCTATTCACAACGCTGGGAGTAACTCTATTCACAACGCTGGGAGTAACTCTATTCACAGCGCTGGGAGTAACTCTATTCACAGCGCTGGTAGTAACTCTATTCACCACGCTTGTAGTAACTCTGTTCACCACGCTGGTAGTAACTCTATTCACCACGGTGGTAGTAACTCCATTACCACGCTGCTAGCGACTCCAGTAACGACGCTGCTAGCGACTCCATTCAAAACGCTGGTAGCGACTCCTTTCACCACGCTGGTAGCGACTCCATTCACCACGCTGGTAGCGACTCCATTCACCACGCTGGTAGCGACTCCATTCACCACGCTGGTAGCGACTCCATTCACCACTCTGGTAGCGACTCCATTCACAACGCTGGTAGCGACTCCATTCACAACGCTGGTAGCGCCTCCATTCACAACGCTGGTAGCGACTCCATTCACAACGCTGGTAGCGACTCCATGCACAACGCTGGGAGCGACTCAATTCACAACGCTGGTAGCGACTCCATTCACAACGCTGGTAGCGACTCCATTCACAACGCTGGTAGCGACTCAATTCACAACGCTGGTAGCGACTCAATTCACAGCCCTGGCAGCGACTCAATTCACAACGCTGGCAGCGACTCTATTCACAATGCTGGAAGCGACTCCATTCACAACGCTGGTAGCGACTCTATTCACAACGCTGGTAGTAACTCTATTCACAATGCTGGTAGCGACTCTATTCACAACGCTGGTAGCGACTCTATTCACAACGCTGGTAGCGACTCTATTCACAACGCTGGTAGCGACTCAATTCACAACGGTGTTAGCGACTCTATTCACAACGCTGGTAGCGACTCTATTCATAGCGCTGGCAGCGACTCTTTTCACAACGCTGGTAGCGACACTATTCACAACGCTGGTAGCGACTCTATTCACAATGCTGGTAGCGACTCTATTCACAACGCTGGTAGCGACTCAATTCACAACGCTGGTAGCGACTCAATTCACAACGCTGGCAGCGACTCTATTCACAATGCTGGTAGCGACTCTATTCACAACGCTGGAAGTGACTCTAGTTACAACGCTGGTAGCAACTCTATTCACAACGCTGGTAGTAACTCTATTCACAACGCTGGGAGTAACTCTATACACAACGCTGGTAGTAACTCTATTCACAACGCTGGAAGTAACTCTATTCACAACGCTTGGAGTAACTCTATTCACAACGCTGGTAGTAACTCTATTCACAACGCTGCGAGTAACTCTATTCACAAAGCTGGGAGTAACTCTATTCACAACGCTGGTAATAACTCTATTCGCAACGTTGGTAGTAACTCTATTCACAACTCTGGTAGTAACGCTATTCACAACACTGGTAGCGACTCTATTCACAACGCTGGTAGCGAGTCTATTCACAATGCTGGTAGCGACTCTATTCACAACGCTGGTAGTGACTCTATTCACAACGCTGCTAGTAACTCTATTCACCACGCTGGAAGCGACTCGATTCACAACGCTGGTTTTGACTCTATTCACAACTCTATTCACAACACTGGTACTGACACTATTCACAATGCTGCTAGTAACTCTACTCACATCGCTGGTAGCGACTCTATTCACAACGCTGTTAGTAACTCCATTCACAACGCTGGCAGTAACTCTATTCACAACGCTGGTAATAGCTCTATTCACAACGCTGGTAGTAACTGTATTCACAACGCTGTTAGTAACACCATTCACAACGCTGGTAGTAACTCTATTCACAACGCTGGTAGGAACTCTATTCACAACGCTGGTAGCGACTCTATTCACAAGGCTGGTAGTAACTCTATTCACAAAGCTGGTAGCGACTCTTTTCTCAACGCTGGTAGCGACTCTATTCACAACTCTATTCACAACACTGGTAGTAACTCTATTCTCAACGCTGGTAGTAACTCTATTCACAACGCTGGTAGTAACTCTATTCTCAACGCTGGCAGTAACTCTATTCACAACGTTGGTAGTAACTCTATTCACAACGCTGGTAGTAACTCTATTCACAAAGCTGGGAGTAACTCTATTAACAACGCAGGGAGTAACTCTATTCACAACGCTCGTGGCGACTCTATTCACAACGCTGGTAGCGAGTCTATTCACAAAGCTGGTAGCGACTCTATTCACAATGCTGGTAGTGACTCTATTTACAACGCTGGTAGTAACTCTATTCACAACGCTGGTAGTAACTCTATTCACAATGCTGGTAGTAACTGTATTCACAACGCTGGGAGTAACTCTATTCACAACGCTGGTAGTAACTCTAATCACAACGCTGGGAGTAACTCAGTTCACAACGCTGGGATTAACTCTATTCACAACGCTGGTAGTAACTCTATTCACAACGCTGGTCCTAACTCTATTAACAACGCTGATAGTAACTCTATTCACCTCTCTGGTAGTAACACTATTCACAACACTGGTAGTAACTCTATTCACAAAGCTGGGAGTAACTCTATTCACAACGCTGGTAGTAACACTATTCACAACGCTGGTAGTAACTCTATTCACAACGTTGGTAGTAACCCTGTTCACAACGCTGTTAAAACTCTATTCACAACGCTGGTAGTAACTCTATTCACAAAACTGCTAGTAACTCTATTCACAACGCTGGTAGCGAGTCTATTCACAAAGCTGGTAGCGACTCTATTCACAATGCTGGTAGTGACTCTATTTACAACGCTGGTAGCAACTCTATTCACAACGATGGTAGTAACTCTATTCACAACGCTGGTAGTAACTGTATTCACAACGCTGGGAGTAACTCTATTCACAACGCTGGTAGTAACTCTAATCACAACGCTGGGAGTAACTCAGTTCACAACGCTGGGATTAACTCTATTCACAACGCTGGTAGTAACTCTATTCACAACGCTGGTCCTAACTCTATTCACAACGCTGGTAGTAACTCTATTCACAAAGCTGGGAGTAACTCTATTAACAACGCAGGGAGTAACACTATTCACAACGCTGGTAGTAACTCTATTCACAACGTTGGTAGTAACCCTGTTCACAACGCTGTTAAAACTCTATTCACAACGCTGGTAGTAACTCTATTCACAAAACTGCTAGTAACTCTATTCACAACGCTGGTACTAATACTATTCACAACGCTGGTAGTAACTCTAATCACAACGCTGGGAGTAACTCTATTCACAACGCTGGTAGTAACTGTATTCACAATGCTGGTAGTAACTCTATTCACAACGCTGGGAGTAACTCTATTCACAACGCTGTGAGTAACTCCATTCACAACGCTGGGAGTAACTGTATTCACAACGCTGGGAGTATCTCTATTCACAACGCTGGTAGTGACTCTATTCACACCGCTGGAAGTGACTCTATTCAGAACACTGGTAGTGACTCTATTCACAACGCTGGTAGTAACTCTATTCACAACGCTGGTCCTAACACTATTCACAACGCTGGTAGTAACTCTATTCACAACGCTGGTCGTAACACTATTCACAACGCTGGTAGTAACTCTATTCACAACGCTGGTCGTAACACAATTCAAACGCTGGTAGTAACTCTATTCACCACGCTGGTAGTAACTCTACTCACAACGCTGGAAGAAACTCTATTCACACGCTGGTAGTAACTCCATTCACAACGCTGGTAGTGACACTATTAACAACACTGGTACTTACTCAATTCACAATGCTGGTAGTAACTCGATTCACAACGCTGGCAGTAAATCTATACACAACGCTGGCAGTAAATCTATTCACAACGCTGGCAGTAGCCATATTCACAACGCTGGCAGTAACTCTATTCACAACGCTGGCAGTAACTCTATTCACAAAACTGGTAGTAACACTATTCACAACGCTGGTAGTAACTCTATTCACAACGCTGGTAGTAACTCTATTCACAACGCTGGTAGTAACTCGATTCACAATGCTGGCAGTAAATCTATACACAACGCTGGCAGTAAATCTATTCACAACGCTGGCAGTAGCCCTATTCACAACGCTGGCAGTAACTCGATTCACAACGCTGGCAGTAAATCTATACACAACGCTGGCAGTAAATCTATTCACAACGCTGGCAGTAGCCCTATTCACAACGCTGGCAGTAACTCTATTCTCAACGCTGGCAGTAACTCTATTCACAACGTTGGTATTAACTGTATTCACAAAGCTGGTAGTAACTCTATTCACAACGCTGGGAGTAACTCTATTCACAACGCTGGTAGTAACTCAATTCACAACGCTGGTAGTAACTCTATTCACAACGCTTTTAGTAACTCTATTCACAACACTGGTAGTAACTCTATTCACAACGCTGGTAGTAACTCTATTCACAACGCTGGTAGTAACTCTATTCACAAGGCTGGTAGTAACTCTATTCACAACGCTGGAAGTAACTCTATTCACAACGCTGGTAGTAACTCTATTCACAATGCAGGTAGTAACTCTATTCACAACGCTGGTAGTAACTCTATTCACAACTCTGGTAGTAACACTATTCACAACGCTGGTAGTAACTCTATTCACAACGCTGGTAGCAACTCTATTCACAAGACTGGTAGTAACTCTATTCACAAAGCTGGTGGTTACTCTATTCACAACGCTGTTAATAACTCTATTCACAACGCTGGTAGTAACTATATTCACATTGCGGGTCGTAACACTATTCACAACGCTGGTAGTAACTCTATTCACAACGCTGTTACTAACTGTATTCACAACGCTGGTAGTATCTCTATTCACAACGCTGGTAGTAACTCTATTCACAACGCTGGGAGTAACTCTATTCACAATGCTGGGAGTAACTCTATTCACAACGCTGGGAGTAACTCTATTCACAACGCTGGGAGTAACTCTTTTCACAACGCTGGTAGTGACTCTATTCACAACGCTGGTAGTAACGTTATTCAGAACGCTAGTAGTAACTCTATTCACATAACTGGTAGTAACTCTATTCACAACGCTGGTAGTAACACTACTCACAATGCTGGTAGTAACTCTATTCACACCGCTGGTACTAACTCTATTCACAACGCTGGCAGTAAATCTATTCACAACGCTGGAAGTAACTCTATTCACAACGCTGTTACTAACTGTATTCACACTGCTGGTAGTATCTCTATTCACACGCTGGTAGTAACTCTATTCACAATGCTGGTAGTAATTCTGTTCACAACGCTGGGAGTAACTCTATTCACAACGCTGGGAGAGACACTATTCACAACGCTGGTAGTGACTCTATTCACAACGCTGTTAGTAACTCTACTCACAACGCTGGGAGAAACTCTACTCACAACGCTGGTAGAAACTCTACTCACACGCTGGTAGTAACTCTATTCACAACGCTGGCAGTAACTCTATTCACAATGCTGGTAGCGACTCTATTCACAACGCTGGTAGCGACTCTATTCACAACGCTGGTAGCGACTCTATTCACAACGCTGGTAGCGACTCAATTCACAACGGTGTTAGCGACTCTATTCACAACGCTGGTAGCGACTCTATTCATAACGCTGGTAGCGACTCTTTTCACAACGCTGGTAGCGACACTATTCACAACGCTGGTAGCGACTCTATTCACAATGCTGGTAGCCACTCTAGTCACAACGCTGGTAGCGACTCAATTCACAACGCTGGTAGCGACTCAATTCACAACGCTGGCAGCGACTCTATTCACAATGCTGGTAGCGACTCTATTCACAACGCTGGAAGTGACTCTAGTTACAACGCTGGTAGCAACTCTATTCACAACGCTGGTAGTAACTCTATTCACAACGCTGGGAGTAACTCTACACACAACGCTGGTAGTAACTCTATTCACAACGCTGGAAGTAACTCTATTCACAACGCTTGGAGTAACTCTATTCACAACGCTGGTAGTAACTCTATTCACAACGCTGCGAGTAACTCTATTCACAAAGCTGGGAGTAACTCTATTCACAACTCTGGTAGTAACGCTATTCACAACACTGGTAGCGACTCTATTCACAACGCTGGTAGCGAGTCTATTCACAATGCTGGTAGCGACTCTATTCACAACGCTGGTAGTGACTCTATTCACAACGCTGCTAGTAACTCTATTCACCACGCTGGAAGCGACTCTATTCACAACGCTGCTAGTAACTCTATTCACCATGCTGGAAGCGACTCGATTCACAACGCTGGTTTTGACTCTATTCACAACTCTATTCACAACACTGGTATTGAAACTATTCACAATGCTGCTAGTAACTCTACTCACATCGCTGGTAGCGACTCTATTCACAACGCTGTTAGTAACTCCATTCACAACGCTGGCAGTAACTCTATTCACAACGCTGGTAATAGCTCTATTCACAACGCTGGTAGTAACTGTATTCACAACGCTGTTAGTAACTCCATTCACAACGCTGGTAGTAACTCTATTCACAACGCTGGTAGGAACTCTATTCACAACGCTGGTAGCGACTCTATTCACAAGGCTGGTAGTAACTCTATTCACAACGCTGGTAGCGACTCTTTTCTCAACGCTGGTAGCGACTCTATTCACAACTCTATTCACAACACTGGTAGTAACTCTATTCTCAACGCTGGTAGTAACTCTATTCACAACGCTGGTAGTAACTCTATTCTCAACGCTGGCAGTAACTCTATTCACAACGTTGGTAGTAACTCTATTCACAACGCTGGTAGTAACTCTATTCACAAAGCTGGGAGTAACTCTATTAACAACGCAGGGAGTAACTCTATTCACAACGCTGGTGGCGACTCTATTCACAACGCTGGTAGCGAGTCTATTCACAAAGCTGGTAGCGACTCTATTCACAATGCTGGTAGTGACTCTATTTACAACGCTGGTAGTAACTCTATTCACAACGCTGGTAGTAACTCTATTCACAACGCTGGTAGTAACTGTATTCACAACGCTGGGAGTAACTCTATTCACAACGCTGGTAGTAACTCTAATCACAACGCTGGGAGTAACTCAGTTCACAACGCTGGGATTAACTCTATTCACAACGCTGGTAGTAACTCTATTCACAACGCTGGTCCTAACTCTATTAACAACGCTGATAGTAACTCTATTCACCTCTCTGGTAGTAACACTATTCACAACACTGGTAGTAACTCTATTCACAAAGCTGGTAGTAACTCTATTCACAACGCTGGTAGTAACACTATTCACAACGCTGGTAGTAACTCTATTCACAACGTTGGTAGTAACCCTGTTCACAACGCTGTTAAAACTCTATTCGCAACGCTGGTAGTAACTCTATTCACAAACTGCTAGTAACTCTATTCACAACGCTGGTAGCGAGTCTATTCACAAAGCTGGTAGCGACTCTATTCACAATGCTGGTAGTGACTCTATTTACAACGCTGGTAGTAACTCTATTCACAACGCTGGTAGTAACTCTATTCACAACGCTGGTAGTAACTGTATTCACAACGCTGGGAGTAACTCTATTCACAACGCTGGTAGTAACTCTAATCACAACGCTGGGAGTAACTCAGTTCACAACGCTGGGATTAACTCTATTCACAACGCTGGTAGTAACTCTATTCACAACGCTGGTCCTAACTCTATTAACAACGCTGATAGTAACTCTATTCACCTCTCTGGTAGTAACACTATTCACAACACTGGTAGTAACTCTATTCACAACGCTGGTAATAACTCTATTCACAACGCTGGTAGTAACTCTATTCACAAAGTTGGGAGTAACTCTATTCACAACGCTGGTAGTAACACTATTCACAACGCTGGTAGTAACTCTATTCACAACGTTGGTAGTAACCCTGTTCACAACGCTGTTAAAACTCTATTCACAACGCTGGTAGTAACTCTATTCACAAAACTGCTAGTAACTCTATTCACAACGCTGGTACTAATACTATTCACAACGCTGGTAGTAACTCTAATCACAACGCTGGGAGTAACTCTATTCACAACGCTGGTAGTAACTGTATTCACAATGCTGGTAGTAACTCTATTCACAACGCTGGGAGTAACTCTATTCACAACGCTGTGAGTAACTCCATTCACAACGCTGGGAGTAACTGTATTCACAACGCTGGGAGTATCTCTATTCACAACGCTGGTAGTGACTCTATTCACACCGCTGGAAGTGACTCTATTCACAACACTGGTAGTGACTCTATTCACAACGCTGGTAGTAACTCTATTCACAACGCTGGTCCTAACACTATTCACAACGCTGGTAGTAACTCTATTCACAACGCTGGTCGTAACACTATTCACAACGCTGGTAGTAACTCTAATCACAACGCTGGTCGTAACACAATTCAAACGCTGGTAGTAACTCTATTCACCACGCTGGTAGTAACTCTACTCACAACGCTGGAAGAAACTCTATTCACACGCTGGTAGTAACTCCATTCACAACGCTGGTAGTGACTCTATTAACAACGCTGGTACTTACTCAATTCACAACGCTGGTAGTAACTCGATTCACAACGCTGGCAGTAAATCTATACACAACGCTGGCAGTAAATCTATTCACAACGCTGGCAGTAGCCATATTCACAACGCTGGCAGTAACTCTATTCACAACGCTGGCAGTAACTCTATTCACAAAACTGGTAGTAACACTATTCACAACGCTGGTAGTAACTCTATTCACAACGCTGGTAGTAACTCTATTCACAACGCTGGTAGTAACTCGATTCACAACGCTGGCAGTAAATCTATACACAACGCTGGCAGTAAATCTATTCACAACGCTGGCAGTAGCCCTATTCACAACGCTGGCAGTAACTCGATTCACAACGCTGGCAGTAAATCTATACACAACGCTGGCAGTAAATCTATTCACAACGCTGGCAGTAGCCCTATTCACAACGCTGGCAGTAACTCTATTCTCAACGCTGGCAGTAACTCTATTCACAACGTTGGTAATAACTGTATTCACAAAGCTGGTAGTAACTCTATTCACAACGCTGGGAGTAACTCTATTCACAACGCTGGTAGTAACTCAATTCACAACGCTGGTAGTAACTCTATTCACAACGCTTTTAGTAACTCTATTCACAACACTGGTAGTAACTCTATTCACAACGCTGGTAGTAACTCTATTCACAACGCTGGTAGTAACTCTATTCACAAGGCTGGTAGTAACTCTATTCACAACGCTGGTAGTAACTCTATTCACAACGCTGGTAGTAACTCTATTCACAATGCAGGTAGTAACTCTATTCACAACGCTGGTAGTAACTCTATTCACAACTCTGGTAGTAACACTATTCACAACGCTGGTAGTAACTCTATTCACAACGCTGGTAATAACTCTACTCACAACACCGGTAGTAACTCTATTCACAACGCTGGGAGTAACTCAATTCACAACGCTGGTAGTAACTCTATTCACAACGCTGGTCCTAACACTATTCACAACGCTGGTAGTAACTCTATTCACAACGCTGGTCGTAACACTATTCACAACGCTGGTAGTAACTCTATTCACAACGCTGGTCGTAACACAATTCAAACGCTGGTAGTAACTCTATTCACCACGCTGGTAGTAACTCTACTCACAACGCTGGAAGAAATTCTATTCACACGCTGGTAGTAACTCCATTCACAACGCTGGTAGTGACTCTATTAACAACGCTGGTACTTACTCAATTCACAACGCTGGTAGTAACTCGATTCACAACGCTGGCAGTAAATCTATACACAACGCTGGCAGTAAATCTATTCACAACGCTGGCAGTAGCCATATTCACAACGCTGGCAGTAACTCTATTCACAACGCTGGCAGTAACTCTATTCACAAAACTGGTAGTAACACTATTCACAACGCTGGTAGTAACTCTATTCACAACGCTGGTAGTAACTCTATTCACAACGCTGGTAGTAACTCGATTCACAATGCTGGCAGTAAATCTATACACAACGCTGGCAGTAAATCTATTCACAACGCTGGCAGTAGCCCTATTCACAACGCTGGCAGTAACTCGATTCACAACGCTGGCAGTAAATCTATACACAACGCTGGCAGTAAATCTATTCACAACGCTGGCAGTAGCCCTATTCACAACGCTGGCAGTAACTCTATTCTCAACGCTGGCAGTAACTCTATTCACAACGTTGGTATTAACTGTATTCACAAAGCTGGTAGTAACTCTATTCACAACGCTGGGAGTAACTCTATTCACAACGCTGGTAGTAACTCAATTCACAACGCTGGTAGTAACTCTATTCACAACGCTTTTAGTAACTCTATTCACAACACTGGTAGTAACTCTATTCACAACGCTGGTAGTAACTCTATTCACAACGCTGGTAGTAACTCTATTCACAAGGCTGGTAGTAACTCTATTCACAACGCTGGAAGTAACTCTATTCACAACGCTGGTAGTAACTCTATTCACAATGCAGGTAGTAACTCTATTCACAACGCTGGTAGTAACTCTATTCACAACTCTGGTAGTAACACTATTCACAACGCTGGTAGTAACTCTATTCACAACGCTGGTAATAACTCTACTCACAACACCGGTAGTAACTCTATTCACAACGCTGGGAGTAACTCAATTCACAACGCTGGTAGCAACTCTATTCACAAGACTGGTAGTAACTCTATTCACAAAGCTGGTTGTTACTCTATTCACAACGCTGTTAATAACTCTATTCACAACGCTGGTCGTAACACAATTCAAACGCTGGTAGTAACTCTATTCACCACGCTGGTAGTAACTCTACTCACAACGCTGGAAGAAACTCTATTCACACGCTGGTAGTAACTCCATTCACAACGCTGGTAGTGACTCTATTAACAACGCTGGTACTTACTCAATTCACAACGCTGGTAGTAACTCGATTCACAACGCTGGCAGTAAATCTATACACAACGCTGGCAGTAAATCTATTCACAACGCTGGCAGTAGCCATATTCACAACGCTGGCAGTAACTCTATTCACAACGCTGGCAGTAACTCTATTCACAAAACTGGTAGTAACACTATTCACAACGCTGGTAGTAACTCTATTCACAACGCTGGTAGTAACTCTATTCACAACGCTGGTAGTAACTCGATTCACAACGCTGGCAGTAAATCTATACACAACGCTGGCAGTAACTCGATTCACAACGCTGGCAGTAGCCCTATTCACAACGCTGGCAGTAACTCGATTCACAACGCTGGCAGTAAATCTATACACAACGCTGGCAGTAAATCTATTCACAACGCTGGCAGTAGCCCTATTCACAACGCTGGCAGTAACTCTATTCTCAACGCTGGCAGTAACTCTATTCACAACGTTGGTATTAACTGTATTCACAAAGCTGGTAGTAACTCTATTCACAACGCTGGGAGTAACTCTATTCACAACGCTGGTAGTAACTCAATTCACAACGCTGGTAGTAACTCTATTCACAACGCTTTTAGTAACTCTATTCACAACACTGGTAGTAACTCTATTCACAACGCTGGTAGTAACTCTATTCACAACGCTGGTAGTAACTCTATTCACAAGGCTGGTAGTAACTCTATTCACAACGCTGGAAGTAACTCTATTCACAACGCTGGTAGTAACTCTATTCACAATGCAGGTAGTAACTCTATTCACAACGCTGGTAGTAACTCTATTCACAACTCTGGTAGTAACACTATTCACAACGCTGGTAGTAACTCTATTCACAACGCTGGTAATAACTCTACTCACAACACCGGTAGTAACTCTATTCACAACGCTGGTAGTAACTATATTCACAATGCTGGTCGTAACACTATTCACAACGCTGGTAGTAACTCTATTCACAACGCTGTTACTAACTGTATTCACAACGCTGGTAGTATCTCTATTCACAACGCTGGTAGTAACTCTATTCACAACGCTGGGAGTAACTCTATTCACAATGCTGGGAGTAACTCTATTCACAACGCTGGGAGTAACTCTTTTCACAACGCTGGTAGTGACTCTATTCACAACGCTGGTAGTGACTCTATTCACAACGCTGGTAGTAACGATATTCAGAACGCTAGTAGTAACTCTATTCACATAACTGGTAGTAACTCTATTCACAACGCTGGTAGTAACACTATTCACAATGCTGGTAGTAACTCTATTCACACCGCTGCTAGTAACTCTATTCACAACGCTGGCAGTAAATCTATTCACAACGCTGGTAGTAACTCTATTCACAACGCTGTTACTAACTGTATTCACACTGCTGGTAGAATCTCTATTCACAACGCTGGTAGTAACTCTATTCACAATGCTGGTAGTAATTCTGTTCACAACGCTGGGAGTAACTCTATTCACAACGCTGGGAGAGACTCTATTCACAACGCTGGTAGTGACTCTATTCACAACGCTGTTAGTAACTCTACTCACAACGCTGGTAGAAACTCTACTCACAACGCTGGTAGAAACTCTACTCACACGCTGGTAGTAACTCTATTCACAACGCTGGCAGTAACTCTATTCACAATGCTGGTAGTAACTCTATTAACCACGCTGGTAGTAACTCTATTCACCACGCTGGTAGTAACTCTATTCACCACGCTGGTAGTAACTCTATTCACCACGCTGGTAGTAACTCTATTCACCACGCTGGTAGTAACTCTAATCACAACGCTGGTAGTTACTCTATTCACAACGCTGTGAGTAACTCTATTCACAAAGATGGGAGTAACTCTATTCACAACGCTGGTAGTAACTCTATTCACAACGCTGGTAGTAACTCTATTCACAACGCTCGTAGTAACTCTACTCACAACGCTGGTAGAAACTCTACTCACAACGCTGGTAGAAACTCTACTCACACGCTGGTAGTAACTCTATTCACAACGCTGGTAGTTACTCTATTCACAACGCTGTGAGTAACTCTATTCACAAAGCTGGGAGTAACTCTATTCACAACGCTGGTAGTAACTCAATTCACAACGCTGATAGCGACTCAATTCACAACGCTGGCAACGACTCTATTCACAACGCTGGTAGCGACTCCATTCACAATGCTGGTAGCGACTCCATTCACAACGCTGGTATTAACTATATTCACAACGCTGGTAGCGACTCCATTCACAACGCTGGTAGTGACTCTATTCACAACGCTGGTAGTAACTCTATTCACAACGCTGGTAGCGACTCTATTCACAACGCTGGTAGCGACGCTATTCACAACGCTGGTAGCGACTCTATTCACAACGCTGGTAGCGACTCAATTCACAACGCTGGAAGCGACTCCATTCACAACGCTGGTAATAACTCTATTCACAACGCTGGTAGTAACTCTATTCACAAAGCTGGGAGTAACTCTATTCACAACGCTGGTAGTAACACTATTCACAACGCTGGTAGTAACTCTATTCACAACGTTGGTAGTAACCCTGTTCACAACGCTGTTAAAACTCTATTCACAACGCTGGTAGTAACTCTATTCACAAAACTGCTAGTAACTCTATTCACAACGCTGGTACTAATACTATTCACAACGCTGGTAGTAACTCTAATCACAACGCTGGGAGTAACTCTATTCACAACGCTGGTAGTAACTGTATTCACAATGCTGGTAGTAACTCTATTCACAACGCTGGGAGTAACTCTATTCACAACGCTGTGAGTAACTCCATTCACAACGTTGGGAGTAACTGTATTCACAACGCTGGGAGTATCTCTATTCACAACGCTGGTAGTGACTCTATTCACACCGCTGGAAGTGACTCTATTCACAACACTGGTAGTGACCCTATTCACAACACTGGTAGTAACTCTATTCACAACGCTGGTCCTAACACTATTCACAACGCTGGTAGTAACTCTATTCACAACGCTGGTCGTAACACTATTCACAACGCTGGTAGTAACTCTATTCACAACGCTGGTCGTAACACAATTCAAACGCTGGTAGTAACTCTATTCACCACGCTGGTAGTAACTCTACTCACAACGCTGGAAGAAACTCTATTCACACGCTGGTAGTAACTCCATTCACAACGCTGGTAGTGACTCTATTAACAACGCTGGTACTTACTCAATTCACAACGCTGGTAGTAACTCGATTCACAACGCTGGCAGTAAATCTATACACAACGCTGGCAGTAAATCTATTCACAACGCTGGCAGTAGCCATATTCACAACGCTGGCAGTAACTCTATTCACAACGCTGGCAGTAACTCTATTCACAAAACTGGTAGTAACACTATTCACAACGCTGGTAGTAACTCTATTCACAACGCTGGTAGTAACTCTATTCACAACGCTGGTAGTAACTCGATTCACAACGCTGGCAGTAAATCTATACACAACGCTGGCAGTAAATCTATTCACAACGCTGGCAGTAGCCCTATTCACAACGCTGGCAGTAACTCGATTCACAACGCTGGCAGTAAATCTATACACAACGCTGGCAGTAAATCTATTCACAACGCTGGCAGTAGCCCTATTCACAACGCTGGCAGTAACTCTATTCTCAACGCTGGCAGTAACTCTATTCACAACGTTGGTATTAACTGTATTCACAAAGCTGGTAGTAACTCTATTCACAACGCTGGGAGTAACTCTATTCACAACGCTGGTAGTAACTCAATTCACAACGCTGGTAGTAACTCTATTCACAACGCTTTTAGTAACTCTATTCACAACACTGGTAGTAACTCTATTCACAACGCTGGTAGTAACTCTATTCACAACGCTGGTAGTAACTCTATTCACAAGGCTGGTAGTAACTCTATTCACAACGCTGGAAGTAACTCTATTCACAACGCTGGTAGTAACTCTATTCACAATGCAGGTAGTAACTCTATTCACAACGCTGGTAGTAACTCTATTCACAACTCTGGTAGTAACACTATTCACAACGCTGGTAGTAACTCTATTCACAACGCTGGTAATAACTCTACTCACAACACCGGTAGTAACTCTATTCACAACGCTGGGAGTAACTCAATTCACAACGCTGGTAGTAACTCTATTCACAACGCTGGTCCTAACACTATTCACAACGCTGGTAGTAACTCTATTCACAACGCTGGTCGTAACACTATTCACAACGCTGGTAGTAACTCTATTCACAACGCTGGTCGTAACACAATTCAAACGCTGGTAGTAACTCTATTCACCACGCTGGTAGTAACTCTACTCACAACGCTGGAAGAAATTCTATTCACACGCTGGTAGTAACTCCATTCACAACGCTGGTAGTGACTCTATTAACAACGCTGGTACTTACTCAATTCACAACGCTGGTAGTAACTCGATTCACAACGCTGGCAGTAAATCTATACACAACGCTGGCAGTAAATCTATTCACAACGCTGGCAGTAGCCATATTCACAACGCTGGCAGTAACTCTATTCACAACGCTGGCAGTAACTCTATTCACAAAACTGGTAGTAACACTATTCACAACGCTGGTAGTAACTCTATTCACAACGCTGGTAGTAACTCTATTCACAACGCTGGTAGTAACTCGATTCACAACGCTGGCAGTAAATCTATACACAACGCTGGCAGTAAATCTATTCACAACGCTGGCAGTAGCCCTATTCACAACGCTGGCAGTAACTCTATTCTCAACGCTGGCAGTAACTCTATTCACAACGTTGGTATTAACTGTATTCACAAAGCTGGTAGTAACTCTATTCACAACGCTGGGAGTAACTCTATTCACAACGCTGGTAGTAACTCAATTCACAACGCTGGTAGTAACTCTATTCACAACGCTTTTAGTAACTCTATTCACAACACTGGTAGTAACTCTATTCACAACGCTGGTAGTAACTCTATTCACAACGCTGGTAGTAACTCTATTCACAAGGCTGGTAGTAACTCTATTCACAACGCTGGAAGTAACTCTATTCACAACGCTGGTAGTAACTCTATTCACAATGCAGGTAGTAACTCTATTCACAACGCTGGTAGTAACTCTATTCACAACTCTGGTAGTAACACTATTCACAACGCTGGTAGTAACTCTATTCACAACGCTGGTAATAACTCTACTCACAACACCGGTAGTAACTCTATTCACAACGCTGGGAGTAACTCAATTCACAACGCTGGTAGCAACTCTATTCACAAGACTGGTAGTAACTCTATTCACAAAGCTGGTTGTTACTCTATTCACAACGCTGTTAATAACTCTATTCACAACGCTGGTCGTAACACAATTCAAACGCTGGTAGTAACTCTATTCACCACGCTGGTAGTAACTCTACTCACAACGCTGGAAGAAACTCTATTCACACGCTGGTAGTAACTCCATTCACAACGCTGGTAGTGACTCTATTAACAACGCTGGTACTTACTCAATTCACAACGCTGGTAGTAACTCGATTCACAACGCTGGCAGTAAATCTATACACAACGCTGGCAGTAAATCTATTCACAACGCTGGCAGTAGCCATATTCACAACGCTGGCAGTAACTCTATTCACAACGCTGGCAGTAACTCTATTCACAAAACTGGTAGTAACACTATTCACAACGCTGGTAGTAACTCTATTCACAACGCTGGTAGTAACTCTATTCACAACGCTGGTATTAACTCGATTCACAACGCTGGCAGTAAATCTATACACAACGCTGGCAGTAAATCTATTCACAACGCTGGCAGTAGCCCTATTCACAACGCTGGCAGTAACTCGATTCACAACGCTGGCAGTAAATCTATACACAACGCTGGCAGTAAATCTATTCACAACGCTGGCAGTAGCCCTATTCACAACGCTGGCAGTAACTCTATTCTCAACGCTGGCAGTAACTCTATTCACACCGTTGGTATTAACTGTATTCACAAAGCTGGTAGTAACTCTATTCACAACGCTGGGAGTAACTCTATTCACAACGCTGGTAGTAACTCAATTCACAACGCTGGTAGTAACTCTATTCACAACGCTTTTAGTAACTCTATTCACAACACTGGTAGTAACTCTATTCACAACGCTGGTAGTAACTCTATTCACAACGCTGGTAGTAACTCTATTCACAAGGCTGGTAGTAACTCTATTCACAACGCTGGAAGTAACTCTATTCACAACGCTGGTAGTAACTCTATTCACAATGCAGGTAGTAACTCTATTCACAACGCTGGTAGTAACTCTATTCACAACTCTGGTAGTAACACTATTCACAACGCTGGTAGTAACTCTATTCACAACGCTGGTAATAACTCTACTCACAACACCGGTAGTAACTCTATTCACAACGCTGGTAGTAACTATATTCACAATGCTGGTCGTAACACTATTCACAACGCTGGTAGTAACTCTATTCACAACGCTGTTACTAACTGTATTCACAACGCTGGTAGTATCTCTATTCACAACGCTGGTAGTAACTCTATTCACAACGCTGGGAGTAACTCTATTCACAATGCTGGGAGTAACTCTATTCACAACGCTGGGAGTAACTCTTTTCACAATGCTGGTAGTGACTCTATTCACAACGCTGGTAGTGACTCTATTCACAACGCTGGTAGTAACGATATTCAGAACGCTAGTAGTAACTCTATTCACATAACTGGTAGTAACTCTATTCACAACGCTGGTAGTAACACTATTCACAATGCTGGTAGTAACTCTATTCACACCGCTGCTAGTAACTCTATTCACAACGCTGGCAGTAAATCTATTCACAACGCTGGTAGTAACTCTATTCACAACGCTGTTACTAACTGTATTCACACTGCTGGTAGAATCTCTATTCACAACGCTGGTAGTAACTCTATTCACAATGCTGGTAGTAATTCTGTTCACAACGCTGGGAGTAACTCTATTCACAACGCTGGGAGAGACTCTATTCACAACGCTGGTAGTGACTCTATTCACAACGCTGTTAGTAACTCTACTCACAACGCTGGTAGAAACTCTACTCACAACGCTGGTAGAAACTCTACTCACACGCTGGTAGTAACTCTATTCACAACGCTGGCAGTAACTCTATTCACAATGCTGGTAGTAACTCTATTAACCACGCTGGTAGTAACTCTATTCACCACGCTGGTAGTAACTCTATTCACCACGCTGGTAGTAACTCTATTCACCACGCTGGTAGTAACTCTATTCACCACGCTGGTAGTAACTCTAATCACAACGCTGGTAGTTACTCTATTCACAACGCTGTGAGTAACTCTATTCACAAAGATGGGAGTAACTCTATTCACAACGCTGGTAGTAACTCTATTCACAACGCTGGTAGTAACTCTATTCACAACGCTCGTAGTAACTCTACTCACAACGCTGGTAGAAACTCTACTCACAACGCTGGTAGAAACTCTACTCACACGCTGGTAGTAACTCTATTCACAACGCTGGTAGTTACTCTATTCACAACGCTGTGAGTAACTCTATTCACAAAGCTGGGAGTAACTCTATTCACAACGCTGGTAGTAACTCAATTCACAACGCTGATAGCGACTCAATTCACAACGCTGGCAACGACTCTATTCACAACGCTGGTAGCGACTCCATTCACAATGCTGGTAGCGACTCCATTCACAACGCTGGTATTAACTATATTCACAACGGTGGTAGCGACTCCATTCACAACGCTGGTAGTGACTCTATTCACAACGCTGGTAGTAACTCTATTCACAACGCTGGTAGCGACTCTATTCACAACGCTGGTAGCGACGCTATTCACAACGCTGGTAGCGACTCTATTCACAACGCTGGTAGCGACTCAATTCACAACGCTGGAAGCGACTCTATTCACAACGCTGGTAGCGACTCAATTCACAACGCTGTTAGCGACTCTATTCACAACGCTGGTAGCGACTCTATTCATAACGCTGGTAGCGACTCTTTTCACAACGCTGGTAGCGACTCTATTCACAACGCTGGTAGCGAATCTATTCACAACGGTTGGAGTAACTCGATTCACAACGCTGGTAGTAACTCTATTCACAACGCTGCGAGTAACTCTATTCACGAAGCTGGGAGGAACTCTATTCACAACGCTGGTAATAACTCTATTCGCAACATTGGTAGTAACTCTATTCACAACTCTGGTAATAACGCTATTCACAACGCTGGCAGCGACTCTATTCACAACGCTGGTAGCGAGTCTATTCACAACGCTGGTAGCGACTCTATTCACAATGCTGGTAGTGACTCTATTCACAACGCTGCTAGTAACTCTATTCACAACGCTGGAAGCGACTCGATTCACAACGCTGGTTTTGACTCTATTCACAACACTGGTAGTGACACTATTCACAACGCTGCTAGTAACTCTACTCACATCGCTGGTAGCGACTCTATTCACAACGCTCTTAGTAACTCCATTCACAACGCTGGCAGTAACTCAATTCACAACGCTGGTAATAGCTCTATTCACAACGCTGGTAGTAACTCTATTCACAACGCTGGTAGCGACTCTTTTCTCAACGCTGGTAGCGACTCTGTTCACAACTCTATTCACAACGCTGGTAGCGACTCTATTCACAACGCTGGTATTAACTCTATTCTCAATGCTGGCAGTAACTCTATGCACAACGCTGGTAGTAACTCTATTCACAATGCTGGTAGTAACTCTATTCACCACGGTGGTAGTAACTCTATTCACCACGCTGGTAGTAACTCTATACACCACGCTGGTAGTAACTCTATTGACAACGCTTTTAGTAACTCTATTCACAACGCTGGTAGTAACTCTATTCACAACGCTGGTAGTAACTCTATTCAAAACGCTGGTAGTAACTCTATTCACAACGCTGATAGTAACTCTATTCACAACGCTGGTAATAACTCTATTCACAACACTGGTAGTAACTCTATTCACAACGCTGGGAGTAACTCTATTCACAACGCTGTTAGTAACTCTATTCACAAATCTGGTAGTAACTCTATTCACAACGCTGGTAGTAACTCTATTCACAACGCTGGTAGTAACTCTATTCACAACGCTGGTAGTAACTCTGTTCACAACGCTGGTAGTAACTCTATTCACAACGCTGTTAATAACTCTATTCACAACGCTGGTAGTAACTCTATTCACAATGCTGGTCGTACCACTATTCACAACGCTGTTAGTAACTCTATTCACAACGCAGGTAGTAACTCTATTCACAACGCTGTTAGTAACTATTCACAACGCTGGTAGTAACTCTATTCACAACGCTGGTAGTAACTCTATTCACAATGCTGGTAGTAACTCTATTCGCAACGCTGGTCGTAACACTATTCGCAACGCTGGTAGGAACACTATTCATAACGCTGGTAGGCACTCTATTCACAACGCTGGGAGTAACTCTATTCACAACGCTGGTAGTAACTCTATTCACAATGCTGGTAGTAACTCTATTCACAACGCTCGTAGAAACTCTACTCACACGCTGGTAGTAACACTATGCACAACGCTGGTAGTAACTCTATTCACAATGCTGGTAGTAACTCTATTCACCACGTTGGTAGTAACTCTATTCACCACGCTGGTAGTAACTCTATTCACCACGCTGGTAGTAACTCTATTCACCACGCTGGTAGTAACTCCATTCACCACGGTGGTAGTAACTCCATTCACCACGCTGGTAGTGACTCCATTCACCACGCTGGTAATGACTCCATTCACCACGCTGGTAGCGACTCCATTCACCACACTGGTAACGACTCCATTCACAACGCTGGTAGCTATTCCATTCACCACGCTGGTAGCGACTCCATTCACCACGCTGGTAGGAACTCTATTCACAACTCTGGTAGTAACACTATTCACAACACTGGTAGTAACTCTATTCACAACGCTGGTAATAACTCTCTTCACAACACTGGTAGTAACTCTATTCACAACGCTGGGAGTAACTCCATTCACAACGCTGGTAGCAACTCTATTCACAAGACTGGTAGTAACTCTATTCTCAACGCTGGTAGTAACTCTATTCATAACGCTGTTAGAAACTCTATTCACAAATCTGGTAGTAACTCTATTCACAACGCTGGTAGTAATTCTATTCACAACGCTGGTAGTAACTCTATTCACAACGCTGGTAGTAACTCTATTCACAACGCTGGTAGTAACTCTATTCACAACGCTGGGAGTAACTCTATTCACAACGCTGGTAGTGACTCTATTCACAACGGTGGTATTGACTCTATTCACAACGCTGGTAGTAACGTTATTCAGAACGCTAGTAGTAACTCTAGTCACATAACTGGTAGTAACTCTATTCACAACGCTGGTAGTAACACTATTCACAATGCTGGTAGTAACTCTATTCACACCGCTGGTAGTAACTCTAATCACAACGCTGGCAGTAAATCTATTCACAACGCTGGTAGTAACTCTATTCACCACGCTGTTACTAACTGTATTCACAATGCTGGTAGTACCTCTATTCACAACGCTGGTAGTAAATCTATTCACAACGCTGGTAGTAACTCTATTCACAACGCTGGGAGTAACTCTATTCACAACGCTGGGAGAGACTCTATTCACAACGCTGGTAGTGACTCTATTCACAACGCTGCTAGTAACTCTATTCACAATGCAGGAAGCGACTCGATTCACAACGCTGGTTTTGACTCTATTCACAACACTGGTAGTAACACTATTCACAACGCTGCTAGTAACTCTATTCACAACGCTGGTAGCGACTCTATTCACAACGCTGTTAGTAATTCCATTCACAACGCTGGCAGTAACTCTATTCACAACGCTGGTAGTAACGCTATTCATAACGCTGGTAATAGCTCTATTCACAACGCTGGTAGCGACTCTTTTCTCAACGCTGGTAGCGACTCTATTCACAACTCTATTCACAACGCTGGTAGTAACTCTATTCACAACGCTGGTAGTAACTCTATTCTCAACGCTGGTAGTAACTCTATTCACAACGCTGGGAGTAACTCTATTCACAACGCTGGTAGTAACTCTATTCACAACGCTGGGAATAACTCTATTCACAACGCTGGTAGTAACTCAGTTCACAACGCTGGGAATAACTGTATTCACAACAATGGTAGTAACTCAATTCACAACGCTGGTAGTAACTTTATTCACAACGCTGTTAGTAACTCTATTCACAACGCAGGTAGTAACTCTATTCACAACGCTGTTAGTAACTATTCACAACGCTGGTAGTAACTCTATTCACAACGCTGGTAGTAACTCTATTCACAACGCTGGTAGTAACTCTATTCGCAACGCTGGTCGTAACACTATTCGCAACGCTGGTAGGAACACTATTCATAACGCTGGTAGGCACTCTATTCACAACGCTGGGAGTAACTCTATTCACAACGCTGGTAGTAACTCTATTCACAATGCTGGTAGTAACTCTATTCACAACGCTCGTAGAAACTCTACTCACACGCTGGTAGTAACACTATGCACAACGCTGGTAGTAACTCTATTCACAATGCTGGTAGTAACTCTATTCACCACGTTGGTAGTAACTCTATTCACCACGGTGGTATTAACTCCATTCACCACGCTGGTAGTGACTCCATTCACCACGCTGGTAATGACTCCATTCACCACGCTGGTAGCGACTCCATTCACCACACTGGTAACGACTCCATTCACAACGCTGGTAGCGATTCCATTCACCACGCTGGTAGCGACTCCATTCACCACGCTGGTAGGAACTCTATTCACAACTCTGGTAGTAACACTATTCACAACGCTGGTAGTAACTCTATTCACAACGCTGGTAATAACTCTATTCACAACACTGGTAGTAACTCTATTCACAACGCCGGGAGTAACTCCATTCACAACGCTGGTAGCAACTCTATTCACAAGACTGGTAGTAACTCTATTCTCAACGCTGGTAGTAACTCTATTCATAACGCTGTTAGTAACTCTATTCACAAATCTGGTAGTAACTCTATTCACAAAGCTGGTAGTAACTCTATTCACAACGCTGGTAGTAACTCTATTCACAACGCTGTTAATAACTCTATTCACAACGCTGGTAGTAACACTATTCACAATGCTGGTCGTACCACTATTCACAACGCTGGTAGTAACTCTGTTCACAACGCTGTTACTAACTGTATTCACAACGCTGGTAGTATCTCTATTCACAACGCTGGTAGTAACTCTATTCACAACGCTGGTAGTAACTCTATTCACAACGCTGGGAGTAACTCTATTCACAACGCTGGTACTGACTCTATTCACAACGCTGGTAGTGACTCTATTCACAACGCTGGTAGTAACGTTATTCAGAATGCTAGTAGTAACTCTATTCACATAACTGGTAGTAACTCTATTCACAACGCTGGTAGTAACACTATTCACAATGCTGGTAGTAACTCTATTCACACCGCTGGTAGTAACTCTATTCACAACGCTGGCAGTAAATCTATTCACAACGCTGGTAGCAACTCTATTCACCAGGCTGTTACTAACTGTATTCACAATGCTGGTAGTATCTCTATTCACAACGCTGGTAGTAAATCTATTCACAACGCTGGTAGAAACTCTATTCACAACGCTGGGAGTAACTCTATTCACAACGCTGGGAGAGACTCTATTCACAACGCTGGTAGTGAGTCTATTCACAACGCTGCTATGTAACTCTATTCACAATGCAGGAAGCGACTCGATTCACAACGCTGGTTTTGACTCTATTCACAACACTGGTAGTAACACTATTCACAACGCTGCTAGTAACTCTATTCACAACGCTGGTAGCGACTCTATTCACAACGCTGTTAGTAATTCCATTCACAACGCTGGCAGTAACTCTATTCACAACGCTGGTAGTAACGCTATTAATAACGCTGGTAATAGCTCTATTCACAACGCTGGTAGCGACTCTTTTCTCAACGCTGGTAGCGACTCTATTCACAACTCTATTCACAACGCTGGTAGCAACTCTATTCTCAACGCTGGTAGTAACTCTATTCACAACGCTGGGAGTAACTCTATTCACAACGCTGGTAGTAACTCTATTCACAACGCTGGTAGTAACTCTATTCACAACGCTGGTAGTAACTCTATTCACAACGCTGGTAGTAACTCTATTCACAACGCTGGGAATAACTCTATTCACAACGCTGGTAGTAACTCTATTCACAACGCTGGGAATAACTCTATTCACAACGCTGGTAGTAACTCAATTCACAACGCTGGTAGTAACTCTATTCTCAACGCTGGTAGTAACTCTATTCACAACGCTGGGAGTAACTCTATTCACAACGCTGGTAGTAACTCTATTCACAACGCTGGGAATAACTGTATTCACAACAATGGTAGTAACTCAATTCACAACACTGGTAGTAACTTTATTCACAACGCTGTTAGTAACTCTATTCACAACGCTGGTAGTAACTCTATTCACAACGCTGTTAGTAACTATTCACAACGCTGGTAGTAACTCTATTCACAACGCTGGTAGTAACTCTATTCACAACGCTGGTAGTAACTCTATTCGCAACGCTGGTCGTAACACTATTCGCAACGCTGGTAGGAACACTATTCACAACGCTGGCAGGGACTCTATTCACAACGCTGGGAGTAAATCTATTCACAACGCTGGTAGTAACTCTATTCACAACGCTGGTAGTAACTCTATTCACAACGCTCGTAGTAACTCTATTCACAACGCTGGTAGAAACTCTACTCACAACGCTGGTAGAAACTCTATTCACCA